>OZ059802.1:9796020-10396020 GCA_964057025.1 Standfussiana lucernea
GGTGCGGCGGAGTGCGGCGCGGCACGCTTGTTCAGCTTCACTCACGGCCAACATGTTCGAGCACCGCCTCACGTCTCCACACTTGGTTACATTGCATACATTTCGTCAGCCGCGATCCCGCGCTCACGAGCGCTAGTATTATCGTATCTTAATAGACGCTTAAGAGAAGCAATGGCTACGCCGATTCATATCAATTTTGTCCGTATAGTTTTAATAGTTCCAATTTGTAAGCTTCTCACTGTACCGAACGACGCGAGGTCGCGTCTGTCTATGCGAGGACGGCCGCCTGCCGGTCCTCGGGAGTAAGAGAGTTTAGAGAAATTTTTGCAACGTTATCTATATAAGCTTAACAAATCAGCTGTGAAATCGGTACCAGAATTCACTTCCGTCCTAATTCAGTACGCATCATAGGAATCGAGCCATTTTATGTAACGCGCACTTTCCACATACCTAGTTAATGTAATTGCCTTCCCCTGATTACATTAGCTGCGGGGCCCGGCGGCATTCCCCGGCCGCCCGGCCCCCGGCGTGCGGTGCCCGCATGCGGGCGCGCGGGGCGTGTCGCTCGCGACGCGCGACAGTCGTTGTGTCGCTGCGGGCGGCCTGGCCCGGCGGCCGCGTGCGTCGCTGTGCGCCTCATAGACCTACAAGTATATATCCGACATAGCGAGCGGGCTGGTACTGCTTCGACGAGTGTTGCTCTTGCAGATTACATTTTGATGATGTTGATAATGTTCATTCACGATGTACAACCGATTCGG
Source organism: Standfussiana lucernea (assembly GCA_964057025.1). Taxonomy (NCBI): domain Eukaryota; kingdom Metazoa; phylum Arthropoda; class Insecta; order Lepidoptera; family Noctuidae; genus Standfussiana; species Standfussiana lucernea. Next base: position 9,796,782 of record OZ059802.1, read on the forward strand.
CTACTTGAACGACATCACTATAAATTAGCAATAAGATAATATTGATATACCTAAGAGATCGAACGTCCCTTACCGAGTAAGGTAGATATTATTGAAGTATTGTTTATTTTTCGATTGACATCTCTCTAGATAGCCGGCGTAACCCGGACGTTGCCGTTCCGTCACGACGGTTCACTTCTGTGACAGTATTGTCTTTTCTAGCACAACAGACTAATGAATCATTCAATTTTTGTAATTTAACTTTGGAAGTGGTCAATTTTCTACTACTCTGTAAATATTGAGAGCTTATTGCCGGGTAGATCCCAAACCGCACGTCGCAACACGTAATTTATTATATTATGTCTACTATCTATTGATATCAGCGATACGTAATAAGCTTGAAGCAATAACGTTAACGTGTGCTCGACGAGAGGTTTCGCTTTTCATTACCGGAACATGTCACCGAATAGTTGTGTGCCGGTTGTTTTCAATTCGTTTACATAAAATGTGAAAAATATCTGAAGTGCAAGACAATTCTAAGTGTTGCAAGGTTTAAAGAGTCAGTGTATTGTAAACTAATGAGACGCTTACAGTTTTGCACATATTTTGCAATAATTATGAATACAAGATAACGATTATGTAGATAATTTTATAATTGTTAGCGCGCGGGGTGCGCGAGCGAGGTTCCCCGTCGCTGGCGCACGCGCACGCGACTTGCGTTCCCTCTCTTGCGTTACGTCAGACGTTACTTTACGTTCACACAAGGTAACTAGTTCTCTCAGAGCCGTGTGGAGCCACTCAAGCTCTGTCCTCTAATATGTAATATTATATTGCGCTTTGGAAGACTGATCGGATAAGATGATCTTGAACATTTGTTTTAATGTCCTTGTTGACGTGTTTGTAAAAAAATTTAAAAACAAAATCTGTAACTTAAAATCACGTAAGTATTTTAAGTTAAGAAGTATGATTTAACTCGACAATACTGATATTCTCACCTAGTTAGTGCCGTGTAAACACTTACGTATGTACACCAATTGTTATTTATTAGCTATTAAGGTAAAGTTACCGCTTATCACAATATTAGTAAATGTGAATATATACCTATGGTTAGCCAGTAGGTAAACGTTATAATCAAGCTAGATAATTATTTGCTTTTATTACAAAAACACTCAGTCAAGAAATCAGAATTTATTTTAACGAATTCCTTTAAATCAAGACGAAAACGACTTTATCTAAAAAATAAATGAAATTAGGATTCGGAATCCTTTTTCCCATACACCTGATGTATAGAATTCAACGGAAAGTTGAAAATGGACATTGAACATAGGTAGTGCATCTTTGTAACGTGATCAATTCTGATTTCTTTCTATTTTGTTATCACACAAATGCATTTATTAAAAATGTGTAAGCATTTATGTGATAAGAACTACAATCTAAGAGTATGTTACTTAGAGCTCCTTATAGCGTTAGGTATCGAGATTGGCGAGTTCCATACGGCTCTACACGACATGCTCTACCAATATGTCGTCACTTTATGTTGGTGAAACCAAAGATTAAAACTACTATTAGGCATATTTGCACAAAGAAGTTGTGTTTAATTAAGTTTAGACAATAAGTTATAATATCATTGTATTGTTTATTTTAACTATACTTATGACAAAAAAGTGAGTTCAGTTTGCTGAATGATAGAGGTTTAATTGAGTATTTATTATATATATTGTTGAAGTTTGTACAAAATAAATTAAGTAAACGATAAAATATAGAACTTGACTGCTTTGCTCTGTCGTTTTATTTTATTCAAAAATAAATAATGTCCTATATGTTATTCGCAGCGGGCTTACAGCGACCTGCGTGTCCAATATAATAATGCACTCAGGGTACTGTTGGGGCTGCCACGGCGGTGTAGTGCGTCAGGGATGTTTGCTGAGGCGCGGGTGGATGGCTTTGCCGCTATCGTTAGAAAAAGATGTGCCTCCCTACTCGCTCGCGTTCGTGGCGGTACCAACACTATACTGGGTGTTTTTACTGTTCGGTGGGAGTCCCCTATGCTGCAAAGGTGGGTGCGGCTTCATATCGTAGTTTAATTTTTGTTGTCAATACTAACATTAGTTTTTAACTACATTGTTACTAACGAAATATGGTCCTGGACCTGGAATGGACCTGGTCTGAAATAAATGGTTATAATAATAATAGTCGGTTGCTAGTACATGCTACGTTGTTAACACTGATTAACAGGTAGCTCTCAACTATGTTTTGAACAAACATGAAAATTTTGTTATCACATGTTTGTAACCATTATCAACATGTACATAAAAAAGAGCGAATAATACTTCAAAAGAAGGTTTCTCGATACCTCTTATGGATTCCGATTTTCCCATGCTGTCCCAGTAAAAAAAATATGTATTCAACCGCATATCTCTACTAGCTTAAATACCATTTGTACCCAATATCTTTCACACCATATAAAACATCCACTAAAAATAACGTCCACTATCTTCTAGCCTTTAGTAAAAATGTTGTAACTCACCATTCTATTGCTAGGCTTTACTAGGTCTCGTTGGAGACGGGGCCAAGGCATCCCTGCGACAACAAACAACTTCTTGTAGCTATCTAGTACTCTACGAACTACATTCATGTAGGTACGCTCTCAGCTATATTTACGACAAACTGCTTATTACTTTGTGAAAATTATGATGTATTGAAACTAAATAAATCGAGGGTTTCTTTACATGTATCTTACTATGTTACCTATGTTCCGATTTAAAACGTTGATCGTCGTCGTTGGTTAAAGTATGGACGACGAAAGTTGGGTAAAGTCGAAGACATTCAAATATTTACGAGCGATAGACCGGACAAGACGGAGAAAATCGTAATCCAATACTTGTTACTACTTGGTAACAAATCGTTCCTTCTAGTGTAACAAGCCGGCTTGTCAGGTAGCATTCGTGTGTCAAAATCAAAAATGTTCGGGATCAAAATTTTTGTATGACGATATTCCCAATGTCCGCTCTATACATAAGTCTTTTATATCTCTTTGGGTAAAGTAAAGCAATCTGACACATAGCCGTGTCACTAGTCAAAAGTGTAAGAAGCGCTCTCTTGTGTTCCTGCTGTCAATGAGGGTTATCGTTTTTGAGCTCACCATATAGCGCCACTGGCAAATAAGGTCCTGTCATTAATTATATTCACAATGTTTTCTCTAACTTAGCAAGCATGAAACATTTAAAAATTATTGTTCCTCCAAGTACTTACAAATTAGATCCTAACTTGCTACTTAAAATCAGGAATGGCTCAATCTTGACCACAATCGTGAAAATTAGAAAAATACGTGATAATTTAGCGCGCCACGCGCAAACACTCTATGAAATTTGACATTTCTGAAGACCTTACTCTACACGCACGCGTCTAGCTGCCAATTCATGCGTGATAGCCCCTTTTGCCAACATTATCCGATACGATTGTAACATAATCTTTTTAATAAATAAGTTATATGAACTTACCCCTTGTAATCATTTCATCAGTCCTCGTGAATTTAAAATATAGTGGATGCTAAGCGATAATTCGTAACGGATATGATGCTAGAGAAGGCGTAGAGCTGCGACGCCTGAGCGCTACGCGTCAAGTCATAGCAGATACTATAGAAAAAAACTTTTTTGCAAAAAAAACCGACATCCAAAAAAAACACTAAAAAAGTGGAAAATAACTTTACTTTCGGAAGTCGGTGACTATTGTTTGTTTCATTGACTTTTTTGCCACCGACTTCCGAAAGTAAAGTTATTTTCCACTTTTTCAGTGTTTTTTTGGAAGTCGGTTTTTTTTTTTTGCAAAAATGTTTTTATTTTACCCTTTTTAGTAATCGTATCACACACAAATCCTTGTCAAGTACCAATTTCGCAATTTCTTTTACTTGGATGACATTTTTTCCAGTTATTTTGATTTCAAAACCAAACTGCTGAACAGATTTTGATGAAATTTCTATGGGACCAATCGGGAAGTAAATCCATTCAAATAAAAGAAGAATTTTTCAAATCGGTTCATAAATGACGGAGATATGAGGTAACAAACACAAAAAAAAATACATACAACCGAATTAAGAACCTCCTCCTTTTTTTGAAGTCGGTTAAAAAGTAGAGCTTCGATGCTACGCGATAATTCGTAGCGGATGCTAGAGAAAGCGTAGAGGTACGACGCCTGTAGCGCTACGCATCATTCGTCAAGTCGTGGCAGATACTATACGAAGCGCAGAGCGATCATGACTGTAACATTACTCGTCAAGTCGGAGTCTCGCAGCAGATGCTGAAGTAAGCGTAACTACGGTTTTCAAAACGCCCACTATGTTTTGACACGTAGCGCTACGCTTTTCGACGAACTAAAGAAGATGAGATTTCTCAGTTTTTGGCTAATATCTCGGAACCAGGTACTTGGCAAGGAATAATGAAAATTTCAAGCCCCCTCGAGGCTGATCTATGGATGACCCTTAGAAGGCCTTTGGATTACCTTGACCGGTAAAGTCGTGTCGCCAGCTGAATATTAAGGTGAAAATAATTACTACTAATGTATTGTTTATATTGGATGTAACACTTATAAAAAAAAACCGTATAATAAATTAAATATTATTTTATCTCTAATGACAAGAGCAACAATTTTAGTACCAAATATAATTAAAATAAAATAGTACATCTTCTAAACCCTATCTAGAAAATCTAGAATCATGTCTTATTGTATAATACAATGGCAAACCTATCTGGGGAAGTTAAGTGTCACACAATATTATCAAAACTATTTTCACAGTCCTAGGAATAGCAATCCAAATGCAATAAATAAATAATAATTTGTTATGGCATGTGGCCCACAAAGATGTTGGTAAATCTTCTTGATGGCATTATATATGTACATACAGCATGCTCTTAGGTTACAGTGGAATCATTGCGGAACACACTTACAATGGCAATGTCTTTCGTTGCGATAGTTATACAACATTCGTTGACAACGTCACATGAAACAATGGATTGATGATTTGAAATCCTTCAGATTGCAATTGAAAGCGTGCTACACAATTGATGTTGTTGGGAATAGGGTTGCAAGACCTACTTAGTAATTTGTTTGTTCACTTAATTTTTTAACTTCCTAGGAATAACATTGACATGTATTCCTCCAGCTGGTCCCATAATCAATCGGTCTGGAGCAACCTTTAAATTCCTGTCGGTGTTTCTCGATGCCTGCACTTGGAAGTTGGACAAAAACTTCGCCACACATAATTGAGACTGAAGCCTTGCAAACCGCATACCTGAAAATAAACACAGACATGTTAGAAAAATAAACATTTTACATAGGATAGTATTGATTTACTTGTTTTCTGTCAGTTTAAATACGTCACGGTCATTATATTATATTATAATAAAAAAGCAAAATAAAATGCTTTATTTATTATTCTAAGGATATTATCAGTCTCCAATGATAAATGTCCACAAATACAGAGGGGCAGAAAATATCGAAGTCAATGTAGATCTAAAAGCGTTACACTTCAATGTTGTCCACCTTTTGTCATGCTCGAGGGATTTTTAGTGATCTTTCATTTAAATATTTCACTATTTTTAAAACCTTACTCTTGTTGTTGTTGTCTTGGACACTCTGGTCTACAACACAGAATTATCATTCGCCTATTTCGGGCAAGTAGGTACTGGATCTTTATTAAGTAGAATTAAATTAAAACAACAATTGGTTAGAGTTGACAATGTCTTTCTATCTATGTTATCTTCGTTATACCTTTAACTACGTCTAACCCATGAAAAAGTATTGAATTTTGTTATTTACCGTGGCCGATAGAATGAATGAAAACAACCTACTACTTTTTTATTGTTAACTGTTACGTTATTGGAAACTATATTTATTTATAGAATAGGCTTTCGAACAAAATGGTCCTAACAGATCATCTCGCACGCCAACAACATAACAAACTTTGGCCTCCAATATATTTCGCAAACGGAACCCTGACTCGAAAAATGGTTTTCACACATGAAATATAAGGAGAAACTATACGGGTTCCTTGTTTATTACGTAACCGTAAAAATATGCAGTAGCTAACTTACCGATGCAGTTCCTTTGTCCGAGTCCGAATGGTAAATAAGCGCATGGGTGACGCTTACCCACCTCCTCCGGATCGAATCTATCAGGGTTAAATACTTCAGGCTTCGTATAATATTTCTCGTCATAGTGAATACCCCTCGAAGATATTAGAACAATAGTGTCTTTTTCAAGTACCAAATCTGTACCGGGTACTTTGTAATCTGTGGTAACTTTTCTTTGCAGCGGTTCTACTATTGAGTACATGCGTAGAGTCTCATCAAACACTTTATTCATGTATTTCATATCTTTTATGGTATCGTACGTTACTTCTCCATTATGTGCTTTTATAACTTCATCAATTTCTGTTGTTAGCTTATTTTGGATATCAGGGTTTAAAGCCAGCTGGTACATTAGATAGGCCATAGTGGTTGCACTGGTTTCATACCCAGCAATGTAGAAAACAAAAGCTTGCGCTGCCATCACATCCTCTGTTATTTCAACAGACGCTACTTTTTTTCCGTATTTATCAAACTTGATCTCTCGCATTTCACGGAGTTTCAGAATTAGATCCATGAAATCGTTTCGGCCTGATGACTTGCCATTTCTTTGAGTGATAATGTTATCCACAAGATTTTTGAAGAATTTTTGTATGGAAGTCGGAACAATAGAAAGGTTCAAAGATTCCAGAAGTCCTGGGTACATATAATCTAATTCAAATGCGTAAGACGGTTCCGAAAAGAACTTGTCTACAAGTTTCAAGGCCTGCACTTTATCACCGAGACTATCGTATTGAACACCGAAAGCGCAGGAAGATATCGTAGACAACGTGTATGTCTGCAGAAGGGAGTATATTTCAAACTCTTGCTTACTTTGGCATTCTTTGCTCACGTAGTCCACAAACTGATCAGCGCCCTCATGCATTAAATAATACATGTCTTTTAATTTACCAGATGTAAAAATAGGGGTAAACCGATTTCTTAAAGCTGTCCACGTTTCTCCATCAGCGGAAAACAAATTTTGTCCTAATCCTTCTTTGCTGAATGAGCCTCCACGGTCAGTGAACAGTTCGAAGTCCTTAATGAAGATGTGTTTCAAGATTTCTAAGTCTCGTACAAGAAGACAAGGTGTTGTCATCCTATATACTCCGACCACTTTTTCGTTTGGATACATATCGTAAATTTCTTGAATCTCCACACCCTTATTTTTTCTGCGGAGGGCGGATTCCTTGATGTTCCCAAAAAAAAGAGTTGGTTTTGGTCCGGGTACATTTCGGCTTTTCCAGTAGTTAAAATTCCTTGTAAAATAATAATATAGAGCGTAAACTATCACTGTAAGCACTAACGAATAATAAATTAACGTCATTTTGTTGGAGCACTTAACACATTGAATGAACTTTAAGCAGTGAATAGTAATATCGCGTCAAATGTTTATATACAAGACGCGCGTGGCCACCAATTTACGATGATAATGCTTGTATTGTTATCAGTCGCCTCGTGTGTTTTTTGCTATCTATTTTTGGATATTTGTATAGCAATATGTAGTTTGTATATATTTGTACAGTGTAGAGTTTATGAGTTGCTAGTTGCGCAATATTCAACAACATTGTTTAAAGCATGGCAGTGTGTAGCAAACGGGAACGATAGTTTAGGAGACGATAATTTATAAATAATGACAGAGAAAGGTAAAAAAGGCGGTAGCAGTTTCCAGGGCTAAGGCGCAGAAGAAGTTGTATGACTCACTGGACAGTCCTAGAGGCCAGAAGGAGCTCTACCGGATAACAAAAGCAAGAGAAAGGAGAACGAGAGATATAAAGTGTATAACAGATGACATAAAATAGAGAAAGTTGATGAATGAAGACAATTAATGGAGCGGGTGTACTTAACAAGGTGTTCAAAGTATGAAAAATGGCCCAGACAAAATACCAGTAGAAGCATGGAAGTGTTTAAAGGAAGATGGATGTACATATATTATGTATATTGCAGACTTTATTCTTCCATAAGTTGTTATGTCAAGAAGAGATCCCACAAGAATGGTGCAAGAGCGCTAGTGCCCATTTTCAAAAATAATGGTGATGTGCAGGACTGCAACAACTATCAAGGGATAAAGCTCATTCACATAGTATGGAAGAGAAGAGTTCAGTGTGGCTGTAGGCTTGCATGAAGGGTCAGCTTTGCGTCCTTAGCTCATCCTGTTGATTATGGACGCTTCGACGTTGGACATACAGTAAGAGGCACCCTGGTGCATTATAGTAATTGTGTTTTGTATATTTTTCGTTCAATATGTATATTAGCTCTTACAATCATTGTGATTTGCATTTTTTGTGCTGTCTAATGGTTAGTTTAAGATGATTAAATGAAAATGACTAATTGGGATCATGATTCAATGTAAGTACCTATTTGTTACAAGAAATAAATTAATTTAGTGTCATCACAAAGTTTTGTTAGACAAAAATCGTCTCATTTTTGTATTAACTTATAATATTGTACTGACGATTTAAAGGCAAAATAACATTAATACATGACATAATTAAATGGAACAATTTCACGAATTTCTCTAATTTCATTGGTCCCGGGCTGATTTCTATGTTTGGTCGTTGGGTGGCTCCTCCGTGGACACAATTTGGACAACCTAGGTGATCAATAAAATATTCATATGCTTATTTGTCAAATGCAGGTCCTGAGGTCAACGCTCCGCATTTCATATTCCTATGTAAATAAACTGAACGTAATTTGCTTTTCTGTAAGAACAGACATCTAAAGTTCGGGAGCATTACGCCGACTTTGAAACAAAAGAGAATTCTTTAGCATTCGTTACAATAGCGCCCTAATATTTGAAAAACGTTGACAGCTGTGTTCTTGGGATCTGCCGTTGGTTGTTAGTAGATTATTCATGTAATGTTTGACGTCGTTGTAATTATAGTATAGTGACATAAGTGCGTTACGATGACGAGGACGAAGGTCCCCAGCCGGACGCGACCCTGGAGCAGGGCCTGCCGCTGCCGGTGCGCATACAGGGCACCTTTCCGGCGGCGGTGTCCTCCATACCCCTCGAGGACATCGACCCCTTCTATCATAACCAGAGAGTAAGTATACGCTATGTTATGTTCACTGCGACGAGCTGCGAGCGGTACCAAAACATTTTCAACTATAACCTATGTATTTTTCGTGTAATATTTGATCTGAAGCAACACAGTGATGTCGCTTTTGGAATTTTGCACGACTCTGAAGTTTTGTGACTAGAATCGTTTCAGAGAATATTAGTGTCTTAGGTAGGTAAGTACTTACTTAATCTGATATGCAAGTATCGTTTTGTTAAATCATGATATAACTAAATAGACGTACCAAATCAATCTTATGTAGGAAGTAGCTAATCATAACAAATCGCACCGATAATTCACTCACTTATCGGTATTAAAGATTTTTACAAGAATTTTGTAAATCATGCTGAAGAAACTTGTTGAAACTCGTCTGGCCAAATCGTAGTAGGAATTTGACCAGACGTGTTTCAACAAGTTTCTTTATGTGATAATAAAAAATAAGACGTTATTAGCATAATAACGATGACCACACTGATTTTAAATTTTGCAGTCTCATAATGACACAGTAAAACTGTATTCACTTAGATAATAAACCCTTTGTCCTTTGGTATTATTAATTATATCCTATTTAATTATATAAAAACCACGTGTCATAAATACTTATTCTATACAGTAAGTTAGTGTTCGCTGACCCCAACCAAATTCACAAGATGATATTAACTTAGGAAAACTTAAATACCTATTTATAATTACTAAAGAAGATGGAGCAGAATGGGCCCAACACTGCAGCACTTTCTAACCTACATCAAAATGAAGATTGATCAATCCTAACATTTTATCCTCCTATGACAGCATGTCGCTAATTAATCAAATAAAAAAGTTACAGCAGTTCAAACATTCAAATTATTTTTTGCAGGTAATGCTTTAATTTAATTGAGTCCAACTTTCGCATTTTGGTAAGAATCATTTAGTTTTATGTAGGTATGGACATTGCTAAGTAATAGTTATGACCACTGCTATTACAGAAACTGCAAAAATAAAGCATCCAAGATCACCTCCACATGAAGCACTCCTCAATGTTCAATAGCACTGACTCGCCAGTTGATACACACGTTCATAGCTTATAACAAAACATTTTGTAAAACTAAGATTTGGTGCTGCAACCAGGATCGTCTCCTTACGAAGGAACTCCTCAACGGTTATTAGCATTGAGTTGCCGATTTGTATTCCTTGATATTTGGTAACAAAACTTGTTAAACCAGGATTTGGTGCTGCAGCCAGGATTATCTCCTTACGAGGGAACTCCCCAACGGCTCATAGCACTGAATTGTCGTTCTGTACACCCACAGATTAGGTAAAGAACATATTTTTTGAGTGTAGAAATCGTCATGGATGTCCTCTGCCCAGGGTTGGGCGAAAGGGTCTATCAGACTCTTACTGACGTAAAACACACGGCGGTTTACCCTTTGGCCGGGCTGCTGGAGTACTTGTTCAGTTCGACACTCTCCCCTGGCCAGGTATTGGCCCACATGAACATGCGGGCCACGTCAACCTCTGCGGCCGTAGATTTTTGATTGTCTAGAGAGGTGCGCGCAGAACACGGTCCGAGCCTGTGTCTGTTCAGGTGACAAACTCCCCGAATCATGTTTTTCAATCATGTCAAATAATGTCCCCACTGATATGGGCCGTGATCCACCATGTGGACCCAGGAACTCGGTTTTCTCACAATGTTTTCCGTCGCCTTTTACCAGCAGTGGTGATTAAATATTGACATATAGTAAAGGCATGCCTGTGTTCGAACCCACGATTCGTAAGATACACACAACTAGTTTACCACTGCCCAATGGTACACAAAATAGAAAGCATGTCATTGCTACTGCACTGACTTCAAATCTATTTTTATATTAATTCAAGTTTCAATGACCTCAAACGTCTTTAAAATCACATACGGGTACCAAGTGAGAAAAGTGAAGTGTAACAAAAGGGTTATATCGTCTTAATATTTAAAAAACTGTTAGTCTTACAGACATAAATGTAGTGTCATTATTTGTCGAGGCAGGGCGGTTTGGCGGGGAAGGGCCACCGCGCAAAATGGCCGAAACTTGCGCTCTTGCTCCTTACTATTCTGTATAGCCAACGACTCAGATGTGCCAATTCAAATTCTTAGCCTTTTAAGAGTAGCTTTGTACAAGGAGTACCCAAGCTGCTGTTTCAAAACTTAAATCAGTAATTATTATAAAGCAGCCTGTCGCAGTCCACAGCTGGACATGTTGGCTGGTCTTTTTTATTCTGCACCTCAATACTCTGTCCTCCATCTTAAATCGAATGTGGCCTGACCCAGCCACCTTTCTAAGGTAGTCGACACATCTGACTGCAGCTGGCAGCTAGATTAAATCATGTATCTACGTTATGTTTTGTTATGAACTGTGAACGTGTTTACGAAATAGCACCTCATTACTATTAACCGTTCAGGAGTTCCCACGTGCGGAGGCAACCTTGGCAGCAGCACCGAGTCTTCGTATTACATAATGTTTTGTTGAGAGCTCTGAACCTGTATACAAAATGGCACATCAGTACTATAAACCGTTCAGGAGCTCCCAAGTAAGGAGACGATCCTGATAGCAGCACCGAGTCATTGCAGTCATTGGGTACTTCATAATCAATTCATATGAGCTCTGAACTTGTATATAAATGTGTTTTATGGTAAATACAATGATTAAGTTAAGGCAATAGTGGTAATAATTGGTATTTTAGATGTGCTGTATCTTGTTACCTAGGTACTGCAGATCAAAATCTCTAGCACAGAGTAACTGCTAATTTGTTATCTGAATTTGGCTAAGCCTTCATTTACACTGATTTATTTCCAGTTGTCGTGAAGCGCGTGGCACGTACCTTCAAAAAAGAGTCACTTTTCATTTAAATTTCAGAGAAAGATGTACAAATAATCTTTGTTATTTACTTATGTTATGTTTACGCACTACTTTTGATAAAATCTTAATTACAAAGTTGATAAGAAAATAAAACATTGAGGACAGTGATAATGTTTAATTTGTGTCTACTCATGTTACCTTCTCATTTATTTTTCGTCGGTTTCGAGGGTAAGTCCATTTTTTAGACCTAATGCTCAGCAATGTCGCTTGCGATCACTAGGCGACAAGGCAGTCTGTTTCATTTCATCTATACAATGTATACATAATTGAAGTGTCTGTGTCTAATGAAAAAATCACAGCTTTTTAGTGAATCCATAAAAATATATACGATAAAAAAAACTGTCTGTCTGTTTGTCTCCCCTAATCTCCGAAACGACTGGACCGATTTTGACCTGACTTTGACTGGCAGATAGCTGATGTTGTAAGGAGTAACTAAGACTTTATTTTGGAAAAAGATTAGGGTTCCGTGCAAAAATTGTATACCCATGAAATTGTTCTCAACTAAGTTTTGAACAAACGAATGAATTATGAATATTTTGTTAATTAGGCAAAGGAAGAGAAATAAGTTTTCCTACAATAATAAACCAAAGTTATAGAAATTATTACTATTCCGCTAAATAAAACTGCACTGTCTATTTTTATTTATGTTTTTTATTAATAATACAAAACTTTCCTATACATTTTTATAAATTACAAAATGTCATGAAGTTTTTGGATATACTAGCATGTACCTAACAACCTAACTAGGGCAGCAAAATATAATACTATTCATTTAGTCTTTATTCACTTGTATGATTTTACATTTATATAGAAAACATTCCGAATAACTGAGTTGCGCCCTGAAACAGAAATAATGATAGGTAACATATATGATCAGCATTCAAATTCAAACAGTTTTAGGCTTTCACGGTTTATAACTAAACTCACACGGTCACTTACGGGATATCTGCCGTGATTACCAATTATTGTGAGCTCTCGATATTTCGACTGTGTTGCAAGCGCCATGCTGACATCATAGTCATGTCATCCCGCGATAATGGCGCGTAAGTGACAGTGTAAGCAATCAGATGATTCTTTTCAAACTCAAACTCAAAGCATTTATTTCAATTAGACCATTACAGGCACTTTTGAATGTCAAACACACAAAAAATAAACTAAGCTACAGTCCCAGTCACAGGGCATAATAAATTGTGAAAGTACTAGGTACAGATGCCCATTCGAAAGCGTAGATCTCTATAGAGAAGAATGGGCAAGAAACTCCATGGACACTCTTTTAAATCATTGTTGTTACAAAGTCTCGGTTACATCATTCATGTCGAGATTAAACATATGTACATGTGAGAACGATGTAGAAATTTATATCCGTAAGTGACTTGTGCAGTTGCGGAATCTTTGGGTTCTCCCAACAGTATATCTTAGTAACAACATTACGACAGCACTGAATTACGAATCAACACATACCATACCATCATCATCATGTACAAAAGAGCGAATAATGCTTTAAAAGATTTCCGATTTCCCCATACTGTCCTAGTAAAAAAAAAGACACTATTTAACCGCATAGCTTTACTAGTTTAAATACAATTTGTACCCAATCCCATCTGTTTTTCTTAGCATTTCGATGGCAATCTAAATTGTGTCGGCACAATCCCTTTCTTAACCATGTAAAACGAAAATTTATCAAGAAATAACTTCCATTATCTTGTAGCAGTAAATAAAAATGTTGTAACTCACCATTCTATTGCTAGGCTTTACTAGGTCTCGTTGGAGACGGGGCCAGGGCATCCCTGCGACAACAAACAACTTCTTGTAGCTATCTAGTACTCTACGAACTACATTCATGTACTTAGGTACGCTCTCAGGTATATTTACGACAAACTACTCATTACTTTGTGATGTTATGAAACTAAATTAGTCGAAAGGTTCTATTACATTTATCTTAATTTTAATATGATACCTACAATTTGTCGATTTAAAGCTTTGATCTGTACGTCGTCTTCGCCAGGTTAAAACAGCGGATGCTGGCCAAACGGTAGCGTTACGTCGGACTGTAGCCCTACGCGTCAAGTCGTAGCGCATCCAGGATCCTATAGAAAGCGTAGATTTTTTAGTGCTACGCGATAATTCGTAGCGAATGTTAGAAAAAGCGTAGAGGTACGACGCCTGTAGCGCTACTCGTAAAGACGTAGCAGATACTATACAAAGCGTAGAGCTTCGATGCTACGCGATAATTTGTTGCGTATGCTAGAGAAAGCGTAGAGGTACGACGCCTGTAGCGCTACGCGTCAAGTCGTAGCAGATACTATACAAAGCGTAGAGCTTTGATGCTACGCGATAATTCGCAGCGGATGCTAGAGAAAGCGTAGTGCTACGACGCTTGTAGCGCTACGCATCAAGTTGTAGCAATGCTAAAGAAAGCGTTGAACTGAGGAGCTGCGCGATAACGCACTACGCTTTTCAAGGCGCCCACTGTTTTGACGCATTTCACAAATTAGCAGAGATGAGACCATAAGTGGAGATTTCTCAGTTTTTGGCTAATATCTCGGAAACCAGAGGTCCTAGGCAAAGAATAATGAAATTTTCGAACCCGGCCGATCTATGTGTAATCCTTAGGTGGCGTTCGGATGACCTTGACCGGTAAAGTCATGGTCCGTGTGTCGAGCAAATAAGAATGAAGATTTAAAAAAATCTGATTCTAAGGCCATGGTGAGTCGTGCACGACAGTCGCGAAAGTTGCCCCATGTCGTTAGTTCCTAGAATTTAAGCTCTTTTAGCGACACTATTACTTTTGGAATTAGATTGTGTTATTCCAAAGCACGCACCCCGAAATGTAACCGAAAAAAAACTGATAGGCTGGCAACTTTGCGGTAATGATATTTTTCCAACAATATGATTTTATTGCACCTCTCCATTTTCTTCCAAAATATCAATAATTTCCATTTAGAATACAAAGGTCAGGAATGGTGGGACGGATAGGACAAAGGTTATGAGATAAATAACAAACTTCTTTTCGATGTTACTATTTTTATTTACTTTTATTTCCATCTTAGTCTTACTTAAGACAACTGTGTCCTTAACATAGGCACACATACGAGATGCTTGTCCATACATAGGCATAGTAACCATATAAATATCTATACAGCATCTATATGTACAATAGTATGTGTGTACCGACGAAGCACTCTGCATTAAGTAGAGCGTGTGTCAAGTCCGCGGCAGGGCCCTCCTACACTTGTACAGTCCACTATGTGGAGCTCGTACAACAAGCTTCTTATTTATTTAATTTACGACATTTACTGGCAGTGCAACTGACTTGTGCACGTATCGTACCACAATTCACCGATTTGTTATTCATTAATGACAGATATGTAGCGCGCGAGTTAATTTACAAAAAAGCGGATTATCGCGAGTTGAAAACATTCAAAAATAGTTATGTATGCATCTAGTCCCGAAATGCTTAATTAGTGACAAAGTTATTTATTTGTGAACACGGCACCATGTTATGTTGTTTACGTTGCGGGCAAATAGTTCGCGACTCCAACTCTTAATTATTGGTAAATATACCTTTACAGTACCAGTCGATGTTTATTTGGAACTTTATAATTAGTTTAAAATATTATTTGAATATAAGTGAGCAGTGAGCAGCGCGTGAGGAGCGCGCCTCCGCGCCACACTCAACGCCTCCCAGGCGCTAAACTATAACTTGATCACAGAATTAAAACATACTAAGTGCTGAACTAACCGTTTTATATTGATATACAGTAATCTCTAATAACAAAAATAGGTTTTTTGGTAAAAATATTTTTTGTTTTTTCTTAACCGATAAATCGTTATTATATCATATTGTGCTATTTTTTTATTAAAAGACTCGTTATCGAGAATAAAGTCGACAATCGAAACAAACCACCGCTATGTAAACTTATAATACATCGTAGTACATTACCATGAAATGAGCTCGTAATAATACAAAGATTCAAACTTTTACTACACTAAGCGATTTACACGACGCTAAGACGACTTTAAAATATCAAAAAATGATTAATATTAAAAATTATAAATTCTAAGTTTACAGTCGAAAAAAATAAAATAAAATGAACTCTATTAAAATTATTACAGGAGATCTGAATGTTTATAATGTGAGACTTATGTTACGAGATGTAGCAGAGTTGTAAGCGGGTATGTCCGGAGTACCTAGCTCTCGACTAAATGCTGCCATCACGAAATCACATCATAATCGATTCGATAGCGGTCTTCTTTGGCACTCGGTCCAATAGTGGCGGTCTTCGCTTCAACGGTTGATAATAATTCATTATCTCTTTTATTTTTTTTTACTAAATTCCTACAACTGAAACATGTTGACTTACAGAGTTTAAGATCACAGTGTAATCAGTCAATTTGTTACAAAAACATAAAATTAAAGTTTAGCATCATCCAACCGTTGATTACGAATCGAGAACCGCTTAGTATTAAAAGCAAGCGGAGTGTAATTTGTGATTAATGAGTATAAATAAAGTCGAAAATAACGCAAATTCCATTTTTATTCGTAATAATTTAGAATAATAAATCATATTAAGTCCTGATACTTTAACTAGCATGGTTTATATGAACAATCCGTTTGTTAACTAACTCAGTTAGTATAAAGTACATTTTGAAGCCATGACAACACAATGAATGACAAATTGACACGCACACAAACTTTGTCACGAAAATATACCATTTTTTTTACATTTTAGTCCTATGACACGACACGACAAAACCTCTCGTCATGACAGGAAATTATCTTATAAATAAACGTTATCACAAAATATGTATTAATTAATGTACTCGCGAATTATTGCCAGATTTTATTACTTTTTATCATTTAGATTCCTCCCAATACCGTGTTATATCATAGGACCAAATTGTAAAGGACCACATTTTAAAGGTAGTCTCGTCACATGTATGAAAAGCGTAGAATAAAATTGTAGTGGTTACGTTTCATACATTCAAACTCTTCAGGAATGAGATCTACACGTTTTTTTTTTGTTAGTCATTCACACACTTGCAAATTGGTGAACCTCAAATACATTACATCACTTGCTTGCAAAACACGACATTAAGGCAATGGTCTCTTGGTTTCTGGAAGGCTATTCAAACCAATCTGTTATCATTTCCGGGAATTGATTTCATTGACATTCAGACATTTAAAAGGCCTTTCAGAAATCAAGTAAGGGTAGTCTCTCAACACACAAACACACTGCTTCATTTGCTGACCAAAATTCACTGTATTTTAAATCCAAAGGTGGTCAAAATGTCTTAAGGAGGAGGGAAATACTAGTTTGTTTTCAAACTGTTCTGAACATTCAGGCCTGAGCAAGGTTTAACAGTGTGTTTGTGTTTCTAGTCATTAAGTGTCATGGACAAAGCGTCTACAGACACACCAGTAATTCTTATTCATTCAGTTTCTTTCTAGTAACTCTCATAATAGTTTCGCAAACTTTAAGGTTGCGCAATCTCATATATAAATAATTCCCAACACAATCAATCAAACAAGGATCAATAAAAGCGTTTTTACGAAGATAAAACGTTTCTATTATTCTGATATTAAATCGTCATTTTAACTGCCCAATACAAAAATTACGGTGTGACCGTACCATTCTATATGATCAAACATTACCTAAATATTATAAATTGTGACTAATCCAAGCTGCAAAAACATATTATTTTTGTATTCCGTAATGAATTTAATTTCAATCGATTTTAAATAATACCTATTTACATTTTTTTTTTTCCAACATCATTTTTTTTTTGTTTTTGTGAAATATTTTTTTTACATTTTCATTAATATGCTTAGGGGCCAATCTGAATTCATAAGTCTTATTTTAAAAGTATGAAAATCCCTTGTCTATCGGAAGACAGCCGTTTTAATTAATTACAGAAATTGCCATAAATCACACTAGCATCATTACAGAGATGAGTTATTTAGATTTCAGAGATGTAAAGCTTATGCTAAAGCCGAATTTGGACCAGCGAGATTACTTCTAGAATCTTCGCTAGATAAAACCTAGAACGGTATATAACCTATTCATTACCACACTAGTTTTATCTAATAATGTCAGTGTCGAAGTAAATTCTCTCGCTCGTAACTTAAACATGAGCTATAAGATCGGTCCCAGTAGACAGGAAAGGTAATATAATGTGATTTTGTTCGCAGCTTTTAGTCTATACACGATAGAAACAAAAGCGTGTCGCGGGAGTAGTGAGGTGCGCCCACGACCACTAGTGGCGCCCGACGTGGGGCCAACGAGAACAGTACCCGATCGTAAATGTAACAGATCGAGTTATAAAAAGCGATGCTCCACAAAGCCGAACTTGTACTAAAACTGGATATGCCATATTTTGATGTTTTAAGTTGCGTAGAGAGCGATGTGTATGAGGTGGCGGCTATTGGTTAGTTTTACACACATCCCTCGCTACGCATCCTCGCACATCTTTGGTTGAAACGCAGGTTTACGGCCGCGTACTGGACATCGTCAATTGGCGCCCAGCGTGGGACAAAGTGGCGACAAACCGTGAGTGTGGGCAGTGCGTAGTGTGTGTGTTTGTTTGTATGTGTGTGTGTTATGGAGAGGAGGCAAGATTACTCTGTGTAGTCCCAGCAGTCCTTCTCGTAGCCCTCGTGTACGTGCTCCAGCAGCACCTTGCGCCGGCTGTCGCAATATCTGCGGACAACGGGGAAGTACTATTAGAAATCTATGGTTATTATTATCAATCGATGTCATGTAATTAGTACCCGTTTCAGATTGCTGGCACGGTACTTTTATATTTAATTGGTATAATACACCCGTGACTCGGAAAACACGTTAAACCATTGGTCCTGCGTTCTCTCCGGTCGTATCGGATTGCCATTTCATCGGACGATAAGAATGAGTGCACCTATGCTTTCGCACACACTTGTGCACTAACGTGGAAATAAAAAAAGCCCTAAATATGAATAAAAAAAAAGAAACCAACACAATTTTAGGGGTATGAGGAACAGGGTGTAAAGTTCTTCATGGTGTTGGGTCTGGTGGGCTACTGCCCAACAATTGTTGTCGGGTTTTTCAATAAAGTCGAATTATATAATACTATCGCAAATCACTTAAACTACCGCGATTTAGAATTCTGATGTTAGACCTTCATTTGTGTCATAGATTATGTTACATGTCTTTTTTTACTATGTTGCTGTAGTGCCGCTACACCATAAGTAACTTAAAAAAATTCAAATAACAATAAAGAGAACGAGAGAACAAGAAAGGTTCATTATTATTAAACAAGGCGCTCACCTATACTTATCCTGGACCTTCTGTTTGATATCAGCCAGGTTCTCGCTAGTGATGTCACGCTCCAGATACTCGGAGAGCGTCTCGGTTGCCGACTCCAGATCCCTCTGGTTGTCCTCGAAGATCACCGACTGGTTGTTCTTGCGCAGGTAGTACGCGAACACGTACGTGTACATCAGCGTCTGTCGGCACTGGCACAGGATGTCCACTGCCTTCTTCAGGAATTGCACCTGTTACCAGTTTTAATAATCACATTTCCGGTTTAGATGTGGGCACTTTAATATTTGCGTTGCATTGGTGAAGCTGTTAGTGGTGCGTGGTTCTTATATCGCGTGGCCATGTGCGAAACTAAATTGTATTTTTTTTTTTTCAATACAATTTCCGCAGATAATTACACAAATGCTTACTTCGTATCTTCAGCTTCAGCTTCAACATCCTATGAACACCTTGAGCAGCACACTGACATGAGACTA
Source organism: Standfussiana lucernea (assembly GCA_964057025.1). Lineage (NCBI taxonomy): Eukaryota > Metazoa > Arthropoda > Insecta > Lepidoptera > Noctuidae > Standfussiana > Standfussiana lucernea. The sequence goes on from OZ059802.1 coordinate 9,816,568, forward strand.
ACGCGCTTTCGTCACGGACGTTTGCTTGCGAAAAATTGATTTGGCTGTTCTTAACGCCTTTAAGCGCCCTACTGACTATATCATTCAAGCGATAAGAGCATCAACCAGCACTATAACGCGAGATTTAAATCAAATGACATAGCGAAAACTGAGTGTTTTCAAGTTTTTGCATAATATAAATTCTGCATTACTTTTAACATGACACTACGCAGCGCAACACAACACGACTCCTTTCAGGATATTCTAACACCTTTTTTCCTTGTAAAAGTTTTATTAAGATTATACTAATCGCTACAGCCACGGAGTCTTACACTAGCTCTACACAAAAGCTAAGTATTGTCAAGAAAACTACAGGCGTTACCAAAATCTACTGTATGATTTTATTTTCGAATGTACCAACACAGAGAGTTTGTACATCCGACCTTATGTCTCTGAGCATAAGGTAGGACGTTCAAACACAGAGTCTATACATCCGACCTTATGCCTCTGATGTCGAGATATGTGTTGGAATTTGTATTACAAGGGCGACATCGTAAAATTGAACAAACCGCTTTACATAAAGAGAAAAAAACCAGGAATTACCAATGGGGCATCTAGCTATCGCACAAAGCTAGACGGAAAGATTACCAGGGTCGTGATACATAATAATTATCACGCCTCATTCACCTTCGTCATTCACCGTTTTTTCATTCGTTGATAGTCGCTTAACATCATTTTGTATTGAAATTTTTCAATACAAAATGATGTTGCGCTTGACCTCATTGGTCAGATTAAGTGCACATACTTCAATCCAGCTCATGTTGTGTTGCTGCATCTCCTCCATCTTCTCCTTGACGGACGCGTAGAGCTTGGACTCGAAGCGCAGCGACTGCATGTGATTCATGTAGCGGTTGCAGTAGAACAAGTAGCGCTGCAGCGCTGCACGCGACCGCTCTTGAGCGTCGCGGGCCGCTTTAGCTTCATCCTCGTCGTACCTGAATGATGAACCGTCAAATATTAAGTCTAGCTCCATAATGGCGGTACCCTCATGAAAGCCCAAAAGCTTGGCTTTTTTTTTCGGATGGGAAACCATCAAATGACTTCTGCCGCTCTGGGCTGAGCGGGAGGGAGTGTCAGACTTTTACTGACTAAAACCCACCCATGTTCCTTCATCGCCCTTTGTGTTCCGGGGCCGCGGTATCTCTTTCGAACAACCCGCAGCACCCGGCAGGCATCGGCCCTTGCGGGCCCCTTCCCTATGCAATGCATGGCGGGTCGCTAGTGCCGTTGTAAAGGCAAAAGCTTGGCTTGCCTTTACAACGGCACTAGCGACCCGCCATGCTTTGCACGGCGCCAATTATCGGGTACAAAACCATTTTATCTTGTAAGCTGGAATGTTGAAATGTTGATTCCTAGGCGCTCCACTAGTTTCACTGACTTAAATGGAGGTCTATGAAGTTTCTTGCTCATACTTCTCAATATGAAACTAACTACCTTTGCAAATGGGCAACTAGAATTTATATTTCCTTGTAAAGTTAGACGTCCAAAAGTGTCTTTTTATTAATAGTCTTATTGTAGCAAATGATTCGATTTTGACTAAACTTATAAATGGATTAAAACAGGATAATAAATTAATTTTAGGTTTTAACTAGAAACCTAGAACACCATTTAACGATCGCCTGATTGGAAACACGCTCGCAAATTGCTAGTGTAACAAAGTCCTTAGGCGCCTCCAGAACATGCAGTAGTTTAAACATAAATACCAAGTTGACAGTTCTGAACTGTCGTTTCGAAGTGCCAATCTTAAAAGTTATTTGAGGAGTAATATCACACACCGTGACATCATCATAGCGTCGTTTATAATCAATGATAAATTCATGATATTACATGAATTGGTTGCTATTAAAAGTACCACACTTGTCGCCGTATTTTGACAGTCTAAGAATAAAATGTTTGAGGAAGTACCATACCTATTGCAGTTGTACCAGCTGCTACCATGCGGCTCCCAGGGCCCGAGGCACACCCAGCAGAAGTCCGCCTTACAGTTCTGGTTCTTGCAGACCATGTGGTTGCAGCCGCCGTCCTTCTCGATCGTCACGTTGCACTTCGGGCATTCCTTTGTGTTCGCCGCGATCCAGTTGGACGTTTCAGAATCGTCGTCGCATTTCTGAAAGGGATGTGGGTTTTAGATAAAGTTGGCCTAGATAGTTCGGTGTGAATATGGATAATAATTTTAGTAATCAGTGATAGCCTAATGGAGTGACCGTCGGACTGCTAAGCCATAGGTCTCAAGTTCGAATTCAAGACCTGATTTTTCGGATTCATGTGCGTACTGTATAATTATCACTTGCTTTGGTGATGGAAAACATCGTGAGGAAACCAGCATGCCTGAGAGATATTTCTCGACGGCATGTAAAGCGAAGTCAGAGGCCCATGGACGGCATAAAAACTCTGACACCAGGTTAGGCACTAACCACACGATAAAGAAAAAAGAAGAATTTTAGTAATTAAGTATAATATAGGTACAAAATAAGCCTTATCCGACGAATTGGTAACTTAACTACTGCCTATTCAGCTCAACCTTGAACGTAATGTGAAAATAAAGGGCCAACCAATGTAATATTTATTTAGAATGTAATATTTATTTAGCAGTGTGCATCTGGATACTATAAAAAAGTTCGTGATCCTGGTTACAATGTAACAAAAAAACGATATTCTGGAACGATATTGTTTCTACGACATTATGACGTCACATAAAAATCAATATGGCGGTCATTAAACGTCACGCATTCTTAACGATATTGAATGACCCACATTAGTTACATTTACGCTGGTGTTTGTTACTTTATTACTCTTCAATCAATACCACAAACGACATTAAAATACACTGTTACAGCGCTGCATGGATCTTTTGGCGCTTGTTTGACATTGACAGGAGGGAGCTGTTGTAAACATTTGTTAAATTGTCTGTGGAAATTAAGATACCATAACATTACGCCTGTAATCCCCGAAGGTTTAGGCAGAGGTGTACCTAATAGTACACCCACATTGCGCCAGTTATTTTTAAGTCTCATGTGTGTGTGTGTGTTTCATGTGGTGTGGGCGAGCCTATTGTCGTCAACCGGACACATATCTAGACTCCGTGGCTGCTACTGAGAAATTCCTAATGGAATAACCCAATAACGCTTTGCCCGACCTGGGAATCGAAACCAGGACCTCATGTTGACCAGTCACGCTTGCGAACACTAGATCAACGAGGCAAATCTGTGGAAATTGTATTGACAAAACCAAGATGGCAGCTTTAGTTCCGATTAAGGCCACGCGCCAACAAATCTATGTACAACTCTACAGGGTGGAAGGGACAGCAACGCTAACCCGGTTACCACGAGAAAAAAAAATCTGCTGTTCAGTACATTTTGAGGTGTAGGTATTGCAGTTTTGTAGCAAACAGCTGATTTTTATTTTAATAACCGACGAAAAATTTCTATGTGGGTGGGTTCAGAATGCTGTATTGAATGCGTGGTAACTGGCTTAGCGTCGCTGTCCCTTGCACCCTGTATGTTACCTTGATCCACTTCCTGAGCAGACAGCAGCGCACGGGGTCGTGCCAGTTCTCGCCGCACGCGAAGCAGAAGGTGTGCCCGCAGCGGCAGGTGACGGGCGCGGCCTCCACGTACGCCACCTTGATGGCGTTGCTGCAGTCCGGCGACGGGCACCAGCGCAGCAGGCGGTTGCACTGCACCAACAATGTTACGTCAATTCGTGTATAGATGGCGCCACTACCACTAACGGTATAGCATAACCAGCATATATTATTTAAGATAGTTTAATTAAGGACCACGCTACCGTATTAGGAATTTCCTGTAATGTTAGCAGTGTTTGTGATAAATAAATAATGATTCCACTGGTGGGATACAGCCATCCACTCATTAAACATGACACCAAATGTGGTGGTTTGATGAAAATCCAGATTCAAACCAGCTGTTGAGAATTTCCCAAAGGAAAAATCCAATAATCCTGTTAAAACTTGGAATTCCATGACTGAGCAATAAAATTGAATACAGTCTAAGTATTTCTAATTTCTACTGCACAAGTTTACTTATCATATGAACAGCTCGAAACCACCACCACCTATTTCACCATCATTCTCCTGCACTTATCCCAATTTATTTGGGGTCGGTACAGCATGTCTTCTTCTTCCATACTTCTCTATAACTTATAATCTCATCAGACACCTCCTTTCTTACCATATCAACCTTGACACCGTCCATCCATCGTTTCTTTGTGTGTGTGTGTCTTCCTCTAATCTTATTAATCTCATACCCATCCACATTCACACTACATCACATTACACCAGCACCTATTTAAGTTAGTAAAATATATCAATACAGTTATTTTGTTAAAGCTGATTTATGTCGAAACTAACCTCAACAAAACTATTGGTGATGATGTGTTGATACTTGAGCTTGACGCGCGGGTCGCGCACCAGGCGCATGACGGTCGCGTCGTCCACGAGGATGTCGCACGCGTGAGCCGCGCACGCTATCGTCTGACCCTGGAATAACACACTTATATTACAATAGCTACAATAACACCCTAATAGTAGAGTCAATGCCCCACACTACTTAAACCACCTTCCTCTTTTCTGCTTTGTAAGATAGGTAAGGTATTAGGCCTACCTATTATTACCTTGGCGTATGGGTAAAGCTGGGCACTGACCGTACGAGTAAGAGGGGCGAGCCTATTGCCATCACAAATCCAGACTCCGTGGCTGCTACTGAGAAATTCCTGAAGGAAAAACCCAATAACACTTTGCCCGACCTCGGAATCGAACCCAGGACGTCGTGTTTAACAGTCGCGCTTGCGACCACTGGAGCAAGAGGCATAAGAATGTAAAGTTGTTGTAATTACGTAAACACTTCATTTATTTCAAGCTTTCTGTTATCATAAGAATGTAACGTAACACTAAAACAATAGATTTACTATGTGACTATTTTAATCAGTTGTACTACATCGCGACATGTGCTTCAAGTTTCAATCGCTAAACGCGATCAATAACGAAAACACACAAAGTCGTTTCAGGTATTATACTTTTATAACAAAAAAGAGTGTGTAAACTTTACATGTGTGAGTTTGTGTCTTTGGTTATTCATGCAGGGGTAACCTCGAAAACGGAATAAAATTTTGATTGTAATATTTATGATTATGACGCATTGAATGGTATCTGCATTAAGGTCGAACACAAGTACGTTAGCTTGTGTTCTCACTTTTATTATGTCCTTGTTGATTTACACATATAACATAAATAATAATCAGATCGAATCGGCGATGAATTCTCAAATTTTTTTAGGACCCATTTTTACGGCACATCTTTGTTGATTTTTGGATTTTTGGTGTTTGACCAATTTTTATTGGTCAGATGCTATATTTTTTAGGTACATAAATAAATAACGCATAGAAACTCCAATGTGGGTTGGAAGTTTTTTGCGCCGATTCTTGTTCCCAAGTAAACATAAACTACAGCTAGACTTCGTCTTATACTATGCGAATATTCAAATAGTACTTGAGTAAACTTACTAGGCCCTCCTCCATTATTTTAGTAGTTAAATATTCACACCAACATTGTGTGCAGAATCTGTGGCCGCACTCCAGACCCGTCATCAGCTGTAAATAATATATAATGGCATCATTAGTTTAACATCATCACGATCACGCCTGAAATTCCAGAAGGATTAGGCAGAGCTGAACCTAATAGTGATTTCATCATTAATTTCTGTGTCATTATTTGTTCTTTTATGTCCGCAATAGAAAATAGATTACCATCCAGGTTATATAGTAACCAGAACATAGGTAAGCACAGGATGACATAGCATGTGGGTGCTTTAGAATATATGTTTTAAGCTTTCACGGTTTATAGCTGAACTTTCACTATCACTTACGGGTTATCTTCCGCGATTAATGTTTATATTCCGTAAGTGATAGTGAAAGTTTAGAATAGATATGTTTTTTTTGCAGTGAGCCATTGGCAGTGAGCCCCAGAATAGCCAGTTACCCTGTAGCTATATTGGGGCCTAGGAAACGATTTCCAGAATGGAGACCATATATCGAATACGATTCGCATTTTACTAGGCAAATGTCCGAGCGGGAACCGAATCCACAACCCAAGTAGTCGCTTAGTCACCAATCGACCAACACATAATTCTTATTGTAATGGCATTCTTTATTTAGGAACATAAATCACTTTTGTTCGTAACATACCTAATGCTCTTAACATCTGGTAATGTAATCTATTTTGGTCATGATATGTCGCATCCAGACAACGAATCGAGAAAATAAAATCGCGAAGACAAGTCGTCGCTGCGCTCAAGCGCGCAACTTCATATAAAATGTAGGTAATAGGAATAGAAAGTCGCGTCGCGCCGTGTTTGCGCTGTGCGAACTCTCCGCAACTATCAAAGTATCATTCTTTTTTATGTTGATTTTACTAAGGTATGTTCTAAAGAGATACAACTTTAGCTTAAACATTCCTGTTTCATCTTATCCCATTTCTGATTTTAATAGTGACATTTCCCTGGTAAGAATGGTTGCAATGGCGATATCAAGTTATAAGTATATTAATGTACATAATTCTGCTGGAAGAAATGCTCTAAATAATGGTGCAAACCGCATCTAAATTGAATTGTGCAGTTTAGGAGATCTAAGTGGTCACACAGACAGACACAAAAAGCGACTTTCTGTTGTTCTAGATATTATTAATGTGAACAAGCTTTCCATTATGTTGGTTGGGTACTTAGCGTATTCATTAACAGTAAAAATTGTGGATGAATTCAGCAGTTTGTGAAAAGCAGACTACTGATAGCATTGTTAAAATGAATATCCTGCCAAATGAACGTAAACAACGGAAGTTGGTCATCTATTCAATCAAGTCTAGTGAAACAATCAAGAACTTTGAACTAAAAGTTTCTCAAAAAGAAAAAAACAATTATTGGGCATAAAGCTTTTCATAATCTGTCTACTGTTGGACACAGACTAACTCTTTGTAATGGACAGTGTAAATGTCACATAAATCTTCGAATTTTTCATTCTAGGTCTCTATGGCAAGATTCCTCACGATATTTTCCTTCACCGGTTTGAGGGCAGTAGTATAGTATGAAATAAATTGAACAAAAATGAGTGCCAGTCTGGGTTTGAACTCACGACTTACAAGACACAAGTCGAGGCCGTTACCACCGGACCATCACTGCTCATTATAAAACCATCATAACAATTATAATGATCTGTCAAAAATCTATTTATAAGTATGTAATCCATTACCAATCACAGTAGTTTACATAAACAAGTATGCTAAAGGTGAAAAACCTTTAGTCATATGTATCTTATCAGTTTCCTTTGGGGGCACAAGATAACAATAACAAGATAAAGTTAATAATAAAAACAAGTCACTTACTGAGGTTGGAAGAATTGAAAAACATATTTCACATTCTTCTGTCCCTGATGTTGATATCCGTCTGGGCAACTAGAATAAAACACAACATAATATAAGGCTATTAACGCTCATTGAATGGCTTCCTTACATGTAGAGGAAAATGCGTGATATTCATCATGTTTTCCGCCAATACATTCCCAATACTGGACATAGCTCCCACAAAGTGTAGCCATAAAGGCCAATTACACCTTTCTCACTTCTCTACTAATGTGTATGTAACCAGATAGGTAAATATACACACTAACAGTTTACCTTCAAGGTCATTCAACATATCCTTGGCATTTTTAGAATGGCAAAAAAAATAAAAACACACGACTTCCACAAACCTTCTTGTTGGCACATACTCATGCAACTCAACTATAAAAAGTTCTATCTCTATGTGAAATGTTACTGCAGCAACCCACTATTGGGCAAAGGCTTCTCCCCATGACCTAGTTCTTTTGATCCAGGGTTAATGTGGAGGACTGGTTTTTGATGGGAAATGTAGAACATAAGAAAAGCTGCTGCTGATTAATAAGCAGTTCTGTTTGTTCAGCTTGTTGTTGTGTTTAGGTATTCAGTTATGTCATTGGATAACAGCCAATATAAGACCTAATATGCCATAAGAAGGAGCATATTGTGAGGGTCAGGTTTACAGCTGTTTTTGGTGAGAGCATAAATCATCGAATCAAATCACCAAATCTAGAGACCACCAGTACTATGATGTTTGTATTAAAAGTGTTGGACAGTTTCACCTCTAGCAGTTACTGCTGAAGCATCACTGTGCTCTGTGATCCTACTAGACATCCCCTGAATTCTGTAAGTCTATATAACTCTATGGTGTAAAATTTTAAGGATTGATCAGTCTTCCAGTCATCAGGTGCCATTCACAGGACCAGACTTGAGTATGAAATTAATACAATATTAGTGTATGTTAGCATATTTATCATGATTTTGCAGAGTCAACAAACAATAAATGAAGCCATTGTTGTGAAATGTTGTGACCCAGAAAACAAACACTACCTCACAAGCTCAGCTAAAAAAAAGATATTGTTGTGATATTTGTTTTGACTTGTCTTTCTACTTTCAGAATAATATGCATTAAGTTTAAATTCCACTTTATCAAATTTTAATTATTTATATATTATTAGCTAATAATAATTTTAAAGCTAGCTCGCTAATAGACAAGCATATTCGACAATCACTAAAGTGGGAATGTGGTTGATAATGTTTGTTGTGGGGATTTCCACACAAAACAATTGGGCTTCAAAATTGAGGTTAAAACTAGTGACTATACTTAGACAATTGTTCAAAATGGAATGAATCAAAAATAAAAAGGCAATTATACTTAATAATATCCTGTTTGTATGATGTACTAGAAGGTTTTACCAAAATTCAGTCAAATGAATCAGATCATACAATGAAAAAGACATCATAATGGGAAATATTTTGCGAATCACAGTACAACATTACTTACTAGATAAATTTTTTATGCAATAATTAAGTATACCTATATAAACGTGACATTGGCTAAATGCACAAACCGTGCGAAGCCAAAGAAAAAAAAAAAAAAAAAAAGTATACCTATATACCATCACTGTACATGCAGTTTTAATAAAATATGCACAACCTTCTTGCTTTAAAAATGACCTAGAAGTTTTGAATGACCCCTGTGGTAGTATAACTAATTCCAAAAACAAATTGGAAAAACCTTGTGATATTTAAATTCATACCTTCGGCCTTTGTATGACTGGTTTTCTGAATGGATTAATGACTCTAGCCTCAGAGAACAACTGGTCTTGGTCCCCATCGTAGAACCTTTCCATGAGCTTTTCTTTGTCCCATTTAAAATGGTTTAAAAGTATGCGGGTGGTTGTTGCAGGTATCTGAAAAGATATATTACATGTTTTACTAAATACAGGCAAATGGGGAATGAGAGCCCTACAACTAATAAATTATACCCTCCTGACACAAACATGCGATTAGCCTTATCATACATTTGAAATGTGCAAACTTAGAAGCGTTTTGTTTGTAATCAAAATATTTGACAATGTTATTGTTGTATTCCACTCCTACAGATTTATATATAAATATTAAATTGTATCAGTTATCAGATAATTATCAAAGCAGTCATCATTGTTATGACTCATTCCTCCTACTTCAAGAAAACCTTTGTTACTTTATTTTCATTCATTCATCAAGCAACTATTTCCATAACTTTGATATCTATGTATCCTTAAGAAGAACATGCAATATTGCATTGTAGATATGGCAACATAAATAACAAGGTGAAACGATTCCTAGCTATACTTTAAGTGAAAATTAGGTTTGTGGAATAACAGTATTTTATCCAAGCAGAGAGCATTACCCAACTTTGTAGGTAGCTTTAATAAGGTAACACATAACGTTTCACCATATTGAACACAAATAAATTGGAATGCGACACAAAAGAACTTATAGAAGTACGACAGTGGACGAGTAACCTCATTCGATTAGTCCATTGTTTACCACTAACATACTGACCTCGACAACAGTGTTCACTTCTTTGATGCAGTCGACCATATGCTGAACGATTTCCTCCGTAGATAACACCTCATATCGATATTCCTCAAGCTCCGTTTGTCGTTCCCGTGTACTGTGTGTCTCAACGTCCATTGCAAAGTCGACATCGTCTCCGCTAGACTCATTCCCAGAATCCACATCATCCTTTGTGTCATCTTCGGAGTCCATCGCCGAAACTTTGACTAAATATGTATACTAGATAATAAGGGTGCAGCCAGAGTACGTCTAATGATGAAATAATTACACCTAAGATTTAGGAAAGGTCAACAATGAAGAAAATAGTTCACCCGCGGGCTGCCAAAACCTCTGACGTATGGACAGGCTAGGGTTACCAAGTTCAAAATTTAAAAAATCCCATAATTAGATCAATCATCAAACGCCAGCCTAACGGAAACCGTTTATTACATTTATATAAAGAATACCTTTTTTATTATTTGTTTATGTATTAGGAACAGCAAAATAAATGAATAATTCAGCCATATCCAGCAAAATGTTATTTTACCGTTAGAAAAATAAGAAAACTCGATTATGAAACCTGAAAGACCATGCTCCAAATTAGAAAGATCGTGACATCCTCCTCCCCAGCGTATACACAATGGTCTAATTTGAATTGGTCACACTTTATCAATCACTACCCACCCAAAACCTCCCTTATTATTATTATACTCTTTGCCTAAAACCCAAAATGGAGTGGACAGAGATGCGTGGGGATTGATGGGGATGGGATAGAGGACAGTAATAATAAAGTAGATCCCAAAATCTTTGATATGGATCAATATTAACATACACATGCAGTCAGTGCTGGATTAGCCCATAAACTAAGTAATATTGCTTCTCTAAGCACACGTCACGTCTCGTTCACGTCACGTTCTCACGTCTTGGGGGCAACAATACAGCAACAAAAAAAACTTTGAAAATCCGCGCGTTTTAAATTGACTATTTAAAACACGCGGATTGTAGGGCTGACTCTAGTAATTATGGATAGGGGGGCTCACAGGCGTGTATTGCTTAGTTAGGGTATCAAGAAGTCTTAATCGGCACTGGATCATAAAAAGAACATCATCATAAAAAGAATGATTAATAATTATTGTTAATAAAAACTTGTTCTTAAGAGCATAAAATTTTTAAACCAAGTTATAAGAGTCGGTTCAGTATTAAAGTTCTAAGAATGATTGGTTATTATAAACCATTATTCAGAGTAGTGGTGTTTTGAAAAAAAAAACTGATATGGTAGTTTTATGAAAAATATTTTATTTTAGAATTACCTTTGATAGAGATATTATTATTTACAAGTACCATAACCAAAATTTAAAATATTACAAAAGTCATAGTAGCAATAAAATATATCAATAGCGTGGTTAAAGAAAATTGTTCCTGAATTGCATTAACACTTTCTGTGCTAAGCACCTAGCATATGGGTCAAACAATATTTTTTTCGAACAACCCGCCTCCCGAGTCATCACTATACATAGCTAATTACAAGTTATCTCTATTATGTTGATGATAAGGTTGCTGTTAGACTGCAGCTGTCACTGTGTAGATGACGCGCATACTAGTAAAAATGGAATAATCGATTTTTTTGCAGCAGCAAAAGTTTTAAGATTTCCATAGCATTAAAAGCATTGAAATCACGGGATCACCTGCAGGGACAGTTTATGCAACATCAAGTCTTTTCAGGAGTTAATTTTAACCCAAATTATAATAATTAATATACTGGTATTGCTTATAAACTTGATCCATCACAGAACATATTCATCAATTCCGCTCTCCACCTTAAATATACTCTTCTTATCTTTATGTTATTAAATTATCTAATTCATTCTGAATGGACTCAAATTGTAGGAATATTGAATACAGCTCGGGATGGGTCAATTCCACTTCAGTTTCATTAATTTCTCTTGAAAGTGACAAGTATACTTTGGGAATCTTGGACTTCTTGCGATAATCTGAACTTAATTCAGCATTTAACTTCCATGAGAAATTTAAAGGCTCATTAGTTTCATTTGTTGCTATAGAACCAAGTTCATCTAGAGTGGTTCTTGTTTCTGCTGACCAAACTTTAACTATCGAATCAGCTTTTTCATTACTCAGTCCAATGGTTTTGAGATCGTTTTTTAAATCCACAGGCATAAAAATATACTTTAGCATTTTTTTAAATAAGTATTGTAAAGTTTTGATGCTCAGCATTAAGTTTTCTTGTTCAATGCCAAATATTTTCTCTAGCTTCAGTCTTTCATCTTCTGTAAATATTTCTGTACTCGAAAGTTTCAATTTCACTACAATTCGACGGAGAAATTGTTCAAATCTTGCTTCGTCGAGTCGATTGATGACACCAATACCCTTGCTCAAACTGCAACAGAAAACCAAATACAACTTTTATGTAAGAGCAAGAAGAAAACGCAAAAAATATTGTCTTCATATCTGTAATACCTTGGCGATATTTTCATCCAGTGGCAATCCATTATAGTTAACTGAAATGAAAGAATAATAAAACTAAAACCAAGTGCAATGTTTGGAAATGAGTCTGTTTATTTTGTTTTGACGTTATGATTTTTTTATTGTCACGTGCCACTGTCAAGTGTTAGTGTCTATTTTTTTCTATGGCAATTATAGTGTCGTAGGTCGTGTCGTGTGTGTTTGCCGTGTAACTGCCTCGTTGGCCTAGGTTGATCTAGTGGTCGCAAGCATGCCTGCTGAGCTTGAGGTTGTGAGTTTGATTCCCAGCTACCGTATTCACAAACGATTCGATTCGATAAGTCGTATGTCTATCTTTTTTGCGAAAGCGAGTGAGATAGGCATATTATGAGTTTCTGAATCGAAGCGTTTGTGAATACAGGGCCTGCCCTGTATTCACAAACGCTTCGATTCAATTTCGATTTAATGCCAAAAACCGATAGACATACGACTTTCTGAAATCGAAAAGGAATCGAAGTGTTGTGAATACGGGGGCAGGTCGGGCAAAGTGTTATTAGGTTTTTCCATTTGTAATATCTCAGTAGCAGTCACGGAGTCTGGACATGTGCCCAGTTGATGGTAAGAAGCTCGCCGCCTATTACATGGCACTTAATCATAACTGGCGAAATGTGGGTGTACTACACCTCTACACTTCTGCCTAACCCCTCGGGGATTACAGGCGTGATGTTATGTTATGTTGTGTACTCGTGTCGAGTATATCCACAACAAGGTGCATAAATTCATGAAGTACCTATTAGTTTCATGATCGACCAGAATAAAATTATTGTAATGTCTTGTAATCTTGTTTTAAGGTCTTCACTTCTGTTAGGTATAAGTATTTTGTATTGAGTGAAGGCCAAAGCCTTCACTCACTCACAGCACCCGACCCGTACCGCCGCGCCGTTACGATCCTAGAACGGGTCTTCAGAATTAAATGTATGACGCGATCTCGCGGAGACAGATCACATGAGCGGCGTGAGATCACTTACATGCGTTGCAATCTACCACAGCCAGTGAGGTATACACGGGCGGCCATTAGCTACAGAGAACGCACGCTTTCAGATCGCAGCGTCAGATCGTATCGGCGGAACGGATTGGGCGCTGTGCGTAAAGTTCTTAATTCAGCGAAATGGAAGTAAAAGTGGTTCTGAGGCGACGTCTTTAATTTCAGGTAGTATTTAAAACCAAGCTACCTCTTATGCCGGGGTCCGCTGCGCCTATTTTCTAACAAAACATATTATCCGTTCGTCGTGGTATATATTTTGTTTGTTCACGCCCCCTTTATTTGTTGGCAAACATGGTTTTACGTTATTTAAACACGATCACATGGCGCAGCGGACCCGGCTTTAATAAACCCACAGCCACATATAGCTTCTACATAGAATCAAATTAGTAAATAGCAAATAAGGCTCAAAAACGGCACCTGCTCGTTTTTATTATGAGATAATCGTGAAATGGTTCCAAAGATGAGACAACCTTGTGACAGACAGATGACTTCAGATGAGATGAGACCAACCGTGTATGGCGTAAACTTAGCAATTAATACGGTCCTGTTAACGCCTTTTGGCTACGGAACAATAATGTCTAAAACATTAAATTATACCTACATCATCAGATGATGAAATATTGCGAAATTCTTGAAGTTGATGCAATTCCTTGTAAAGTTGCCAGTCTGTTGCCAGCTCATGTAGACGCAGTTGACATTTTCGTCCGTACGTCGTAAGTTTAACATGCGTGTGTGTGAAAAAAAAATGACGTTTGTGTTTCTTTTATCTGTGTGTAAGGATTTTGTGTGATGGCGTGGAATTGAAAAAGGTTATAAAAAAATATCATGGCCCTAAAAGTGAACAGAGTACCTGAAAATATTGACTTCCCTAAAGAAGAGGAGAAAATTCTGAAGTTTTGGAAAGAAATAGATGCATTTCAGAGTTGTTTGAAACAGTCAAAAAATAAACCCAGGTAAGGTTCACTTTTTCACGAAAAGTTACTTTTCGTGTGATAAATATGGATTTTGTTGTGTCATATGGTATTTTAATTTAGTGTGTGTTCGTTATTAAGTCATGGCTATGGACTGTGGTCGTCTCAGTTAAGCCAACAAGTACATTCTTCGGTCCATAAGGTGACCACAATTCCATGCGTTTTTTGGAAAGTGAAAACAACGGTTTTCTTGTAATTTTGACTCGTAGCCTAGGTCAATAAACCAACTAGAGATGAGAGTACTCACAGCAAAATATTGAGATCATAATTATATGCAGGTAAGTGTTCACACTTAGTACCGGGGACACAATATTATTGCTTGAAAAATTTGTAAATACTCACATTCTTCACCCATAGGAAAGAGTGTAATAAACATCCAAAGGTCTCTACAACTTTCACATTTAGTTATTATTTCAATAGAATTTGATTTGAGTAAATCTAAAATTAAAATAAATATATTATTATTAAATAATTTGATTTAATGATGTTGAAGTGCCTGGTGGCATAAAGTAAGTTCTGTTTTATGGTAGCTGTACAGAAATAGTAACTCAATAATAATAATGTGGATTGTTCGGAATTGTGTGTTAGATGCACATAGCTTCTGTGTGTGTGAGCATGGCAGCACTCAGTATTGCTCACACCTCCATACACACAAAAAACAATGTGCACATGATGAAATTCCATTTACTCAATTAAAATTTCGTTCTTGTCTTCATAACTTAAAACATTTTAGCTAGCTATTTTTAAAAATTATATTATACCTGCTTTCATGATTTTAAGTGACACTTATTGAGTTCTTGGAGGCACTAACAAGAGTTTAATACTGGAGGTCTTCCAATATAATATTCATAGTTGAAATAAGTCAAACTGTTATAGAGGATTCTTACATTTTTGATTATACAGGTATTCCTTTTACGATGGGCCACCTTTTGCGACTGGACTTCCACATTATGGCCACATCCTTGCTGGAACTATCAAGGATGTCGTCACCAGATATGCACACCAACAGGTATTGTACCATTTACAGTATTATTATAATACTTAAAAATGTGCTTACTAAACCACAGCCTAAAGCCACAATTTACAAAACAATTTTATGCTGGGACCAATTTTATCAAAGAATTTTTTTTAATTATTAACATTGTACAATTTTACTTATAGGGATATCACGTAGAAAGGCGGTTTGGTTGGGATTGTCATGGACTTCCCGTTGAGTTTGAAATTGATAAAGCATTGGGCATTAAAGGTCCAGAAGATGTCGCGAAAATGGGCATTGACAAATACAATGCGGAATGTCGTTCAATTGTTATGAAGTATGCCGATGATTGGGAGACGATAATTACGCGAATGGGTCGTTGGATCGGTGAGTTTTGCAACACAAATATATTTGCTTTGACTTTATTTTGTGTCCTACTACTTAATTGGTAAATAATTTTTTGTTCATTTCAGATTTCAAGAATGATTATAAAACTCTTTACCCTTGGTTTATGGAGTCTATTTGGTGGGTATTCAAAGAGCTGTACAACAAAGGCTTGGTGTATCAAGGTGTCAAAGTAATGCCTTACTCCACAGCTTGCTCCACCCCTCTGTCCAATTTTGAGTCTGGACAGAACTACAAGGATGTTGTAGATCCTGCAGTTGTAGTGTCATTTCCTACAGCTGAAGGGTTCTCATTGCTCGCTTGGACCACCACTCCATGGACACTTCCCAGCAACTTAGCCCTTTGTGTCAATCCAAAACTTATTTATTTAAAAGTAAAAGAAAAGAGCACTGGTAATTATTATGTACTCCAAGAAACAAGATTCCCTGCTGTTTTCAAAAATGTTGAAGACTTTGATGTTCTTGAGAAGTTCGCGGGGGAGAAACTTAGAGGAATAAAGTATACGCCAATTTTTGATTACTTTGTAAACCAATGTCCTAACGCGTTTCAAGTGCTGGTTGATAATTACGTGACAGACGACTCTGGTACTGGTGTTGTCCATCAAGCACCATACTTTGGTGAAGACGATTTCAGGGTTTCTTTAGCAGCAGGTATCATTACTCGGGATCAGGATATTATATGTCCTGTCGATCCCAGTGGTAGGTTTATGGAGCCAGTCAAAGACTTTTTGGGACAGCACGTCAAGGACGCCGACAAAAATATTATTGCTAATTTGAAGGCTCGCAACCGTCTTATCCAATTAGGACAAATTAAGCATAGCTATCCATTCTGTTGGCGTTCAGAAACTCCACTTATCTACAAGGCGGTGCCTTCTTGGTTTGTTCGAGTTGAACAAATGAGTCATGAACTTTTGAAATCTTGTGAAGCTACCTATTGGGTACCTGAATATGTGAAGGAGAAGAGATTTAAAAATTGGCTCAAGGAAGCTCGTGATTGGGCAATTAGCCGTAATAGGTACTGGGGTACTCCAATTCCATTGTGGATTTCGAGCGACAAACAGGAGGTAGTTTGTATCGGTAGTATTGCGGAGTTAGAAGCTTTGACTGGTAAAGAAATAAAAGATTTGCATCGGGAAAGTATTGATCATTTGGAGATCCCATCGTCACGACCTGGGCAACCACCTCTAAAAAGGGTATCTGAAGTCTTTGACTGTTGGTTTGAGTCAGGCTCTATGCCGTATGCGCAATGCCATTACCCGTTCGAAAACAAAAAGGAGTTCGATGACATATTCCCAGCTAATTTTATTGCCGAGGGTATCGATCAAACAAGGGGCTGGTTTTATACTCTCATTGTTTTATCGACAGCACTGTTCAAAAAACCACCGTTTAAGAACTTGATTGCAAATGGTTTAGTTTTAGCTTCTGATGGTCAAAAAATGTCGAAGAGGAAGAAAAACTATCCCGATCCCCTAGAAGTAGTTAAAAAATACGGCGCTGATGCTTTACGTCTTTATCTCGTCAATTCTCCAGTTGTTAAAGCAGAGAATCTTCGTTTTAAAGAAGAAGGTGTCAGGGATATTATCAAAGACGTATTTTTGCCTTGGTATAATGCTTTTAGATTTCTAATGCAGAATGTGGAAAGAATCGTCCAAGAGGATAAAATCGATTATAGGTTTAACGAAAAGGCAGTAAGAGAAAATGTCATGGATAAGTGGATTTCATCGTTTACGCAATCTCTGATCCAATTCGTGAAAAAAGAGATGGCCGCATATAGATTGTACACTGTTGTGCCGAGGTTGACCAAGTTTATTGACCATCTCACCAACTGGTACTTGAGAATGAACAGGAAAAGGTTGAAGGGAGAAAGTGGTGTTAAGGACTGTCAGGTGGCTTTAGATACGTTATTTGGTGTGTTATTCGATATGGTACGAGTGATGGCACCCTTCACCCCTTTCCTTACGGAACTGATGTACAAGACGCTTCGACAACTTTTGCCTGGTGATTCACTGGAGAGTGTTCACTTCAACATGATATCAGATCCGAAGTTAGAATTTGTAGACATAGAAATAGAAAGGGCTGTTCAAAGAATGCAGGTTGTGATCGAATTGGGAAGAGTCGTAAGAGACAGGAAAACAGTGCCGATCAAGTATCCGTTGCCAGAAATGGTTGTCATTCACCGTGATTCAATTTATTTAGACGATGTGAAATCTTTGGAGCGGTATGTCCTAGAAGAATTGAATATTAAGCAATTGCACTTAACAAGTGACAAAGAAAAGTATGGTATTACACTGAGAGCAGAGCCAGATCATAAACTTCTTGGGACAAGATTGAAAGGCGATTTTAAGGCTGTCACTCAAGGTTTGAAGGACCTTAACAACGAGCAATGCGAAAAACTTATTGCTGATGGATTTATTGAATTAGTTGGACATCGCATTGATGTCTCTGAAGTGAGAATTATATTCCAGGCTCAAGGCAACGATCAATACGAGGCGCATAGTGACAATGATGTTCTCATTCTTCTCAATGTTACTCCTGATCAGGACATGCTTGACGAAGGTTTTGCTAGAGAAGTAATAAATAGAGTTCAGAAGTTACGAAAGAAAGCCCACTTAGTACCGACAGATGATGTCAACATTTACTTCTCTGTTAACAAATCCAGCGATATTGTGCGTATCATAAACTTGCATCGTGAGTTTATTGAGAGTACAGTGAAAGGACCTCTGATCCCGATGGAACAGATCAAGCCATCTATGCCTGTCGTAATCGAAGAGACGCAAGAACTTAAAGGTTCTTTGCTCAAGTTGGTTATAACTTGGAGAAAGGAAGTAGAAGTGCCCGCAAACCCTTGGGCGAACATCGTTCTACAAGATTTAACACCTCGATTTGGTGTCTCGAGTAAGCAAGGCAGTCTTATACTTAAGGATAAAATGAATAAGTTTATAACTTTAGATAACCTTTACCATGAGGTTACTGTTCTCTTTGGTCTGTACGGTTTGAAGTTTACATTATGGTGTAATGGGGTTGAGGTAAAAGACACAACAAACTTAAATACTAAAACATTGATCGCGTCTCCGAATAAACCCAAAGATTGTGAATCTAAAACCAGCCCGTTCTGCAAATTTATTAATGTCGCGAATGGCATAAAATCAGCTACATTGTTCTTAGAAAATCCGATAGGAAAACCTACTTTAAATCAAGACGATGCATTAAAGTTCGTAACAGATTACTTGGGGATTAAAGCGAGCGACGTTGACAAGAAATTGTTTAAATAATTTTAAACGCTACAAAACAGTATACATAATCCAACTTCGTATAGAACATGTTATTATCTAATTCCTGGATGCTTTTTAGATAAAAAGTAATGTTGTCCATGCTAAAATAATATAAGTACTTACCTTAACAATGTTTTCCATGTAAAGAAATTTAAACAATGCAGTATCGTATTCAGTATTTTACACTATACTGCAATGTGATTCTCGTTTTAGGCCCGGACTCCACCAAAGCGGAGAAGAGACGTGCGTAAACCAACCAATCAAATTGGTTGAAATCTACATCGCGTCTATCGTCTCTCTTGCCATTGGACGAATCTTGCACATCTCTTCTCCGCTTTTGTGGAGTCCGGGCTTTAACATGGCAGCCTTTATTCGTGAGCTGTGCATCTTTTAATTATTGTAGGCGTTGGTTGCTTATATCTGTTATTTATCTATTTATTATATTATAATATGAGGCTGTCAGACACCTTACCTTCATTTCACACTTCAGACCCTTATGACTGTATTTCTCAATACATTATTATTTTAAATACAAGACCGCGACGTCCGTCGTCGGACGACCTCTGGTCGGTATGATAATATTGAGCCGTGGTATGTGTTGCCCTAGGAAGCTGTCAAAGTGTAAGTAGGTTGCACGCAGTCACAAATTCACAAAACATACAAATGTCTGTGGGTTATGCTGGGTACACATGGGTGAAACGTAACATGAAATGTAACACATGCTGAAACAAATTCGCCTTGATGCTGGGTTACATTTCATGTCATATTGCTTATGTCTGGACTGCTCATTCGTGTTACATTTTACGTTACGTTACACCAATGTGTACCCGGCATTAGGTGACTTATGTGCTGACATCTTCATAGTATAGCATTTTATTCTTCTCACTTGTCTTATTTTAATAAATTATTGTTGAACCCCCGTTCTTCTTTCATTGTGCATCATCTATGATATCATGGAAATCGATCCCCATTACTTATCTAATAGAATTCGGTACAAAATAAAACAATAAAATATGAGTTAAACTTTATTTTAAATGTTTCCTTCATAAATAAAACAAAATAAGCATTGAACATTGTTCATTCAACTATTATATCGTAACAGGTGCAGTGAATTAAAACTCAATTAAAATGTGGTTTCCCTACAAGATAGGGTTGTGGCGTACCAAGGAACAGCATTAAACTATAGGTACGTATGATAAGCGATATGAAGCAATCCTTGTCGGTTTGCGCGTTTTACAGTGCTCTGTGTTTGATGCGATGTGATCAACATGATTGCAATTAGATTCAATTTACACGTACACATCACAGCTATAATATACGACACATAACGTGATACCTAGAGGAAACAATAGCAATAGCCACAGGCTACGTTTACAGGTGTTTATAATGTAATCTTACAGACACTGATTAGACAATAATTGACCTATTGAACAGGTGTTATAGATTTATAACCGGTGATCACACGAATATTATTAGAACTATTCAATATTTCCTTTGCATCCCATATGTATTGTGCGAATTTCATTCATAAAACCTAAATTTGGTAACTTAGTATATTGAATTTTATGTTATGTATCAGATATACAATTATGTTCAATAGAATAAACTTTGGTGTTCAGTCATTAACCTAAACAATATTACAAATAGTTAACCAAAGAAAAACAACGAAACCAATGTCTTTTATTTCACTCAGATTAGGGTTTCATTTAAACGAACATGTTATATTTAGTCAACGGATTTAATAATATGACTAACATCAATATTATGAATTATTTGCTATTAGGTAGTGATTATTACTAACTTGTTAGTACGATACATGGGATTGTGTAAGTAATGTTGCTAGATTTTACTAATTCAACAATAAATAAATTTGAAAATATACATAAATATTATAAAATTTAAGATTACAATAGATTTTTTTGTTAACATATTGGAAAATGGCTATATTTTGTTTAGTTTATCACTGTATGTATCACAAGCGTAGTTTAGATATAGAACACATTGCAGGCTATACAGATAATATAATAATTTTGTTATTTTCCCTCACCACAAACGTAATAATACTGTTAAAATAAAGCACAGGAAAGTACATAACATATTTGATATTTATAATTTTATTGCTTCGTTTAGAAATGCTTTCATGGAAAAAATATTGCTTTAAAAACAACATAAACATATAATCTCGAATACATCACAATATTGAATACATAGATAACAATATAATACTTACTACTAGAAACAGGAGGTGCCATATTAGGGATGAAGTATAATAATGTTTAGTTATATGAAACACGATGCTGACAGATTGCCACTGTGTACGAGCCACGCGATTAAATAGTTATACACATGTTACAGTAAGCCAACGACGATTTATATAGAGATAGATCGATATATACCTATGTATTTAATAAATAATATTTTATTATGCGTCAACAAGTTATATGCACTCATAAGCTAAATCGTTTAAAAGAGCTAAACTGCGTTAAGTAAAGGCTTCGACGTCGTCAGTAGTAGGATTTCATAAGTTAGCATCGAGTTAGTTATTGCACTTTACACTAAAAATACACCATAATTATCATACAATATTGTTACACTAACGTAGTCGCTACCGCCGCGCTATGTATACATGCGTCGCGACTTAGGCCACCGCCAGTCGACTGATATCGAGTGCTAATAAATAAATTATATATTCATCTAAGACATGTTTTATTAAGTTAAAAATAGCGAATATTTCACACTAGAAATAACTAAAGATTCATTAACGTTTTAAATACATTATAAGATACAACATCGCCTACTCAGTGACTAGTCTAACGGCGTATAATGATTATCATACTCGTAACATTTGAATAGCAACAACGATAAATAGGTACATCACATGGGGGGTGTAAGGCTAGACGCGGCGCGCCGGACCAGATTATGCTCTATACTGCGTCTCGCCTGTCTACAAAAAAAAACATACATTAGTCCATGGAGCGTGCTTCATTAGTTGCAAGCGCTACTGTGCTGAAAATGAAGCCCTGGATGCGATTCCCAGGTCGGACTGTTATTGAATTTCTCAGTGGCAGTTCGGGGTCAGGATTTATGCCCGGTTGACGCCAATAGGCTCGCCCCCTTTTACATGGAACTGCAATACTTATAACAGGCGGAATGTGGATGTACTATACGTACACCTCTGGATAACCCTCCCTTCAGGAATTGCAGGCGTGATGTTTGAATGTGCACCTAACATTTTGTCGTCAAGGTATGACCGTATTCAAGCATTACGTACCGTGTATCAACGTCACTAGCGTGCTAATACTGCGGCTGGTGAGGCAGCGGCGAGTCTCGCTCCGGCAACTTGCGCACTTTCATCGTGCCGTCCGCGCCGCAGGAGAACAGGCGGCCGGCGTTGTCTGTACATTAATAGTAAGATATTATCGGCTTGATCATTTGAAAAGTATCTAGTCCAGTTGTGCAAAGATCATTTTAGGCGTGGCCATAATTGGAACCAATGATGTTTTAAATCTATTTCACGAAATAATTTATACGCTTATAAAAAAGTTGTTTAGAAACGAAACATTTTGGGGGCTTAGATGGTCAAGCGCCAAAAAGATGTTTGCAGTACTGAAATACTAAAACTTATAGTGCTCTCATCTCTGTAATCAAGGTCCTCTTGAGTTAATAATCTATTTTCTAAAGGAAATAAATATAACAGACAGCGTGTTGGTATTGTTACGTATAAAAAGGATAATATTATTAAAGAAAGTAATCATACCGATATGTATTTGCGTGACACCCTGGCCGATGTGCTTGAAGAAGGAACTCCGAGCGTGCTCCCCGGCGAACGTGTACAGCAACTGATGCGTCGTTAACGAGAACACCTGAAAAAATAATGACAATATTGCCGGTAAAATTTGATTCAATTAATAGACAGGATAAAAAATAAAAGGTATCTCATTTCAAGTGACAGCTTCACTGATACAAATTAGTAGATTTTACACTTTACAGCATAGATTAGTTTTTGGAGTAAAAAAACTATTACTACTACTAATCTAGGCTTTTAATCCAGTTTCATTCTCGCAATATAGGTAGTTAGATTCACTATTTAGATTTGCAGGTGTAACAAAACACGCTTCAATCATTACAATGTATTGGGCATTCTCGACGGCAATCTAAATTAAATCGCCACCAAATTTGGCGACGAGTTTGCCACTTTTAGTAGCATCCACCAGCTCCTGTACTATGCAAACAAATGGACAGGCAGGACACGATATTAAGTGTTACAATGAAATAAGAGTTGTTACCTTGATGTCACCATCAGCGGCTCCTATAGCATAGTAGTCCTCCCGGGGCGACAGCGCGACGCACTTGATGGGCGCATGGTGCGCGTGCAGACGATGCCTGACTGCCCGCGAGCGCAAGTCCCATACGAGTACGTCGCCGCGTCGTCCACACGATACTAGCGCGCCCAGGGACCCAGCCCACACCACGCAAGCTGCACCGCCTTCGTGGCACGTCCACGCTTTGGGGAGATAGTAATGTCATTAAAAGTTCAGTGAATAAAATCAGTATGAGATGTAATTCATACTTCTTTTTATGGTGAATTTAGTTGACAAAATCAACTTCAGTGGCGTCAAGATTATAAGTTAGTTCAAAAAGTGAAGGAGGTACGATAAAACGCATATCAGTTCAGTACTCAAATCTTTTTCTTCAAATTGCTTGGAGATAGGTAATTAATCTTTGTACTTCATAAACATTGCTGAAGTCAGTTTTATTTGAAAATATAAACATAATGTCAAATACTAATTCATACTCACAAACCACTAACGCTTTCTTGGTGGGCATCAACGTGTCCCATATGGCAACGTTTTTACTCTCGGAGCTATGTCCAGCTGAAACATTTGAATAGCAATTAGTTTAAGAGACAGTTTATGACGTCATCAATAAAACATTACTATTTTAAATATTTTACCTGTTGCAACTAAACTGCAGGAGCCGAGGAAAACGAAATCGCTAATTCCTTTGCTGTGACATTGATGGGTCTGTGGAAGAAGAAATACATTTAGGTTGATAGTCACAGAATGTTTTAGGATTCTGATGCTGGCACATCCGTGAATTTAACACAGAGTTTTTGCAAGATAGCGATAAACATGCATAAATAATAGTTCTACACCTTCTAACACCTATCGCAGAGATACGCGCCCCATTCAAATTGGGAGCTCAATAATTATATTATTATTATAATAACACAGGCCACGAGCCTAGCTTAGGCACCAGCCTCCCACGATATACATATACTTACCTGTATTGTGTATATTGTGGCGAGAAATAAAGTTGATTGATTGATTGATTGAATTGTAATATTTGTAACATGCAAGGAACACTACAAAATGCGATCTATCAGCAGGCTAATTCTTCAAAAAGAAATATATTCAACTTACAAAGAATGGCCTGGGTGACGCGTGCGGGTGTCCCGCCTGATGCGGCGCTGGGTGCAGCTGCCACATCGCCAGATTGCCGTCAGCATCGGACGCGGCAAACTTGTTGCCGTAGTCTGAGAACCTTACGCGCGTCACCTTAGCGAACGCACCAGGGGCCCGGGGTGACCAAACGCAGGAAGGGTGGCCCCACTCCCACAGTTGGACTGAACCGTCTGCGCCGCCAGTGAGGTCTGAAATATGATTTTGGTATGAAATAATGGTAAGAATATTGTCATAAAAAAAATTACGATTGATGAAGCGTAGTCTTAAAATGGCTTGAAATCTTCTGGAAAGTCGATCTCGACTAACATGGCCAATCTTGAAAATTTTGATCTTCTCAGATAGCCGGGCGAGATCTCGAATAGCCAATCTCGACCACAGCCTTACTACGTGAGACCGGCTTGTTAATTTCGGCACGAGATTGCATTCCCTATCAAGATGGAGATGGTATAGATTTATTAGGCGGAGTTTAAGCTACAAAATTGTTATTAGGAAATACAGTAATCGTCTCTAGATATCAACTTGAATCAGTTGATTATTTCAGGTGATTTTCAACTCTTGGCTGAAATTCCTACTCTATATGATGATAGGTGAGTTAGGGAGCTGGAATGACACTGAAATAATTTATTTTTAATACAGCATCCACTTACACAATGGTTGTGAGGGATGCGCTGCCATCCTTTTGATGTTGTCGATTTTGTGTTTCAGCACCTAAATAGAACATTATTGTTACAAAAATATTTTATAAATGCCGAACATATCAATGACGGACACTAAAATCTTCAACAATTAGATCGGTTAGTAACATGGACATCATCATGCATCACATAATTTGAAAAAAAAAAAAAACAAATGTGCAATAGACAACGCAACATATATTAGCAGAAAGAGACAGTGGAAACTTAACAAAATAATTTGGAAAGACTGGTCAGAAACGTAGATGTTTCTGAACTAACCTCTACAACGAAAAAAAAATAATCGTGGCCTGAACGTAAACACCGCCTTTCTGGAGAACTGCTGCAAAATGAGGACTGATGAGAACAAACTGGCACATCTATTTGAACAGCCTAATGAGTAATGAGAAACCAAAAATAAAACAAAAGAAATCATCTTGGGAGAAGAACAAAAAAATAATCCAACAAAAAAATGTACATCGAGCTA
The DNA here is from genome assembly GCA_964057025.1 of Standfussiana lucernea. Lineage (NCBI taxonomy): Eukaryota > Metazoa > Arthropoda > Insecta > Lepidoptera > Noctuidae > Standfussiana > Standfussiana lucernea. Next base: position 9,842,280 of record OZ059802.1, read on the forward strand.
GAAATAAATCTTGGGGAGTGCGACCACTGGCTAGGGATGTGACATAACGAAGGTGGCGGAGGACTTGCTAGGGTTGTCACTGACCGGTTTCATGAGAAGCTTCGAACGATGCAGCACCAGTCGACAGTATTTCGGGTCGTGGCAACCCGGGAACTGTAGACCCTTCACCTGTGATCAACACTCTGTTATACCGAACATACACTCATACATACACTTTTAAAGACAGGAGGGCCACATCCTACTCAATTTTCAGTTGCTGAAATAAATACAATACCTTGAGTGTAAAGATGGCTTTGAATCTACAATCTATTACACTTTACCTTCTCCCGCTTTATTTTTTTTTTATTGGTTGAATCTGTTGGCGCGTGGCTAAAATCGGAACTAAAGCCGCCTTTTTGTTTTGCCAATAGAATTTCCACGGACAATTTCACAAATGTTACCCAATTGCGCCCTCCTGACAATGTCATTCAAGCGCCAAAAGAAGTCTGTTGCCTCTATATTTATTAATGGTAGACTTATAAACTACATTATTTTGTTACCCTAAACTGTCAAGTAAGTTTTAAAAATAAAGGTAAAACTCGCATAATATAACTCCGGATCTCCGTTAAGTATAGTTTCGGAGAGCAGGCGTACAAAGAGATTAGATAGGAAAGCGCGGGCGAAGCGCGAGGCGTCACGAGACAGTTACAAGTACAGACACGCACACAATAACCACACCACGTTCATATTGACCCAGCATCTTTTTAGACGTCTACTGGGTGAATCAATGTTCGTTAGCGGCAATTAATTCGATTAATTCGCAAAAAAATGGTATTATTTAAAAAAAAAAACTAGAAAATAACGGCATAATTTGCTACCGGAGGACCTAGGGACATGAAGTGTGTGCATTGGAATTTGCAATCATTTTTAAAACTACGAATTTTAATTAGACGAACGGAGCGGAACTTATTATAATCGCAAAGGTTCGAATAGCATGGCTTTGCAAATGAATATGTTTTTTATCTTTCCATGTCCATCCATTAAATAACTTTAAAATATATTTCAAGTTGTTCTTTTTTAAAAATGCCAATACTCGCATTTACTATGGTGTGCAAAGGTGATCTTCCCAATTCCAATTACAAACCTCGCCGGCAACGTCGCCCAAAGGCAGTGCAGACTCCATGTTCGTCTAGTGACGTTGCCGTTGCGGGCGCATTCGGAAGAGCACCTTTAGGAGTTATTGTTTTCATGACAACCTAACTTTACGTATTTTTTGTCTTTGACATTGATTCACCCAGTGCGCCCGTATAGTGCATTAGTTATTACGTGCACGTACTGTAGCGATATACGCTTCTAGGCCGGTCGGTACGCTGCTTGACCGCCGTTCCTGTTAGAATGTTATTATTGCTGTTACTTGTTAGTTCATACTTGTTGCTGCTATGTTAGGTGTTAGGAAGGACATTTCTAGCTCCTTCTAAAGTAGCGTATTAGTTAATATTAGTGGGAATAGGTCATTATTGATATTAGCGGGTATTAATAAGCTTTTGTAACCTTTCGGGCTAAAGTACACGAAACTAATATAAAATTGTTTAAATTAGGTCTCGAAGTTACACACTTGGCCTTTAGACTTCTGAAGGAGCTACACACATGTTTGGTTTTAACAGGCCGGGCGGCTCGGTTGTATACTGGGTATAAAAATACCCTTAATGTAGCCGAAAGACACTTGTTCTGCCCGTCATTACGATCATTTTTTTGTTCCGGACCATACCTTCCAGTTACGGAGAAATTGTTGACGTTTCCCAGCAATATTTTTGCATGGACTTACTTAATTTGATGTACAGAATGCTTGATTGACAGCTTCGTGAAGGGTCCGTTTACACCTTGTATTATTAGCCAGGCTGTTTCGAATCAGACCGTCCCAATGGTCCGTCCGTCATCATGCATGCATGTGTGTAGGCTTAGAGGGATGCTATGCTATGTTGGTTAAAACCACCCCAGCATGCTTATGCCAGTTCTTTTAGCTTAAGCCAAAATTAGTAATGGCATTTGTATGAGTGCACTGTTTCCGGTGAACAAACTACGATTTTGGCATGTAACTTATATCTAAGGCATACAACGTAAGTTACGCAATAATTTATTATATGTATCATATTTGGTATTATTTGTCATACTTTATAGCTTATCATTGGCGATTAAATTGTCATTGATAAAGACAAGAAATAAGCGGGGCAATAAACAAAACAAACAAGTATTATCGCCTTGATTTGAACAGGTGCATTTAATTTAGCTGTGAATGCGGAACACATTGATCGGAAGAGAAAATGTGTGCTTCCAAAGTGATTTTTCTCCCAAACCTAGCATACCTCTAAAGGTCTAATTTTACTACTTTCTTCTTCTTTTTTTTCATTTGAGGAAGCCGAAGAAATACCTCTGTCTAACTTTTCGGGAATGACAGGCTGATGTGATGTTATCATAAAGGATAGTTACTAAAAATCCCTTCATTTAAAAAGTTAAAGCTTCTGAAGTCCACAGAACAAAGTGCTCCGTGTTTTCAGCCACTTCAGGCCAATAAAATCGATAGTATAAATAAATAATGGGCGTGTACTTACAACGCTGGCACCTCGTCCGGTTTGACTGGCCATGCCGACTGGCACTTGAGGCGCGTTGGGGTTTAGTGGCGAGCTGTTGCCGGTGCCTGGCACTGAACCGCTGTTTGGCCTGTGGGAAGAATGAAGTACGTGAGACGGTGAAAGCCAAAAAAGAGACATTCTTAGCAAAAAAAGTTCATGATTTATCTTTTGCTGAAGTTGATACCTCGACTGAATGCTGATTATATCATGCATTCTGGGTTTGAGATTCTGGAAATGTAGTCTTCCAGCAACAGGAGCGACGTCGTGACGATGCTTGAATGTGTGATTCCAGCACATTCTGGGTCCCGTTAAGACGCTAGTTGATTGCGGGCTGGCTCAGTTTTTTACCATGTTATTTCCTATATAGTGTGGACTCACTTGTCGTGATGCTGTATTAGCAAGAAGCCGGTGTCTGGTAGCGCGGCGGGGTCGGAAGCGAGTGCAAGCAGGTCGAGCTCACACTCGTCCTCGGCCCACCACGCGCCCGCGCGCAGCAGCAGAGACACGTCCATCTCTTGCACTTCGCGGGCTGTTGCTACGGCTAACAGGCAGCCACCGACCTGTGATTGGTTAAAATATCACTTACATAATATTCAAATTAGATACAAGCACAGATAACCTCCTCTAGATTCCGCCAAACATCAATGCATTTGTACTGTTATAAATCGATGCTCGACAAACAATGTTCAATATGCGGAATCTAGAGGAGGTTATCTGTGGATACGAACTACACGCTCAAGCAACACACAAATTGCGCGCCGCTCGAGGCCATGAACAGGGCCTAAAGCTATTAAATAAACATGGGTACAACACTATTTTTCCTTCTATTCAGTCACTTGTTACGTTACCATGCCATATGTTACTAGAAGATAAATAATTTTCTCTGGGCCGGGTATCGTGTAGTCATTTTATCTTGGTGACCTCCAATGGCTAAGGGTACCAGGAACATGCTGTTGGCATCAAAGCTTGGGTCAAATCATGGCCGATCTTGTTACGTTACCGACTTCCGGATGCCTTATTCAGTTGTATCTTTTATGAGTATGTAACTAGTTGTATGTTACCTTGTTCAGACAGAAAGCAGCGATGGAGTCCTGCTCCTTGTGTATGATGCGCACAGGGTTGTGAAGCTCTAAGTCGCGCTCGCGTTGTGACTGAGGTATACACCCTCCTCTGGCTTCGGCCGCCATCGTCTCCGCTGTAACTGATTGAGTTCGACGACGCGAGAATACGGCTCGGATGAAGAGATCCTGTAAGAAACAAAGATTTTAATACGACCACAATTTCAAAAGCAAAGACCCTCGAGGGCGATATTTAACTTAGTATACTACTTTCCTGCGCACTGACTTTTGAACTCTTGGTATCGAATCGAGCAATGAAACTGAGCGTAAAACTCGGGCTGTTGGATTTTCAACCCTCAGCGCTAAGCAGTGCATTGAACATCCTATTCGCGTTAAAAAATCGCGGGCATAACAAAAGAGAGCTAGGGGCAATATCCTGAAGCAAAACTTTTACCTGAACAGGTTCTTGTCGTACGAGGAAACTCCACAGCCTCCGTGCGGGCGCGGCACTGAATAGGACTGAGCTGAACGGTGTATTATGCTTTTCTAATAAACATCTGAAACAAAATAACGATTTTTTTAATATATATTCAAATTGTAACTTTTGTCTGTGCCCTACAATCTGGGCAACAAAAAACTAAGCTCAGGAAAACCACACAGAAAATCAGCAAAAACGTTGCGGATTATTATACCCTTATTCCAGAATTTTCACCTAAACCTGAAATTCGCAAAAAAGTTCGGATCGTATACTTAACCTTGGCTTTGAAATTCGTCTTCTATTCCTACGTCCATACCTGTACTTATTAATAGGAGGTCCAGTGGGCAGTTGTTCGGGGAAGCAGCCGGGGATGTAGTCTTGCGGCGGCGCGCGAGACTCCAGCGTTTCCGTCAGCTGTTGCTGCCATTGATCCACGCGGCGAAGCGCGCCGTGGACCATAGGGCTTGTTGTCGCTAGTTCTGTTTGATAGAATTAAAACGATGAGTTATACTCGTATATAGGCCGTGCCTGATCTAGTGGTCGCAAGCACAACTGCTGAACATGAGGTCCTGGTTTCGATAATTAGGACAAGCAAAGTGTTATTGGGTTCGTCTCAGTAGCACCCAGTAGTTTGGATTTGTGCCCGGTTGCTTGCAATAGGCTCGCCCCCTATTACATGGGACTTAAACATAACCAGCGAAATGTGACTGTACTATGATACACCTCTGCCTAATCCTTCAGGGAAATACAGTCGTGATCATCATCTGCCTAGCCTTTTTCCCATACTTATTGGGGAGCGGTTTCCAGTCCTTTTTATATGGGACAAGCCCGCCACACTATTCCCAAACCACTGCAACTCCTGAAAGCCAGAATCAACAGTGGCCACCACCAGAAAAGCGCAGAGACAATGGAGCCCGACGAAGTCCCAGAGAAACCATTTAACTGGCTTGGATCCCGCAACTAAATTAATCGGAAAAGAATAGCGGAGGAGTAGGAAAAACATAATTTTCACTTTACAGTAGACGACAGAACAAAACAAGGCTTCCACTCCTACCGGATGCAGCTGAATACCAGAATTTTACAAGGGGCGAATGCCTATCTGACCACCACAACCCAGTACTGAGTAAAAGGATACCCCTTGGTAAGACTGGTTGTCAGACTTTCGGGCTACTGACTACCTGTAACGACTGTCAAAGATCTACAAATACCAGCCGGGACCAACGGCTTCACGTGCTTTCCGAGGCACGAAGGAAACTCGGTATGTAATGATGGTCACCCATCCACAGACCGACCTTGGCAAGCACGGCTTCACCTTGAAGATAGACCGGTGCGGCTGTTTTTATTTAGCCTCGAATTCCTCATCAAAATACATGATGATGAATACGTGATGATGTTATGTTATTTTTTACCTAAGCCTGTCTAATCTGGGAACATAAACGGTTATGTTCTCAGATGATGTGAGCTGCGACGCAACATGCGGCAAGACACACGCGCGTGCGACATTTGTGTCCTTCGATTAGCAAGTACCGCCACACTCATGTCTCTTATCCTTGTAGCTTGTAGCCAAGCATCTATAGACACCACGGTAAAAATAATTCACATGGTCTACGTTTGTGTAGTTATATCTATAGAGAACACTGATAATGGGGGCAACACTTTGGGCCCTATCAGAATACCAGCGCTGTGACTTTTTTTTAATGTTACAACACCATGCTGAGATAGGGGCCTTTTGGCCTCGTACAGGACCAGTTTAGTTAGTCTTATTTTAATGTGTTCTTAAGTTAACTTTTTTTTTTAAATCTTGTTTTATTGTTATGTTACCATTTTGTTTTATCCAGTGCTAGACTAATAAATACTTTTTCTTTCTTTCTTTGATAACCTCCTCTAGATTCCGCATAGAAGGCAATTAGGAAGGAATCACTGGGGGCGACATCTGTCAGGAAGAGTCAAGTACCGATACTTGACTCTTTGGGCGGGTGGCCGTAATCAAAACTAACACTTTAATTACGTTTTTTCATTACATTTATTATTTCACAAATCTTCACCAACGAATTTCTAAATGATACTGAAACAAAAGATTCTTCTAGCGCTAATTGGCTATGTCTTACCTGACATCTCGATCCCGCACAGCTGCAGGAAGTTCTGCAACTTCTGCTGCGCTAGCCGCAGTACCGCGATGCGCATCACGAGCCACGAGTACGAGTCGGGGTTCGAGTGCTCCGTGTTCGCTAGCTTGCGATGTTTCTCGATACGGCTGGAAAATGTTCCAAAGTTAGATGTTATTAGATCTTATAAATAAAGAGAAGAAAATTGAAATTTAAAATTACCATCTGACACCAAATAAAAAACCAAGAAAACGGGTTACGTGTCAAGAAAATGATACGGAGTCTATATTCTTAATTTCCAATTAAATAAAAAATTTAACAGGCTTTTTTACTGTAAAAGGTTATGTTACCTATTATTATTCCTTTATTTATTTTTCGAACTTATTAATTACATTTTTAATTATTTTATATGGGAATATTTAACTTTTTATAATAAAAAAACCTGTCCAATTTTTAATGTTACCTTATTATTAGTTACTTTCTGCGATTAACAAGCAACTATTAATTGTGTGATGAGTAAATTAGTGTTTTATACAACAGTTAGAAGGGTTTATAAATTCAATCTTACTTGGCAGTAGCGGTGTCGAAAATGTCGTCTTCTTCGGCTTCGCTATCCTCATCGTCAACATCTTCAGCACCGGACTCCGCCGAGTCGTAGTCGTAATTCTCAGGGTCTTGTTCGGCCGTGGGCTAAACGTATATGTATCCAATTAACAAAATCGCCAGTATTTTGGAATTAGTGAAGAAATAGTAATAACTGCAAGCTGTAACTGACCGAATACATTTTCAATCCCATCGAACTTTGAGTGTGTGTGTGTGTTTAGAGCGTATATTTTTTTAATGTTTAAAATAACATAAGTTCTTCGTTTTCTTCTTCAAATTTTATAAAATGGCTGAATTTCAACACAAATGCGAAAATATCAATAATTTTTAAAATTTTGAGGGCGGTCTAAAAATCTATGGTTAACGCTTGTTCAAACGATCCGAATCTAATGGCAATAAAAGAAACCGCCAGTGAACTCAACGATAGTTACCTTAGTAAGCAGATAAGTAAGTATACTGCAGTGTGGCGGCACGAACTGTTCCCTATAGGTGGGCCGGCCTTCCTGAATGTTCTTGTGCGGCACGGTGGGACCAAGTCCTAGCAGGCGCATGTTGAGTAGCGCGCGCTTTTCTCGGAGAGACGACCACACTGATGTGCCTTCTGGACGCTCTACTAACTTTGGCTGAAAATAATGAACGTTGATTGAATTCGTTTTTTGTTGGGTAAGTTGTTTTGCCATTCTTTCTTTGCTTTTTTTTGTATTTGGGATTTTATAAATTCAACCATGCCCAATAAAATTACATTAAAAAAACTGTAATAGGATTAACATTAGCACCAATTAATAAGGTTTAGTCCAAAACGTATATGAAAAACTGAAGTTAATTTGCAATAAAACGCCAAAAATAATATTTTTATGAAATACTGAATCATCGCACATTTTTTTTAAATCCTTTTTCCTTTGGGTTAAACAATGTTACCAACATGAGTACAGTCCCCACTAACCTGTAGAGAGGGCGCAGGGGCAGTAGTGAGCAGGCGCCGCACGCCGCCCCCGAAGAGGCGCGCGTGGTCGGGCGCGGCGGGCGCGTGCGCGCACAGCCGGTACAGCAGGTGCGCGTCGCGCGCCGCCGCCGCCCAGCCCAGCAGCGCCAGGTACACGCCGCAGAACGCTTCCGCGAGAAGCACGGCGAGGCGGGGCGCGTCTTCTTCCTCAGCAGCCCGGAGAGCTAGTCCGCGTAGGGCTGATACTCCTGTGGCATTATATTAATATAAATTTTGTGTGCACTTTGTCAATCACGTAGGCTGCATTCGCAATTTGGTTTCCAAAAATGTAACTTTAACACCGGCTGTAAGGGTTATTTTGCGCTGAAAATTCAATGAATGCTTAATTACTTCTACTAAGCGCTCAACCTAATGCAGGTGGAATAAGTTGCAAATTATGTAAAAGTTTCATACCTGGCCACTTATTCGGTGGTGTAGTGACGGTGAGGTCATCAGTGGAATGACGTCTTTGTCGCGCGATGACCTGACTAGTACCCGTGGTGTCAGCTGTTATGACACTGTCAAACAAAACCAACGTGACAAAGCTACCATACAGTTTATACTCCTAATCTTGTACAACATAAAAAAAAACAAATTAAATGAAAATAATAAGGAACTAATAATCAAATTATTAAAGATAAAATGCATCTTAAAATAGGAGAAAAATACTAACAAATATAATTATACAATGTAAATACATCTTAGCAATCAAGATAAATTCATTGTTGAAAGCCTGTGACTGAAGACTGTAGTTATGGGCGTGCATTGGTTAGGTTCATGAAGCTGTTTTAACTCAGCGTTTACAACCATATGTGCCCATATGCGGACAGGGCGACTGCTAGCTCTCTCAGTGTGCAGTATCCTGCTGGTGCCGCAGCAACTTACCAGTCATGATGATGCGCGTGCTTCAAGCTGAACGTGTCGGAGTCGCACAGACTCTGGTAGATGCAGGCGGACAGGGCGACTGCTAGCTCTCTCAGCGTGTGCAGTATTCTAGTTGCTGATCCACCAGGGATGCCCAGTTCACCGATTGTACCCAACATGTCGTGAGCCACGGACTGCGAATTTTTTTTGTTATTAAAACGTGTCTAATGACAATGTGTCATTGTATGAGTGTTCTTTTTTATGTTCACTATTTATTATATTAATTGATGCAATACTAACGTAGTTGTAAGACTATAGATACTAACAATTTTGGACAATTACTTGGTCTGAAATAAATGTATTTTTTTAATGAATATTGTGCCCCTGTTCCCAGTAGTTTTACCGAGTAATCTTATCAGTAGTACTATGAACTAGCATCATAACAGAATGAAAGGTGTGTCGTTATTGATTTTGTATTATTTGAACTAATTTGAAAAATAAACATTAGCACAACATTAGACCTAACGCCAGCGTTAGGTCTAATGTTGTGACAAAAATCATGCAGCATGAACTGATTGACTAGATGAGAATGTATCCAGATACATTCTCATCTAGTCAATCAGTTCATGCTGCATGATTTTTGTCATGTGGAGACATGGAGGATGTTACAAGCAGTCTAAACTTTTAATAGTCGTAACTTCTCTAGTGTAATAGTTGGAATCTTGCGGAGAAACTATGAATAACTCACCTGTAAATGTCTAACAGGATCAGCAACGACGGTGTTATTAGTAGCAACAGCCGCTGCTAGCAACGGCAGTGTAGTGGGGAATGGTAGCGGTGACAGCAACTGTTGGTGCTGCTTGTCTTGTCCCAACTCTTGGAGGAGGAGGACTAACTCCATTCGGACTGAAGCGAGCCCGCCGCCGCCCGCGCCGTGTAGCGAACAGTACGATAGTAATGTTCGGAGGAGAGTCTCGTTCACTGTTGGATCAAGTGTTTGGATTTTAGCTTTTTGGTTGGTCTTTTTGCTAGTATCGTATATATTAGTAGCTCGAGTAACCACGAGAACTGTTTGTTATACAGGATGGAAGGGACACCGACGCTAAAACAGTTACCACGTATTCAGTAAATCATTCTAAACCCACCTAGAAATTTTTCAAATATAATTAAAAAAAAAAACATTAGTGCCATCAATTTTGACGTGTAGGTATTGCAGTTTTGCAGGAAAACGCAGGTTTTTTTTAATAACCGACAAGAAAATCTATTAAAAAAGCATTGCTTTAAGGAGCTTAGAGATTTACTTTATATTATTCTACAGTAACGAAGTTAGTTTTCTCTTAATTTACTCACCCTTCAGCCACTTCTTCCTATTAAGCGCTCGCTGCACTTTGGCCTCGAAATCCGCCTTCTCCCTAACCAACAACTGATGTAATGTAGGTCTATCCGGCAGCGGCGCGAGCTCGGGCTCCGCGCACAGCAGGGCTCCGCCGCCGTCGCCGCCGGCCGCCAGGTAGCCGCACAGGCGCCGCAGGGCCTCCACCTCGCGCTCCAGCCAGATGTACAGTTGGTAGCGGAGGTGTCCACCTAGGGAATGCCAAGACACCATCATGCCCGGTGCAGATTGATGAAATGTAACACACTGTGAAACAAACTCGCCTTGTTGTTGTGTTACATATCATGTTAAATTTCACCAATCAGTACTTGACGTGTTTCCATAGTTTTCGGGAGAACTGATACAGAAAATGAGTACTAAATCTAAGATGGCGGCAAATTATAAATGGGGTCTCCATCATTGTTATGGTTTTCGATGGTACTGCAAAGGACCTACAAAATCAAAACCCATGATGGTAGCCATCAATTCCATGCCGAAAATGTAGTCCATTTCCAAGTCCAAGTTGGCGGCGATCAACATGGAATATAGTAAGTATACAAGGTGTAAGCGGACCTTTCACGAAGCCGTCAACCAAGCATTCTATACATAAAATTAAGTAACTCTACGCAAAACTTATTGCTAAGAAACAACTATTTTTGCCGTGAAAAATCATGGTTTTCGGTAGGACTCAATGTAACGCACTCAAAACATTGTACTAATGGATGCATTGAAAGTTGAGGAATTTAAAGTAAAGTGACAGAAACATTAAAAACTTAAATAAAAATAAAAAACTTGTGATAAAGTTGGAACTTTGACCCTGACTTTGAACTTGAAAGTGATGAAACGATTCGTTTTAAACAAAAAGTGTCAATGTTTTAGTAAAATTCTAACCAATGTATGGACAGACCATAGAAGCATAAAGGGTACTAAAGGGTACTTTTACACCCACAATAAAGTGTAAATTTTCTTACCATCAACTTCAAACCCAGTAGCCAAAGTGCTGAGTTCCTCCATCAATATCTTGAGACAAGCCGTAAACTTGAGCTGTTGCGCCATTATGTCGACAGAGGGCGGTTCCTCTCCCTCCTTCTCAACGTTTCCATTCACTATTGGCTCTTCTTTTTCTTCTTTTTTGCCCATTTTCATCTCTAATGGCGGAGTGGATGCTCCCGAATCGTCCGAACTTTGTAAGAAATTATACAGTTAAGTTTTAAGTTAAATAAAGTAAAATAATTACTTAATTTATGCTATCCGAATAATCTCCTCTAATCAGGAACTTTATTTAAAAAAGGTACTTCCTTTATATTTGCCGATTTCTAATCAAAAACTTTAATACTCGTCATTTATAACAACGGATTGTACAAATAATGCGAGCATGTAGCATAAACGATTTGATTTATAACATGGAATTTTAATACATAGTAAACTATGGACAGGGCGCTCTTTGTCTAGCTAGGTTTACTTTCCAAGGTGGCAGTATAAAGGGATTAGAATTAACAGACTTAAGTGTGTAATTGATAACCCTGACATGTTCAGTAGATTTTAGCATAAACGCGAAAGACAAAAAAATATAGAAAGGTTACTCGCTGGTTTTGATTACCCTACAAGCTATTGGGTATAATAATAATAACGTGTGAAGGCAAAAAAGTGTATAATACTGAATTTCTTTAAGGCTTAAATTCTTTATACTTTGTTTTTAATTCTTTAATTTGAATATTAACATCTTGGTGTTAATTTAATTTGTTAATTTTAACATCTTAATATTTCTATTTCTTTTTCTATTTTTCTGACATTATTTGACAGTGTGTATATTTTGTTCCACAGTACATTTATACTAGAGAAGCTCTAGACGTGAAGACCGGTAAATGGCTGTCAGATTATCATATTGTCATTTATTATTATTGTGTTTAGCTGTAAGTCTTCCAAGTTTTTTTAAAATAAATAACCTATTGACCGATTTTCGATCATGGCGGCCGGCCCCAACAGAGACTAGCTAAATACGATGCAGAAGACTCACCCCTTATCATCATCTTCATCGTCCCAGCTCAGAACAAGATCATCTTTCTTTACCGCAGCCACCGGCTCTCCCCAGTCCACCACTACGGCCGGTGCGCTCCAATCCATGCTAGTCGGTTCTTCCTCTGTTCATAAATGAATTAGCTAAGAACTTGAATTGTTTGGAGAAAATATCTGTTGGCTTGGAACTTACCTTGATTGGGATGAAGGGTCCACAGATATTTTCGTTGTATATTGTCATGCATAAGTTAACTGTTAAAACGTTAGAAGAAATTCCCTTCCTTTTGAAATAATTAGTTAGGTTACGGCTTTACTGTTTTGGGTTTGAAAGAAAATAATTTTCTTTAAGAGGGTCAGTTCACTCTGAAACGCAAATAGAACTTTTTATACTACACAAATAGGTATAGACCGTGTCGCAGACCGAGTAGTGTCGCGCTGCGCAACGCCTCACCGGTATTATAAAGTATAAAGACATCACGAGTTCGTTGTGCAAAAGGATTGTGCTATCGGATATGTATAACTCGCACCGCTCTCTCGCACTGGAAAAGTGGTGGCATAATAAATCTACACGCCGCTCAAAGCTGGTGAACTGACCCAAAAACAAAAACACGTAAAAAAACAAACAACCATCGTATAAAAAGCAACAAAAACCACAAAACAAAACATAAATCAGCGGACGTACAAACGGACGTGAACGTTGCGTACTTTTGACTGGTTGATCCACGAGTTGTCCGGAGTGTATGACGGCGTCATCCTTGGACGGCGCGGACACCGGCGTCTGCTTGGGCCGCTCGTCCCGCACTCGCGCAGGGAGCTTGGATAGGACCTCTAGTGCGAGGGCGGGGCAACCGGCCTTGAAGTGCCCGTGGGCTGTTTGGAAGTAGAGGCGACGTTCTAGACGGGTGATGCCTTCTTCTGGTTCTTGTTGGAGAAGGGCTAGAGTTCCACCCTGTAAATATGATGTTGTTTGTAGTGATTTGCAATAAATTAACAAATGAATATTAGTTGCAAAATAAATATTATTCTAGGCATGGTCTTCATTCTGGAGTCATACAGATCGAGCTCCAGCGAACCCTGGAACCACATTATCAATCCGCTGACCAGCTAATTTTTTTACAATCCCTTGGGCATTTTTGTTGTTACAAATATTCTTGTATAGCTTGTGCCAACATGAGGAAAGCATAAATACCCTTAGACAGGAAATACCATATCGTTACTTGTGCCAAAAGTGTGGTTCTCTGTGATATTCCCTCACAGCCTTGTTTTGCGTAGTTACTACGATCACCAAACATAGGTTATGTTAACACGGATGGCGATGAAATACTAACCTGACTAGGCAGGTTATGCCTCTTCAACCTGGGATGCGTGCGCAGATACACATAGAAGTTGAACACGCTCGGCATTGGTTCGTTATCCTTCGCCACGTGTAACCGTCCCGCGTTGCTTAGCAACGTGTTCAGCGCGTCACCGTATCGCTTGAGTTCCCATAACGCCATGGAACGCACGAAGGGGTCTGGGTGAGCGCGTTCTAAGTCTAGTTCGCCGTCTTCTGTTTCTCCTCTGGGTTAAAAAGGGGGGAAAATATTAGTGTTGTATTGTAGTTAATAGTGTTGTATGTAATTCAAAGACTACTTACTATCAATGTAGTGACAATTTTGACACTCAACTGACTGCTGTAAGAGGTTATACTGAGAAAATTGAGAGCATACAATTTGTTCAGTAATCACTATATTAAACAACTTGTATGCTCTCAGAAAACATCATCTGCCTAGCCTTTTTCTAACGTTATTGGGGTCGGTTTCCAGTCTTACCGGATGCAGCTGAAGTGACCAGTATTTTACATGGAGCGACTGCCTATCTGACCTTCACAACCTAGTTAGTACTAGGTAAGACGGTAACCCTTGGTAAGACTGGTTGTCAGACTTTCGGGCCACTGACAACCCTTAACGACTGTCAAAGATCAACAAATGACAGAAAAATTTAATATGGGGTATTAATTCCTATATTAAGCATATTATGTATATTTTTGACCGTTCATTTAGAAACAAAGGTTTGAGTTTCTACAACAGCTATGAAGTAAATGCTTGAATATCGGCATGGAGACTTTTAGTTTGACAACCGTGATTAATAAGCCAGAGGATTATAAACGGAATAATAATTTAATTATCAGGCGCATACTGTCCTACATACCTATATTAAGTTTCCAAAATTTACATTAAGTGACAACTTACCCTAATATTTCGTCCATCAGCAACTTCTTCAAGCTAGCCGGCAGCGGGTTGTCTGCTTCGTACAACCGTGCTACCACCATGGCCAGTTGTAAGTCTCCGAGACGTGTGATTAGCACCTAAAACCATTCATTAGTATTAATTATAAGCTTTGTTTTTGACAAAACTATCAGTTTAGATATATTCTCTGTTCTTTTGTCTACTTTTCTTTGCGAAATATACGTTTTTTTTTTCATACATTTAAGACTTTCGCTGCTAAGTTTAAACAATCCATTTTTACTAGTATGCGCGTCATCCATAGCTACGACTCGGGAGGCAGGTTGTGCGCACACGAACGAATTATTGTTCGACCTATATGCAGTGTTAATCCTTACCTCTAAAGCGTCCTTGAGTGCACCTCCGAGCAAGAAGAAAGCGGCGGCATGCTCAAATCGCTGTCTGCCGAGCAGCACGAACGCGTTCTTCAACGCAGCCTTCCGCCAACGATCTTCCGTGAAGTCGTTTGAGAAGAACTGAATGGACACAAAAAATATGCTTATATGTAATGCTGGCCCCAGAAACGCTGGCGTGACGATTTGGAGTCGTTCTTGACTGATTGGCCAGAGAAGGCACAACACCGGGAGAGTTGGAAAGGAAGGGTAGAGGCCTTTGCGATAAAAAAATGTAATGTTATCTGAGGGAAATATATTTCATTGGTTCCGTTTAATTGTTTCCATTGTTTTGATTCGAAGATCACCTGTTCAGACACAGAGACTGATTGTTCTTCATAGTCTACGTCCTTGAAAAAGGTCCAACAAAGATCGGAAAAATTGATATTTTATGGATCTCTTAAAACTCTCCTAGCACTTTAATACCTACTTTGGTCATCTTTTCATCCCTACTGGACCGGAACAGTCCCCACAGTAGCATCCTCTTCTTCATGGCGAGGTAGTATAGTGCACCGTCCATGGGGTCTTGTTTCTGCATGTACGAGGCGCGGGCTAGCTTCTCCATGCAAGTGCGGAGTAACTCGCCGCGGACCCACCAACCGACACCTGGGTTTTGAGAGGTAAGAAGCAATATTAATAATTTGGTATTCATGTTATTGTACTGTCTAATACTGAAGCTTATTTTGTGTACATAAAGTCGTTTTTCGTGCCTGTCTCTTAGTAAACAATGATTTTTAGGTTTATACTTACAGAATTAGACATCACAAAGGTTTTACTTTTATGAAAGACGTGTTCATATTTTTAATTTCACAAACGCAAGTAAAGACAATCATTTTAAACTTTTGAACACCAGAGCGTAAACACATGCGCGTGCCCTCCACGCCAACATTTTGATTTGACGTCAATAGGCGTCCGTGGCGGTCAATAGGTTAAATACTTACTTAGTGAAAAAGCAAACTGGGACAGGGTGTATGATACGCCCGGATAAATGTAGGGTCTCTTTTGAGTTACAACGCCATCACACATTATTTCTTCTACCTCAATGCATCTCACGCTGAGTCAAAGCTGTAATATTTAATACAACTTACCTAATTCCCTCATAGTCGACCACTTCGGCGTTCCCTTAGTATAGCCGG
This sequence comes from Standfussiana lucernea, assembly GCA_964057025.1. NCBI lineage: Eukaryota > Metazoa > Arthropoda > Insecta > Lepidoptera > Noctuidae > Standfussiana > Standfussiana lucernea. The sequence goes on from OZ059802.1 coordinate 9,858,159, forward strand.
GTATCAGCGCGAGCAGCTGCTCGTGCGTCTCGGAGTGGAAGGCCCACACCAGGTTGCAGGTGCCGACGCCCGTGCGCTGCAGGCTCGCGCGCTGCGCCAGCGGCAGGCAGCGCAGCAGGTAGCCGTAGTGTTTCATGGCGAGGAGGAAACGGAGACCACAGTCGTCGAGGGAGTCTGGTGGACATGTTGTTAGCTTAGAAATATTTTTGATTAAGTTTTAGATTCTCTCATATTATCTCTCATGTCTTCTCAATTGTCATGAGAAAAGGTGTTGCAATCATTCATATCTATTTTGTATTTATTTATTTATTCAGAAATACATTCTAAGCTCACGGTTTTTTACCAAAACGCTAACAATGTTCATTTACAATTTCAAATAGCATCTTGTATCTATGGATACCCTGTTTGGATTAAATATTTACGCAGGAACTGCAATAGGATTAGTCCGTAAAATGAATATTGTATTAAAAATGCTGCAAGACGTTTAGTGGCCAATTTCGTTAAGATTGGATAGTGACATTGATGTTTTTTTTTTGTATTCTGTTATACCGGTAGACATAGACATAGACATAAATGCATGACATCTGGTCAGGATAATCTATGGTGCTGTACAAACAAAAGTTTTTGACAGCAATATCTCGCGATATAAACTTACCTGGTAAAACCTCCTGTCCCGACGACTGCGCAACATCAACTCGTGCATTCGACGCCAGTCGTTCAGCAAAATCAGCGTCACAAGTGGAGACGGTGTCCGCCAGCGCTAACAAGTGCATTTGGTCTATGGAACTGAGACCCGGCAAGTGTGTGTGTGTGAGAAGGCGGGAGAGGATGCGACCTGTGGGGAAAAAATGATTTTGTAAGAAGTGTTGAATGATATCGAAAAGTTACAAGACCCTATGAAATAACGGAATATGCAATTAACTATTGGTTCCTAACGCCAATTCTGTGATAAAATTCGACAGCACACTTTTAGCTACTATTACTACTGGGTACTACTGCTTGGTAGAAATTACAACAGCAAATCAGAGCACTAAGTACACTTTAGATTTTAAAACTGATAATATTCAAGGACTAGCTGTGTCCGCCACCGTCGTCCGCGTGAAATATTCATATTATTTTAACTATTTGAATCAGATTTGTTAAGAATTTCATGGGTTTTTTTTGCACGGAACATTAATTCCTTTTTCAAAATAAAAGTAGCCTAAATTACTCTTCATAACATCAGATCTGCCAGTTATGGCCCCGGCAATATCGGTCTCGTCGTTTCGGAAATTAGCCGGAACAAAAAGACAGACAGACAAAAATTTTTGAAAAATGTGTTTTTTTTTTGTTATAAGTACCGTATATACAGTCGTGGTCAACTAATTAGGGACATGCAAGATAGTGAAGAACAATAACCGGTTAAGTACATACAAATATAAAACCCTATTGATTTCTCAGTAACTATTATTTGCATAATTTGGTCCGATTATTATGCTTTATATGGCTGTAAATAAAAGAATAAATAAATAGAAAAAAGTATTTAATATCAAAGGTTGAACATGTATTCAATTTTAAGGTATAATTCTGTAGCTGGACATTTAATTAAGGACAGTAAACTATAATGAAAAATAGAGTTAAACAAAACTAATAATCTGCAGTATTATAATATCTTTAACAGCACCATTTTATTTCGTGTAAAATCAGTACCCAGTAGCAAAACCTTTGTTAGTAATTACCGCTTGACACCGATGTGGCATAGACATTATCAGTTTCTGGCATGTTTCGACAGGAATGTTTGCCCATGCCTCACAAAAAGCTTCATTAAGTTCATCTAAAGTTGTGGTACGATAAGTGGCTACTTTTTTCTTGATTTCGTGCCAAAGGTGCTCGATTGGGTTAAGGTCCGGGCTATTTGCTGGCCAATCTAGCACCGATACTGACTGACTGGTAAGAAACGACTTGACTGAACGGGCGGTATGTTTCGGGTCGTTATCATGCTGAAACGTCCATATAATAGGGAGATGCTCCTCAGCATAGGGAAGCATCGTTTCCTCCAATATTGCCTTGTATTGATGTTGGTCTAAGTTACCCTGAACTTTCCTCACAGGTCCCACTCCACGTCCAGAAAATGAACCCCACATTTTAATGTTTCCACCGCCATGTTTCACCTGCTTTTTTGTGAATCTTGGATTCATTTCCGCTTTTACTGGACGCCGTACGTATTGCCTTCCATCTGAAGAAATCAAATTAACCTTGGTCTCGTCAGAGAATAATACATGTTGCCATTGGGCGTAGGTCCAATGTCCATATTTACGTGCAAACGCCAAACGAGCATTTCTATGTTCTTTCTTCAACAACGGTACTTTGCGAGCCACTCTTCCGAACAACCCTGCTTCTACCAGACGTCGTCGAACGGTCCTCGCTGAGACACCAGCTCTTTCGTCTGTCCCAAACACTTCGTGTTTAATTAAAATAGAGCCTAGAAACGGATCTTTCTTAGCTAACCTGGCTATCATTCTATCTTCTTGCGGAGTTGTTTTTCTCGATCTTTTTGTTCTGGGCACATTTAAATCTGTGTTATTGCGTCTGACATGTTGCACTGCATTGTATACCATAGTTTTTGAACAATTTAAATGTTCTGCTATCCTTCGGTATGGCCAACCATGCTCGACAACAAACTTCATGATAATTTTTCGTAGTGTTGGATCGCAACTTTTATTTTTACCCATTTTTCTTCAAAATATTTTTCAAAACTTAAAATAAATATCGGGATTGCCGCCAAAACTACCACGAAACAATAAGAGAAGAAGTAAAAAAGTATTGAGATTCAAATTTTGAAAATAGAACGCAATATCTCAGTGTCCCTAATTAAATGGCCAGCCAGCATTATTTGAACAAATAGCACTACGATAATCTATCAGCTATACTGTAAAGAGGTTTAATAAGTTGTTATTGTTTGTATAATCGGGCACATAAATGAATAATTATACTTACATGTAAGAGATATGGAATATGGTTTAGACTCGTTGGAAAATAAAAAATAAATTCACAATTCGGTTTAACCAGAGTGTCCCTAATTAGTTGACCACGACTGTATATACTTTCATATGCATTCAGTAAAAAGCTGTTATTTATTTGTATAGATTACAACTTGTCACGCTTTAAAGGTGTTATAAGGAGTCTTAAACTCCTGGCTCACCAACCAAGGAAATTCCTGGCAAAGGCAAAAATAAATTAAAGACTATCTAAGGTGTCGCAACATACTCATATTTAGCCCACATGTTTAACAACATCGGTATACGGAGTGGAAGGGACACCGACGCGAGAACGGAAACCACATACTCACTACATCATTGTGAACCCCCCACAAAGATATTTTTCGTCGGTTATAAAAAAAAAACAGCTGTTTCCTACAAAGTGCAATACCTACACGGTCAAAATGTATGTATTGTATCTTACCTTGTCTCAGTCCAAAGTGTGACAAAGGTTGCCGTTCAGGCATTGAGGGGCGTCTGTCAACCCGCTCTTCATCGCCCAAAAGTAAAGCATCAAGATCGTCTTCCGTATCCTGTATTGTGCCTTCGAACAATTCGTTATAATCCTGCGAAATTGAAAGACTTATTGAAATTACGCTGTTATCATAGTAGCCTCGCCAAAAAAAACTCGCGCATGATGGGACTAATTGGAAGGCTCGAAGGCTCTAAGAAGTGGGATCTGGATTCCATTTGGTTTATAAAGGAGATTCGAAGGAAGACCATGATAGCAGATGCGAGTATTCGTTGGAACTGGGCAGCGTAAGACCGGTCGTTGTGGTTATGCTGGGAACCACAGATATACATAGATAACGCAAGAGCACCTACTTTGCGTGCCCGACTTAAGCATTTTATGTTTAACGTGGCTACTGTCGCAGCAAGCTAATTTGTTTAAAACAACAACGTTCCAACTAAAGAACTTATTTCTAGACATTTAAAGAACAAAAACGTAGTCTATTTTGTGTAGTAACTAAATAGTGCTTATGACAAAGTAGGTGGTCCAAAAATTGCACACTTGGTTTTCATACCGTTCGTGATACTTGCGTTATCTAGATATATCTATGTGTATATCTGTGCCTGGAAACCTATGTCCAGCAATAGACATCAATAGTCCGACATGTAATGTATAAAAATGTGTTTTACTAAGTATTAAAACACATATTTTTAAAAGGTACGTACCTTAGCTTCTTGAATAGTGGACGGATGATGTGGGGACTCCTTGTCTGCGACGAGTAAGGTCCATAAAGGCAGTGGTGGCACAGATGTTATCTCTGCGTAGTCAAGCTGGACGTCCTCTGTTATCTGTATTAGTTTTAAATGTTAGATAAGTCTGAAAACAGCTGCAAGTTCTTAAATATTACTGTAAACAGAGCAATAGAATACATTTCACATAGTGTAAAAAGAAGTAAAAAGTTTTCAATAGGTACAGTCAGCGTCAAAAATATCGAGACGAACAGACTGTCCAAAATTATAACAACAACTAAGAAAATTAAACTTTATCTCAATTGGATAAAGTTCTTGTCAGAATGACAGTTGTCGTGTACTGTCTTCATTCTGAAAGATTCTTTGTTTGATTGAGTTAATATTTAATTTACATAGTTGTTTAGATCATTTTGAACAGTATGCTCGTCTCAATATTATTGACTGACGCTGGCTGTACTACTGTGCTGCCAACGCCAGTATGGTTAACTAAGATCACTGAAAAATACTAATTTATTTCTGTTTGTTTTGCTGAAGAGATGGTTGTCTCGGCTTGTCATTGATTTCTGGACCAAGTTAGCGTTGTAAATCTGCGATCCTTAATCCATTAAAGTCAACCTTGTCTACTTGGTGTCCTTGACCTTCACAAATTTCTTCTTAAAAAGAGTTCCATAAAAACGTAGCCTATTTACAGTAGTTGTACTCATATTAAAACCTGCACAAAGAACAATAAACACATAACATAATACAGTGTTTAGCGTGTGTATATAAAAGCTACAGTTACCTGTGCAATGCCATCTAGTGGCGAAGCGGCGCCGGCGGCGAACGACACCGACAGCGTGCGCGAGCGCGACCAGCCGCGCTGCAACACACGTGCGACATGCAACAGCGGCGCGACAAATAGTCGCAAGTGTACAATGATACATTGGCGAGGGGTTTATGGTGCTACATGGATCATAATAAATGCAGCTATATGGAGAACTAACATGAAATGTATTGATTTGACAGTATTCGGAGTATTTGCCGGAATATTTTAAGAAATACCTTACACGTTTTGGAATAAAGTCTATTTTGAAGTAGTCAAATAAAGCAAAATTGGTAGTTAGTATTACTTTCATTATGATCTGTGTCGCACTCTATAATCGATTCTTACTTCTCTTTCTGGGCATGGCTTCCGTCGTGGAAAATAACCCCTTCTCCTCGGACAGTGAAAGATAATGTTATCGTTCATGTGGATTTTTACTTTCTTGTGGAACATTAATTGCAAGTGTATGACATGTTGCATGTTCTCAGTGGGGATTACATATGCAACTATATTTGATTGTTTTATGATATAAGTATGTGGTTCAGTTTTGTCTCTACTAAGGGAAAATATACGGTTTCAACAAACTACTGAGTTTTTTCTTTAAGTGAACTACCTATTTGGTTAATTATTTAGTGTTTTATTTCAAAAATATTATTCAACACACACTGGAAGTAATAGTCTATTAATGACTTATTTAATCACAGTTTAGATATAATTCAAGAACAATTTGTTACCTTTATTAATATTTCAATCTTTTTGAATCTTTGTTAAGCAAACGACACATCACATCGCACTGTTACATCAAAACACAACAGTTATACAATATCGATTATTTATGTATAATAAACATGTATAAATAATAACACAAAACACATACGTTTTATAATTATTAAGGTTTCACGAAAATCAAGCTAAAATGAACTTTATTATTTAGACATACAGCATAATATTAGTAAATCAATTTTCAAGTGAATATTAGTTCATTCAGTGTATTTGATGCGCACACGTTCTTTTATCTTGTTACCGTTATTATTCAAATCAATTGTTGGTTAGTTTGACGTGGCAAGATTATGATGCCATTTTGTTGCATTTTTCAATCAAAGAAAACAACATTAAATGGATTCAGCTGTATCGACGATGGATTATTGTAAAAGTAAATAAAAAAAGGCCATACCTGTCTAGATAAACTATCTTCATCACCTTGAGAACTGCGTACCGTGTATGTCCCACCGATACATCTAGAAATGTGGAAATATATTGTGTCAAAAGCATTTAACTTGGTTGCCATAAGTAACATGAAAGCTGACAGCTGCAAACTGGGTCCTTATTAACCCTGTTTGGCCCACCCAAGTTTAAATTTGTCGAACAGAGTCCAAATTATGACGTATTTTAATGAGAAATACAATATAGGATGAGTGGCGCCATCTCTTTTTCGGTAAACAACCATGAAAGCCGTTCCGGGATCGCGCAAACACAATTTTGCTCGACCCAACAAAAATAAGTGTTTCTGGATTAAAATACCATACCTGACTAAATGAGCTAGGATAGCTTTAACCCATCGTATTTTGCCGCTGTTAAGAAGCTCCATCAATTGCTTCGGATGGTATTGAGGTAGTACCGGGCAGGCCATTTGTGAAGCTTCGAACAATCCGTAGTCGGGCATGTAGTCCAACAGAGGCTGGTAAATAATATAAAATTGCTGATCAAACACATGCTTCCAGGTCGTTTTATTAGTTCACATATTCATTATTTGGACATTACAAAATACATCTTATGTCAATTCGGATAAAGTGGCTTTTGTATTTAGTGCCACACACAAGACTTATAAACGTGACTAAAGTTAAGACAGTATATGAAGGCATCGTAGCAATAGCCGCTATTTATTTACTTCATAAACTTAGGATTGATTTTATTTCGTCACTTAAGTTCTAACACCGCATAAGTTAAAAATAGCAACTTTAAAAGAGAGTGATAAAACTGTATAATTATACCTAGGTAATGGTAAAATACCATTTTATAATTTGTATTCACTTCAAATTAGATAGAGACGTTACTTGTTTCCGATTGGCTGAAACAACACGTCTTCCAATTCTCTAGCTAACGGCATCAAAATGTCAAAACAGGCAAAAAATTACTTATGCGGTGTTCGAACTTAAACGACGATATGTATGTTTGATGCAATTAATACCTGAGGTTGATCCGGTTGCGTTTTGTTACGCCTTCTGGCATCACGCTCCAATAGTTGCAAGTTGATTGAAGATACACGCTGCAGGTGCGGCGCGGATATTCGCAAGTCTGAATCACGTAGCGCACGGGATTCGCTGCCTTCTTCTAATTCCTGTATGAGATGCAAGATATTTACGTTTAGTTAAGTGATCAACACAAAGAATAGGAAGTGCGAAGATGACGGAAAGATTTCACTACTACTCTAGGTCTAGCTCGGATTTGTAGGGAATAAAAATGCGTTAAAGAAAGATATTATGTGCCTTTGCGTTGCAGTAGGACAATATAGGATAGATAGATAAGGAGTAGTCAAGCTATTTACTATCAATTGGGTAAGACTTTGATACAACTAGGCCAGACAAAATAGAAGAAGCGATAACTCGAGAACGGTGCTTCGTAGGGAAAAATGTTTTGAAAGCTTTTTTGTAGAAAATTTCGCGATTCACAAACTTTTTCTCAACTATTTTTGCGGTAGCTCTCACCGATCCAAAAATTACGCAAAAAAAAAACAAAATCTGTGACCTTTGACCTCGGATAAAAATCAACGCACAAGTGGGATCGATGGGGACTTTTGACATAGTATTTGTAATGGCGTATTTAAGACCTGTACAAAAATTCAGCTTTTTGTGAATGAATGGAAACTAGAATCTCTATTTTGTCCGGACTAGACACAACGCGTATGTTAGAATGGTTATTTTAGTTTTGCAACAAACCAGAAAACGGTTTAGGCACGGGGTCCCTGACTGAAGCAATATCATCATGGAGTATCTACATACTTATGCAAGCAATACAATATAATACAACTACATACCTGTGTACCCATATATCCAGAAGCCGTTTGCGGATTCTCAGGCTTCCACTGCGAATACACATGCATTTCCGAGTCCATACCGACCACGAGTATACCGTCCCGGACCCAGGATATTTGCATAGGTAACGGAGGTAGACCATCAGCGGTTTTCAGCTCAATGCGTCGGAGTTGCATCCATCTGATCTCTTCGACGAATAGCGGGGCGGCTAGAGAAGAGGCCTTGCGCAGGAGTGGGCGGTTGTTGCTGATAGATTCTTTCATTGCCTAAAAATGTGGATATTTTTACTATGTATATTTTATTTAAAAAAATAGATTTTGTTCTACTGATGTGTTGGCTACGCTGGCTATTCGTCATAATAATTATGTTATACTGTTAATTTTGTCAATTTAATAAAAACATAATTTAGTTGTTATCTACCTACTTGTTCGCGGCTAACTAAGGCATTGTGATTATCAAGCTAAATCTAGCGAAAATACAATTATCCTATGGCATTTTAGTTTAATTATTTGCAACAAGCACAATCAGTATAATCCATAGATTTGAATTAATTCTTAAAATTATGAAATTGCTCGTGGTAGGGCCTAAGGTTTCAATTGCAATAATGGAAGAACACTCGTGAAGTAAAAGGACTTGAATGAAATAACTGTTATAGTCTTTACTGACAGTCTACATAGCAAAAAGAAATCAGTAACCAATAACCATATTGAGCTTTTTCATTCGTGCTTCATCACAAGCACGACATCTCGCTACGTAGAAACGGTGAGGTTGACCTTTCATTAGTTTCTGTAAAATGTCTTAGTACTTAGTACTTGAGGTCGTTTTTTTTTTCTTGTTAAAAAAATTAACAACGAATAATTGACAGAACCGGACGCTAATATGGTACATTGAGGTTTGGAAGGCGAGGATCACACAGTTATGAGTGAGGTAACGGTTACTAAGGGTCCGTTTCCACCAAGCGGAAATATACTTGCGCACTTTTTTATGTCACTGAATAAAGGGCTGTGTCAGTATTGAATTCTTGCTATTTATTCCTTTTCTTGCCTTACTTGCCCATCCTGCATAGCCATCTGCTCCTTACAGGATATAAGCGAAGCCAACGAAAGAGCTGTGCAGGTTGCTGGTCGGGTATTATTTGAGTTCATGGACACGCAAAGACAGAAGTATTGAATGAAATTAATAATTTTGTATACAATTCGACGCAGACAAAGTGTCTCATCGCGCTAGCTCGAGCGCCCTAATTTTAAACTTAAATTTTGTACTTTATTCAGTGACATCGAAAAAGTGCGCGAGGATTTTTCAGCTTTGTGGAAACAGACTCTAAGTCATAACATACCATAAAATTACGCCCATAATCCCCTAAGGGTTGCGCAGAGGTAACACAATAAGCCTACTTTTCCTTAAACGAGATGAGCCAGCCATATTCGTGCTGATACCATGCTTACCTTCAGATTAGCTTGTGCAAGATCACTGGACACAGGAGTGAATAAAAGAACTCTTGAACCAACAGCAACAGTTAGAATATGTGATCCGTCTTCCTTCGACACCCAGTCTAGTTGAACCAAATGTTTCTGAGTCAATGGACAAGTGTTTCCATTCTCCATGATGCTCTTGCGCAATGATTGAAGGGTGCTGAACGATGGGACGGCAAGGAGGCCGGCTGATTTTCCTGTATCACCCTCCCCGTTGCGACTGTTACGGCTCTCGTCTGATGATAATGTTTGGAGTACCTACAAGAAATATTTTGTTGAGTCTGACCGTCCAAAAAGTTAAGGTTTATAGGTGCAACTACATTGCAGTAGATCAACGTTAAACTTTTAGTTTAACTTCCAGATATAAATCACTGTCCATTTGGACGGTAAAGTCATGTTATCGATGGACCGCAATCTAGTTGCACCTTACGACACAACATTTTTCACGTTTGAAACAGCATTAGTTAATTTGGACAGCAAATGTGTAAATTAGTATCAATAAAAGTGAAGTTACAATTACTTTTACACAAAATTACCAAAAAAAAACTTGAACAAGAATTTAAAGTAAAAGACGACATGCATAAAAATTTTCGGTGGAGGTTAATTACGAGACGACATGCAAGAATTCACATACCTGATTCAACCTCTGCTTCTTCTGCATAAACGACGTATCATGTAGATACGACAGATCAATCTGCGTATCTGTACACACACCAACCCTAGGCAGGCTGACATTCCTCAGCGGTATGGTATCCTCGAGCAACCACTCTGCGCCTCCAGTACTCTCACATTCATACACACAGACGCACAGGTTCACGAAGCGAGCGTCGGGGTTCGCGCTGCTTGTTGTGGTCCCGGCCTTAGGTCGCGTGAACGAACGACCGCATTTGTATGCGCAGGCGATGCGGCCGGAGTAGGCGGCGCTTATGTGGAGCGGTTGGCCTGGAGAAGATATTGTATTAGGATTCAGAAGCTTAATGTTATACATGCAAAAGTTCAAATTGCATTGAACCAAAGAAAAATTTGGACTCTTTATTACAAACGGTCAATTAAAAGTGACTAAAATAGAGTTATTTACTTTTAATTGACCAAAGATTGAGTGGTAATCATCATAATTTGTCTAGCCTTTTCCCAAATATGTTGGGGTCGGCTTCCAGTCTAACCGGATGCAGCTGAATACTAGTAATTTACATGGGGCAACTGCCTATCTGACCTCCACAACCCAGTTAGTACTGGGTTATTTGTAAGATGGGGTTTTAACTATAGTTTTGTTTCTTGTCTTACCTGGAATGTCAATAGCGGATTCTTGATCTTTGTTCATCATTTCCCATTCCACCCATGTATAATCAAAGTCTTCATTTTCCGTTTTTGTTACTTGGCATTTCCAAAATCTGCAAAATTATGACACATGACATTGACGATCAGTGTGTTTTGCATATACCCACCCGGGTCCCGGCCATAAACATGGGAAATTGAGTTTTAGAAAAAAGTTAACTTTGCTGAATGATGCTCTATCATCTTAATCAGACCAGAGTGGTTTTCGTGACGTCATGACAGGGAAGGGCCAGCAGGATAGCCCGCGAAATTCGAATTTTCTTGAGTTTTTTTGCAAATTTGCAGGTCAGTGTCAGGTTGGATGTTGTATATGATACGCGACCGTAAGAAATATAGCTTCACAGAGTATAATCATTAAAATCACCAATACAACCCTCTAAGATTATTTAATCAACATACAAACTGACCTGCAAATTGCAAAAAAAATAATAAAATTCGAATTTCGCGGGTAGATGTATTGTTATGTTCTTATTCCAGAGTGGGAAGAGGATTGAGCTATAGAGGACGTCTAGCTCCATCTTCTTCGTTCATTTCTGAAGCCCGATGCTTCATATTAAAGTCCGCGCACTGTACTTGTGTTTACGTCTAAGATAAGTATTTTTAACATGTTATCAGTATGACGGCACAGTGGGCGCAGTGGCTGAGCGATTGGCTGCTGCGCTGCGTGTCGCGGAAACGATTCCCGCACGGAAATAAATTCATAACCTCCAGGTAGTTGTGCCGGGACTGGCTGTTTGTGTATGTGAGTTTAAATGTTTTGTAAACGCACCCACGATACAGGAGAAATTCCTAAAGTGGCACAAACTTTTTTTTTTTAAAAAGAAGAGGAATCCTCATTTTTCCTTTCTTTACCTTAACGTGCTGTCTGAACATGCAGTCGCCATGATGTACGGCGCTAAACACGCGGGGTAGATGGAGGCAGAACTTAGGTGCCCAGCTGCGGGCGTCGCGTGGATCACATCCACACCGTCCGGCAACGATAAGGGGCATTCACATACCTGTGATGAAACAATATATTATTGTGATAGGACTACAAAAAAATAAGGCCTAGTTAATAGAGAAATATCACCACAGGAATGGCGGTTTTAATCATAAGTCCACTTTTATTTGTCAAATGCGCAAGTGACTGCCACTGCAGGGTAAGGAGATTTGAGGAATATTGTGAGGTTTTCCCGTGTTGATTATATCATCTACTAGCATATACCTACGGCTTCGTCCGCGTGGAGTTCTGTAACTTTTCCACAGGACCGTACAACCGGGTAAAAAGTATCCTATGTGTTAATCCAGGTATAAACTATCTGTGTGACAAATTTAATCCAAAGCCGTTCAGTAGTTTTTGCCTGAAAGAGTAACAAACATTCATCCATCCTTACATATCAGGAGGCATATACCCAGCAGAAAGTTAAGTCGGACTGTGGATGGTGGTGATGATATTCAAATACGGTCCTGTACTGCCAACTCCTTAACAAACAACATACCTTCTTAGTAGAAATAGAGATGTGTGAATGCGCGAGCGGTTGTGGCGGCGCGCGTTCGTTGTCCATAGACACGGAGTTTTTGCGCGACTCGCCCTCGTCTTCTTGTACGAGCGCACTGTCGGGCACGTACATCATACTGTTTGTGAGGTCATCTGCGGATGATACAAGTTACGGTCAATAAGAAGTAAATCAGTTTATTTGGCGGGAAATTGAGTGGCTAGTTCCAAGCAGCGTCATTGGCTGAAAATCTGTGTAAGTCATTTTATATTTCAAAATACCCTGACCGCATTGGTCAGATTGAGAACTTGCTATGTCCACGCCATCTATAATGAGCTTTGACAGATCTTCCCCATTGTAAGACTGTTTGATGTTCTACGTTCACGTAATGTATGACATAAGTTTTTAAGTTTCTATTTCAATGCAAATATAATATCAGTTGTCTGCAACATCCTAAAAATCATTTTCCCTTGATTAAATGAATTCGTTTTAAGAGCAACTTTGGACCAGGCAGCCAAAAGAAAAATTTGCATAAAATATCATCCAAGACTTACTTTCTATTGTTTTATGGTACTCACCGCTAGGATCCGCCTGTGACGACACAGTGAGTCTCCACATATGTACGGTGGATCCTCCATCAGTTCTCTCCAGCACCACGATGTAGAATGGCTCGTTGAACGTGGCAGCTTTACGTAGGTCCACTATCGCTTCTAAGCCTGCTTCCGTTAAGGTGTTCACATCGGAGTTTTCTAGACCAGAGTCTGCGTTCTCTGAATCTACTGATGTGCGTTCACCTAGTGATGAAAATGGAAATATTAACATTATTTAACAAGCAGTGATAGCCTAGTGCTGTGACCGTTGGACTGCCAAGTCATAGGTCTCGAGTTCGAACCCATAACACGCACCTTTGATTTTTTGGAATCATGTGCGTATTGTATAATTATCACTTGCTTCGGTGAAGGAAAACATCGTGAGGAAACCAGCATGCCTGAGGGATATTGCTCGACAGCATGTAAAGCCAAGTCAGGGGCCCATGGGCGGCATAAAAACTCTGACACCAAGTTGGCACTAACCACACGATAAAGAAGAAGAACATTATTATAACAGGCTCATGAAATTTAACAGGAATTTTGCTGCCCTTCAAGACTATTCGAAATGGACTAGTTAAGTAATCTAATTTTAGATTGTCGACAGTACTTTAGATCAGTTTTATTTTTTTATTTATTAAGCAGAAAAAGTCTGGCGCTGTGTCTGTAATGAGAAACTTGATTAAAGAAGAAAGAAACAATATTTATTTGCAGAGACATGACGTGCATACAAAATGACAAAAAATAAACATACAACGTGTAGTAAATATTTACAAATACAACAGGACGGAACAAAAAAAGTTGACAGCTTTGATTGTGTTATTAGAAACCAGTAGTATGTAACTACAACATCATGTGACCCTGTGGAGATTTGTCAGGAGTTCCTTGACTCTGTCCATCTTCCCTCTTACCAGTAATAAGTTGTTCCTGGAACACATGCAGCAGCTGCGTGTTGTGCCAGTCGTGCGTCGCGTCGGCTATCGCGTGCAGCTGTATGATAGCGCCGGGCCGCGCCGTCGACTGCTGCGACACGATCTGTATGCGCTCGTGCAGCGGTACACCTCCGCCTTCTTCTAGCGTTGACTCGGATGACATCGACATTGTGTCGTGCTGCTGAGCGAGATTAGAAGATAAAGCGTAGGAAGGCCTCCCGCGCATTACGTGGACAGGTCGCAGCGATTAGAAGGCTAATTCTCGTATTTAAAAACATACAAATTCATGTCACAATCTCATTTCAGCGACAATCAATGTCAATGTAAATTAATCTTTTGGTACGGGGTAGAGAAATTAAAATTTTCTTTGGTTTTTGGCCGTTTGCAGTTCAGTTTCAGGTTTTATGTTAAACAAAATATGATTTGGGACCGCAACACGTATAGTTACAAAGTTATAATCATTAAAATCATCAATACCACCCTCTTAAGTTCATTTAATCCCATTTAATGACCATTGTACGAAAAATTGAATGGGGTTAAATGAATTTAAACAGTTATATTGATGATTTTAATAATTATATCTAAAGCCATATTTGTTACGGTCGGGAATTATATTTAATCAACATACAACTCGACATTAACCTACAAATTACAAAAAACGTAAAAAAAAAATAATTTCGCGGACTACCCTGGCGATTTCCCCTAAATCAGAACGAACGCCGCCGTCTTATTACTTTCCTCAGACAATTTCACAGATGTTTACTAACAGCGACCTCCTGTCAATCTTAATTGAGCGCTAAAATAACCACGCATCACTGTAAACTCATTGTATTTTTGACAGATTGAGACATGAACGTGGACTTCCTTAAAAATACGGGAATAACCCCTAAGTTTCGCTGGCAAAACTGGCCGCCTAATGTGCGGGAGGTGTAATAGTAATGTATAGTGTGCCTGTCCGTGAAACAAAATTTTGAGGCACGACTATGTTAGCGCCAATCACAGTACATTATTACTTAGCAAGTGTAATTTTGATTGCAATAGACCACTATGATGTCTTTTAGACGAAATGTCAATGCAATTTATTCGTTAATTAAGTTCCCAATTTGTATTTAGCTTGCCGCGAAACATTTTTAAACCGACCTAGCTCGCGGCTGCTATCCACAAAAGCACAGCGGAAAAGAGATGTCTCGAACACTCATTTAGTTTATAGTAGAACCATTTTAAGCTGGCAAAACAAGTAAATGTGAACTTGTACCGAAAACTAAAAAATACAGGATCTGTGTATATGATACGCGTTCGATATGATATTAAGTGACAGTTGGTACGGGTAGCGATAAATATCATTTACAATTGCGAGGTTTTGGTACAAGTTCTTATGCAGTTCTTCTGAATTCGTGTCGATGACAATCTCAAATAAGTCAGCCCAAAATTTGGCGACCAGTTTAGTACTTTCAGTAGCTTCCATCAGCTCCTGTGATGTGCTGATAACAGGACAGACAGGACACGATATCAAGTGTCCGATCGTTTGTGGGAAAACACCACATTTACACTTCAGGGCAGAGTCATCTATGAATCTTAACCTGTTCAGGTTTTCCTTGCTTCGGCCAACCTGTGCCTGGAATTTGTTGCAAAGACTTCCAGGTCAGCCACATTCACTTGTTTTGCCTAATAAAGCGATTCGACTATACATCGCCTGAATACAATATAACTTATTGTTTCTTTTCAAGACATCTTTTTTCCCTCCACTTTATAACCCCGTAACCTGCTGTGTAGTGAGTCTAAACTATTTACCATTACATCTTTATGGCGTCTCTCCGAGGTGGCTATCTCCGCCAATAGTGTGCGCGCATCGATCACAGCTTGGAACACGCGCAGACTCTCGCCGTCGCTCGCCACGAAACACGCTGACGGTGAGTTTGATAGGTTGCCGAGAGTCGTGCTGGAAATAAAAGAAGCAATATTTGTAAATTGATCAGGTGTCGTACTTGTGTTATTACTTCGCGAAAAAGGATGCTGCTCTTGTTACTGTATAGCTTCACCTCTTTTTACCATTGTGCAATTGTAATACCAGATCTTTTGTATTTGGTTTTTGCATGGAAAAGCGTATATAAAACGACCATTTTATCAACATCGTCAAAAAGGCTGCTGATTACAGGTGAATATTTTTTATTTAATTTAATCCCAGAGATATATACCTAATAAATATAGGTCATGGTATGTTGCTCTATGTGAAGATAATATTAAATATGTACTCTCGGGCTAAACATACTTATGTAACGTACAACTATACATGCGGAAATGATAGTTACCTAGGCAGTAAGGTGGGCAGCCAGGCGACGTTGCTGAAGGCGGAGAGGTGCGGCGAGTTGACGCGCGCGAGCTCGGCCACGCCGCCCGACTTGCCGAGCGGGCCCACGCACTCCACGCGCCACATGATCAGCTCCGAGCACAGCCCGCCCGCGGCTGCGTCGTCGTCGTACTTGTGGTGGTCCCGTCCACTTTCTGTTGGGAGATTATTACTCTAATTAATTATTTACGTTCCTACAGAATATGTTGTATTTCAACGCAAGCAAACAAAACTTTGGTCTAAGAAAGGTCACTAAGAAAACGCGCTCTTTTGCATTCTCGCTTCATGTAAGCCATAAGTCAGCAGAGTTACTTCCGATCGGAAATAAATAGCAACTAAATTGACTGAAATTAAAATAACCCGGCACAACTATCTGTAGGCCATACAAATATTTGTTCCGTGACACGCAGCGCAGCAGTCAATCGCTTAGCCACTGCGCCAACCGTGCGGTTGTAAGGCGGTTTAGTCATTCGCCCGTTGATGGGCGGCACCCCTTCCAGGGACCTTACGCACAATCAATTCAAGCAAGTATGTCTGTAGACTTAGCCATAACGGAGCGGAAAAATGGAGAAAGATATTCTTACCAGATATGTTATGATGACTTGTAGTTAGTAGAAGAGGTAATACTGGATGGCATGTTATATCGTTTACTCTAAATCTATGACCTGACGCTCTCGATGCATGGCCTATTGATAACACCTGTAACAAAATCAAACAAAACTGAAATCTATTGGTATCAAAGGCATCTATGCAAGTGAAAACAGAAAAAAATGGTGAATAGGGAATAGAATAATATTCGCTTTGTTTTAAAGTTAGGCGTTCAAATGGGCCTTTCAGAGGCCTTATTGAAAATGATATTTGACTTTAACTCTGAAAAGTGATTAACCAGACTCATTGTCAATTCATTAACCCCTTGTTTTTCAGTGATAACGACATGCTGCAGCATGGAGAAGACATGCTGAACCGACCACAAATAAATTGGGCAAGAAAATAATGATCTATGTATTCCTTACCTGAGAAAATTTGGACTTATCATCGAAGGTCAACTGCCAGAGGTTCAAAGTCCCGTTCGTATGGTTGGTGACCATAGATATGACGGGCGCCGAGTCCAACACATCTCCTTCTGGATTATCTCCCAAATCTTCGGTGGCCACGCTCGTCTTACGTTGCATTTCATTGTTGTTCTCTTCTCGATTTCCTGCGCAAGAGCAGGAGAAATGTAGCATTTTTTTAACAGGATTTGTCCGCGTAGGACTTTTTTTGGATTTTTTAAGTAGTTCATATTAGTAAAAAAAAACTATTTTTAACCGACTTCAAAAAGGAGGAGGTTCTCAATTCGTCGGAACCTTTTTCTTTTACTATGACGGATGCTAGTTCTTTGAGTCAGATTTACAAAAACTGCAGTCGCGGCAACAGTATCTTTTCTGCATCTGCATCTACATTTATATTCAAAACAAAAAAAAACTTTTGTGTGATACGACCTGCATAAGTTATACAGGCAATAATTTTTCAGAACTGTCTTGAAAGTTTAAATTAAAATGTGTTTTTTTTTACCATTTTCCTTATTCTCGTGATGGTCACCTTCTCCTTGAGGCCACTCGGTGTCTTCCTTCTCTTCCTGTACACTTGCGAGCGGCGTCGTCACTTGTTCTGGCGGTTGTGGTCCCACTATTGTGGAACAAACATAAAAAAATTACGTTGTTATTGAATTTTTTACAGATTCAAGATTTCAGAGGTCGGCAAGACTTTTAGTTGGAGTCCATACAGATAATTATCATCGGAATACGATGATCTGTATGGACTCCAACTAAAAGTTGGTGATTATATATAGATATTTATATATTATTATTATTAGTTTAAGACATGGGCGTCGCCAGCGGGGTAGGGGCAGGGGGGGGGGCGGCTGCCCCCCAAGAGGTTCAGGATATTTATAACTTTTAAATGATGTTGATGAATTAGTAGGTACGTAATAAATATTAAAATTATAGTTGAATCACCGTCTATGTAAAACATTTTTCAGGCTATAAACGAGTCTCTGAAAAACTCGTACTACCGCTACAAACTTACAAATTTTCTATAAGCGCCAGGATAGCCCGCGAAATTCAAATTTTCTCACATTTTTTTGTGAAATATATTGACAAACATGATGGCGGCTTTAGTTCCGATAAGGCCAACCGCTAAAAAGTCCCTGTACAGCTAAACTTACTCGGCATGACCGGCTTGGTCCTGTGTCTCACATACAGCGGCTGTGCGGCAGCATGGTACAGCGCGGCCGGCGTGCACATGGTAGTCGCGTCGCCCAGAGGGAACGCTGACGGTATCCGCGCTGAGAACGATACTTGTGCTTGTCGTATCGCGCCCGCTTGTAACTCGTCCAACCATTCGCATACCCTGAGGAAAAGAAAATAAAAGTTTAAAGTGATGCACGAAGAAAAGAAAACCTCTTTTGGGTATCTTCTTTTGAAGCAGAAAAGTCAAAAATAGAGGAAAATCTATTATCAAAAGCGTCATGATCGTCATCTCCGCCAAATAACGCCGGACTAGACGCTCTCTAAACTGTCATATATTGCAGTAAATCGGACGTCATTCTATTGTCAAAATTCAGCTTCCAGCTTAGAGGCCCTGCTGGTCACAATCATAGACATCATGATAGACATACACACCATATAAAAAGTCCCGCAGTAACGATTCTATCTTAACGTCCAGCGAGTCGGTGAGGTGCGTACAAGTGAAGTCACTAGCCATAGAGCATAGAGTTACTCACCATATCAAAAAGCTGCCATCAACAGGGTGTATAGAGAACAGTAGATCCGGACTCTGATGCCAGTCGCGCAGTAACGACTCGATCTTAGCGTCCAGCGAGTCGGGGAGGTGCGTACAAGTGACGTCAGTGGCTATAGAGTTTATAGACGTCGTGTTTGATAGAGTTGGGTGACTGTGGTTGCCGCTACCTGAATGAGAAGATGAAGGTCAGATACAAGTTTTTTTTTAAACTTCATTTAAAATAGTGGTGGCTTTCTCTATCAATTAATCAACGTTTTTATATGTACACTTCTTAGGCTCGCTTGCACCATAACGACGAAATACATATATAACTACCATCATTCTGTTAACTTGACGGTCGTAACTGGCTCAGAATCGGATTGACTGGATAAAGTAGGACATCATCAACATCATTCTCCTGCCTTATGGGACAACACAGGCTGATAATAATATCGTCGCTATCAACTTTAAAGAGCGACAGTTTTATAACGATGTTTTGGATTGCTCGTTTAGCGCTATGTATTTCGTTATTTGTGGTTGAATCACAGGTCTTAACCGCAGGTCTTAGTTTCATTTATTTAGTCATTCTAAAACTATACACACACAGGCAAAGAAATCAATTGATACAATTTTGTTGATGTGTATGTCACGTACAACATTGTGGTACAAACGATATACCTTACAAAATGAATCCAGGGAATTGGCTGGCTGTGTTACGCATGGAAATGACAATTTGAGGATTTATGAAATTAATATTTCATTAGATTGACAGCTCATACAAGTAGGTAGTATTCAAGGTCTACTGCATAAGAAGTCTGCTACCGTCGATTGTAGGCTGACGGTCAATTGTTTTTAAATACCGCTTCTGCCGATTGCATCTTGACATTTGCCGTGATATGCTTTATGCATTGTTCAGCCAGCGGCGACGGTGTATAGTTTGACAGTAATTGTGCTAGTAGTAATATATTTCACATTTTGTACTTTCATATTGTCTGAGTACAATTACTGTCAATATATACGCAGGACGATGAAGAAGGCTTAAAGCCAGAGTAACTCTAATGCATGATCTTCACACGTCGAAATTTGAGCAGAGGCCCGAGCACGTGTAAACGTAAGTACGTCGATTTTTAAATCGAAAATACAATTATCCTCTAGCATTTTAGTTAAATTGTTTGCAACAAATCGTTTGCCCAATCAGTGACATAAATAGATATGAATACATTCTTAAAATTTTGAAAATATTATATTTGAAACGGGTGTTTTTAATTTTAAAATCGACGTTTACACTGCGCACTCGGGCTAGGGCTTCAGGTGGCGAAAATTCACATCGGTATACATTATCTATGTACTCCACACATATAAAGCATGCAGCATGAATATTCAGTTACCTGGCTGTTCATCGCTATTGCTGTTATCCTCGGATTGCATTTTAGTTAAATGATGACTTGGACGTCTATTTTCTATACGGCAGCGTGAAATAAAGTAAGCAATAAGGCTTATAAGTAAGCGAGATTTACTCAACATTATACTTTAAAGCGTAATATATTAAGGCTATAATGGTTTGACATAATTACTCTCGAATTAATAATTCTAATATCAATACGATGTCACAGTTTCTAGATGAGAATTACATGGTTATACGGACGAAAATACACTTTACGACGGTTACAATAAGGCGTCAAATTACTTTAATTACCACATCGATTCAAGTAAGCTGTTACCACGTTATACTGATGGAAGCTATTAAGATGTTTATCGACGTTATCATTATTGATAAAATATGGTTTTCTTATATTAAATCTTCTCTAAATATCTATGGATCGGTCTTTAAATGTCAAATTATTGGGATGGCATATTCGTGGGGCAACAACATGTTGCAAATATCGAAATAATGCAAAACCCTTCACAGGAACATATGCCTTGGGTCAGCAATAAATTTTATTCAATTGCTGATTTAAAAACTTCAAAGTCACTATGGAAAATGACCGTTCACAGATATCTGTTTAGTATACAGTAGTACTGTTTGATAAAGCAAGTATAATATAATTATGAAAAAACACTTACTTTCATGCTCTCCGTCCGGATGTGCGGTGTGATCCGAACCTGACCCACCCTCGTCATTTTCTTCTTTATCTAATATCTATACAAAAAAAATGGTAAAAAGATGTTTATTCCATAAAAAATGATAACGGAATGAATATTATAATAGTCTGTCAAATATAGTAGGTGGTATAACTTTATAACGACGAATAACTGGCAAAGGGCATGTCTTGTACTTTTTCTGACGCCATCAGGCTGGAGACGTAAAAGGAAAACAATTGAAGAAGGAACGTAAGGTCTTCCTTTTTTCGTCGGTTAAGGCGGTAGCGCCAGGGTAACCCGCGAATTTCAAATTGTCTTATGTTATTTGCAATTTTCAGGTCAGTTTCGGATTGATGTTGATTAACATATGATTGGCGGCCGGCAAAATACGTGAGAAAATTTTAATTTCGCGGGCTACCGTGGTGCTTTCACCTTCAAAGTTGAAATACTGTGTACTATGTTCATCTGTTGCGACAAAATATCTGACAACATTTCCAACAAATTCCAATATTTCAATGACATAATTGTTCGGTCGGGATTAACCAGGCAACCCAATTTCAACCATTATCATTTTTCAGAACTTGCAGATTACCACCGCTTTATCACGTCATTGGTCAGTACCGATCGGCCTTATTTAAATTCTAATTACTTTTTTAGTAAGATCGTGCAGTATAGCTTCAGCCTGGCTGGTGAAGTGCATCTCTTTGTTGTGAAGCCAGTGCAGGATGAAGCGGCCACCTCCAGCCAGTGAAGGCACCAGAGGAATATCCGTCTCCGCGTTTATTGAAGCTGCCAGGTGGAAGTGAAGACCTGGGGAGGGTTCAAATAGTATGAGACATTAACTAGACACCTGTGATATGACGCTCGTATTCTTAAAGGCAGAGGTGTAAAGCACATCCACATTACGCGTCTATTAAGGGGCGCATCTCTTATCCAAAATCAAATCTAGACTCGACGCAGCAACTGAAAGTATCCTAATGGAATACCCATAAGACACATCGCATGTCCTCTACAAAACTGTCATAACACAAAAATGTTAGCTTTTTAGATAATACCCTTCTCAATTTCAATTCTCCTTGATCTATAATTGAAAAAATTAACTCCAAAAGTTCTAATATTATTAAATCATCGAATGACACACGCGAATGTTTTTACGGATATAATCGGCCGGACACAAAAAACTTTAAATTTGTATAGGTATCTCAAAATTGTTTTTTTTGTGTTACGTCGGTTTTTTTGAGGACGTGCGACATGGTCTGACTTTAGTATCGTACAAGCTTCCGACAAACAACAAGCTCGCCACCTCGTGATGAACTCTTCATTCCTGTAAGTATTTTTTGGTGAATATGGGGATTTTCTTTTTTGATTTTTTTTTAAAAAACAAATCAGAAAATAGTCGCTCCATTGTGATCTGTCTTGTTTCAACACAAGATTTCTTCATTATACTTCACCTTATATGATAGTATCACTATGGTATGGCGTAGTAAAGTTCATAATAATAAGAATATTATACGACCCATAAAATCTTTACTACCAATAAAAATGAAGTTTCTCTTTAACACAGCCAATAAACGATTTTACTATGACCTCTTCATGAATACTATATTTATCACATCTAGTTCTAGGTTGTGCTGTAAAAAGGTTCTCTTAAAAAGAGATTGGATCGCAAAACTAAAATCATAAACATTGTTTTTTGTCAATTTCCGGCTTCAATCTTGTTTACAATAGAGTGAAAATACTAAGACAAAAAGATTACCGGCCGATTACTCGGACGCTATTCAATACCTTGCCGTTATGTCTCATGCTGTCTTCTGTAACTGTAAGGTGTGTTATAGCAACGGAAACCTTTCGAAACTTCTGCATTTCAGAATAAACGAAAAGAAACTTTTCGGTTCCGTGGGTTCCCCGAGAATTATAGCAAACGCCAGATAAACGTGGAATAACGGTCATTGACCCACATACTTGACATGCTTCATTCCGAAAACAATAATAATGACATAAAGTTGTCCTGAATCGACATTTATCATGATCCTTTCCTCTTTTTAGTAATGAAAAACGATTCATAATTTATTGTCCGCGTACCTACACAGAGAAATTAAGGAAAGGGCAATGAACTTTATTCCACGTTTATCTGGCGCTTACTATAGACGATATTGTCAACCCAACGCGCTTTTGGAGAATTCGGTAGTCCGAGTAAAAAATGTAGTATATTTACCTCCAGTATAAGAGGTAGCATGGTAAGGATTGTGAAAATCGTGAGCGCTGTACGTCGAAGGCAACGTGGGAATGGGCGCGCCGGGCTGTTTCGACGACTGCGCCGTCCGTCTGATGTGGAAACATGTCCTGGAACAATCAAATATCAATGGACACGGCGTTTTACACTGGCATAAAATCCTTCCTTTAGGCCTTGGGTCCTGAATATTGGAAAACAGGAATAGAGGAACCAAACGTATCCTTAAATATGGAGCTATATTACGTTAAATTAGGTCCGTTAGCTCCAACGACAATATAAATATAGCATAGCATTACATAGTTGGGAATAGGCTAGGCAGATGACGATGAGGTCCGTTTGCACCACAATGCATTTGTGGTGCAAACGGTCCTTAAAGTCGTTTTAAAAGATGCCTCCGCCATTTTTTTAAAGAAACGTACTTTTAATATCAAGGTGCGGACTCAAAATTAACTTATGGGATTCTAATATCAAGAGATTATACCGTATTGGCATAATTCATAAGTATTCTTGAGATGCCTAGTTTTTTTTTTCTATTGAACATTTTAAATTATTCACAAGCATTAGTATAAATAATGCTCACATTGCGTGTTCCGCTCAAATTGTTCAAGCGAGGCGATCATAAATGTCTACAACACGTGAATCATAATGGAAAGTTTACAATCAAGGCTGTTTGTATAATAGAGACGACATTTGTTGCATTTTTGTTGATATTGCGGCGCCTGGTAGGGAAATCTGACATTTCCCAAATTATCCTTTTCTTCCTAATATGTTGTCTAGTAAATAAAAATCAATGTTAAGGTCGGCTTCCTCAGCAAAAAACGCACGTAAAAAATGTCCATGGATCTTTTTTTTTTCACACGGTTTCTATTATTTTTGACTTATACATGTCTTCTTTATTGTATAATATTTTCAAATACAAATTTCCGAAATACCTATCTATGTGGACTGTAGTGTGCGAAAACAATTACCAGATTAACTTTGCTGTACCGTCGTTTCTTCTGTATCGTACTTCGTAAAACATTCAAATGTGGTGGAAAAAGGGTCGCTCTGTCCTGGGTAAAATACAAGTTCCACCTACTTCATATGCTTCAAGCGCTGCATGAACCGGTGCTTGTGGCGGTGCGTGGCGCGCTGGCGGCGCGGCGGGGAGCGCGAGTGTGACGTCACGCAGCCGCCCCCCCACTCGTCCTCGGGCAGGAGCGTCTCCGCCCACACGCGGCAGATGTTGTCCACGCATGATGTTACTAGCACGTTGCCCACGCTGCCCCTGGAGAATGTAGACGGAAATTAAAACCTTAAAAAATAACATAGCGCATCGAAGGGATAGGCAGATGTGTATACAACATCCACATTTCGTCAGCTATATTTAAGTCCCATAAGTAAGTAAGGCAAAGGTGGATAGTTCACGCACATTTTTTCCTGTGTCACGAAGGCCAAGCCTATTGCTATTAACCGGGCATAAGTCCACATTTCGGACTGCTAAGTAGGTAATCTATACTAATACTATAAAGCTAAAGAGTTTGTTTGGTTGAACGCGCTAATCTCAGGAACTAATGGTTCGAATTGAAAAAATCTTTTAGTTTTGGATAGCCCATTTATCGAGGAAGGCTATAGGCTATAAAACATCACGCTGCGACCAATAGGAGCGGAGCATTAATAAAAAATGTTACGCAGACGAAGTTGCGCCAGTCAGCTAGTTCACAATAACACTAACAATACACATCTATATTGATTAACGTTTTACGTTTTCTCGAACATGGTATTTTTTATTTTATCACGAAATAGGCCTGCTATTTCGAAGTAGAAACCGCTATTTCACGTGAAAATCGCTTTTGAATCTTGCTAAGTGTTTTTTTATTGGTGCTCGTGACTGCTCATGGTCAAATCTAGTGGAACTAGGAGTATTAAATCTATAATGTTTCTCTACAAGGTAGGAAGGGACACCGACACTAAAAGCGCGTTTTAGGGTCGGTGTCCCATCCACCCTGTATATCCCTGTAGTATAAGCAAATGCGTGTGCGCACTTGGTTTGAATGGCCGTCGTGATGTTGCCATTAATACTGCAGTATACTAAACAATAACACGAACTTTTTGTATATCAAAAGTAATGTTTGACTTACTTGGGCATATATTTGCTAGTCTTCCGCCACGACAGATGTGTGATAGCGCGAGGATGGGCCACGTATATGAACGTGTAGTTCAGCTCGGGCGACGAGTGATCATTATGTGCCTGGGCGAGCACTGAAACAAAACACATCACGTATTAGCTTTTCTAAACACTTGAAAAATATCATAGATAGAGAGGCAGACCAAAGAAGAGATGAATTGTGGGAGGATTGATATGAAACACAAAAATTGTGCGTGTCAGCTCCGACGCGTGACTGGATTTACTCCTAAATAAAACTTTAAATCATTAAAACTCCACAAATTGACGTATGATATTTTACATGGTATACATGTAAGAGATCGGCCGGAGAAAACCGCACGGAGAGAAGAGTGCAAGGCTATGGGTGAGGCTTTTGCTCAGCAATGAGACAATATAGGCTCAAGGAAAATAAAATACTGAATATTGTAGTCATATTATAAAGCAATGGCCACGCTTTTATGCTAGTTCCATGCTGTTATGCTATTGCCTCATCACGCTTTCCACATATTTAGAAAGAAAAAAAAAACTGACGAAAGTGAGAGGGTAAATGTGTACTTGGTGCACATATGCTTTTATTTAGCTAGACAGACTGTGTAACTATTTCATTGGGCCTTTAAGCTTAGTTAATAAGACGTACATACATTTGACCAAAGAAATGAGATTACATAGCCTTTTAACAGGAATATGCGCGCCTTAATTCTTAAGAGACTTTAAAAAAGGAGGAAGTTCTATGTTTCCTCTGAATTTTCAAAGAAACAAACAAGTCACCGACTTTCGAAAGTAAAGTTATTTTTCGCTTTTTTTTGTTTTTTTTGGAAGTCGGTTGTTTTGTGAAAAAAAGTTTTTTTTTTGGCCCATAATGCAAACATAAGAAACATTTATTGTTAAATTTTATAGATAGCTCAGATAAACGAACTTCGAAACAGCAATGTTAAACTTATTTAGCGTAAACTACAAAAATACATCAATGCATATTGTATGGTTCGTTTTGTAATAGATAATGATGTCACTGCCTTTTTCCTGCCGAAGATCGCTTCTACAATTGACGCGTCATTTCAATGTCATACTATGAAATTACGAGTAACGAGTACAAACTAGTTTTATAAATTATGCGACATACCAACCATTTAACTATTAGTGGAATATCGGCTGTTTTTATCTTAGCCATCGGCATGGTTTCAATTAGATGATGCTATTTACATCTAAAGCAAAATACTGGTTTTATCTTATTTAGGATCTTCTACACGTTGTTACGTACACGAGTTCACATTTCATTGTATCTTAATACCAACTTAGTCATAAAATAACATTTGCATAGATTATTGATAAGCACCTATTATTAGATGACAGCAAGTTACAATTTGATATCACCATTGATAGGCATCAATTAAAATATCAAAACAGCTGTGTTTAAATGTCAAGGTCACAATAATGACATAACGAGTTTTAGAAACAGTTCGGTAATTTATTGGGACATGTCCGCCCGACTATTCCGAAACCACTGTAACTCCTCAAAGCCAGAATCGACCATGGCGACCGCCAGAAAGCGCCGAGGCGTCTTTGATCCCGCAGCGAAATTAATCAGAAAAGAATAGCGGAGGAGTATAATAGAACGTGATTTCCACTTATATACTCACATACTTTCCATATTAAACAGGAGACAGAACAGAGCAAGGCCAATAGGCCTAAAGGGACGTTTGCATCTAGGATAAGCCCAATTGTCCAACACCACGGATTTCAATTATCATTACAGTTCGGTAATCTAGAATGTCATCTTTATCAGTCATAAATGTATGACTGCGTCTTTCTAAAGCTTGAACTCTTTCCGTTCGCGTTAGATTGCCGCCCCATCGATTATGAGAATGAGGGAAGAGCGAGAGCACCTGTGCATGTGCACACACTTGTGCACTATAATATCTCCCCCCTCGATGACTAGTCTCGCTGACTTTGGCCTCCAAGGTCGATAATCGATCAGGAGAATATAAAGCTTGATGTGTCATTTTTACGGGTACTTATAAATTTTATTACCTTTGTTCTGGTACCAGATCTTGACGAGTCGGTCGTTGATGCCAGATGTGGCGAAGAGGACGCCGTCCGGTGAGAACGCGAGATGATGCGCCGGAGTCGCCGTGTGACATTGCCACACGCATATCCAACCCTAGGAGAGGAAAAATTATGTTGAGATGCGAATTTGAGCGTTATTCTTACAGGAGTTACAGGTGTATCGTAATAGATGTCTAATCTATTACGATACACTCTTTTGTATGCTTTTCCAAAAAAATTAATTTGGCTTAACCGGAAACCATGACTTATGAAGTTATCTTTGATTGGATTAAATATTAAACTTTGTAAAGGTGCGATCCAACTGAGCGAAGCGAATTGCGGACCGGTTGCTGACCCCGGACAAATATTTCAGTACTTATCTGTCAAAGTCCGATGTCCACAGTCCGGTCCGCTCGGTTTAATCACACCTGAAGTTCTCAAAACTTGCTAAAGAATGCTTTAGGATTTTTTTCGTAACCGAAAAATACACCAATAAAACCGAAATGGATCGTTACACTTGTAACAATAAATCACTATCGCTATCAAGATATTTTATTGTATCCCGAATCGGGTCTGAAAAAAACGAAACACACCTAATACATTTCGACTTTGATGGACTGATTGCACTTACGAAACATTTCATCAATTAGCGATAAGAAACTAGCAAATTACATTGATAGGGAGTCGTCAATGCTTCGGATAGCACAAGTCCCTTTAAGATAACAAATTAAATACGAAACTTAGAAGATCAGAATTCTAGTTGCGTACAGCTATAGAAATATTGCGGTCACCGAAATGAGAGCATTTAAGTGGAACGCAAACAAGTGTAGTCTTACTTCGCGAAGTTTAACATGCAAAACAAGTCTGGTAAACTCATTTATAAATGAATTATCTACTACTGAAATTGCCGTGACGAGTTTCCGTCAATTTAGTGTAGTTATTAAAATATTTAAGTACGGTACGTGGGAAGATGATTTCAATTAAGTATACTTAATTGACTCGACTGTAAAAGTGTAGTTACATTCAGGAGCACTAATATGTGTCCGTTTTGCAAAATTGATAAGCGATTTCTTCGTGAAATTTCGGTTGGATCTTTGAGTTAAATACCTATTCAATAATAGTATGAGGTCTACGTTCGTAACAACATAAAATTACAACCAATAGGGTAGGAGAAAATAACTTTTTTTTAATTGAACCTGCATACATATTAGTGCTCGTTACTGTACCTCTTATTGATCATTGTATTCATACTAAATATAGTTGTTACAGACCATAATAGATAAACAAAACAAAGATAAGAGCGGACGGTGGAGTATATTGTTGCAAGTTTATCTTATCAGACGTATCACAATCTGCGTTGTACTCACGGGCTCGTCTTCCTCGGCCTGCTTCGGTTTGTCCTCCTTGTCACCACCTATCTGGAATGTCACTCCTGAACTCGCTGGAAATAAGAATATAAAAAAATTTTACGCGGGTAATATTAAAAATGTAGATAATAAAAGAGCCATCATGAGTAGGACAGTACTTAGCATTCATCGGGCGCATCGTGGGCCGACAGCCAAGCTAGTATCCTTGCTGATTGACTTGTCATTTTACGGCATGAGAGAGAGAAATTCCTTTAGTACCTATAGCTAAAAAATACCTTATTTATTGCTATTAGGGTAGGCAGCAATAAAGGACGTCTCTTGAAAGACTATTTGGCCAGGTTCATAGCATTATCGAAATAAAATCCCTACACATAGTTTGTGATTAAATACCAACATAGATTGCAGGTATCGAATCCGAAATCCGTATCAGTTGATTGACTGATGAGGTCAACAAGACCAACGAAACAAAATACTGACACGCCCCTACACTCTAGTACAAATTAATCGATACTACAACACTCTAGTTCCTAAACATTGTTATAAATTACTTTCATTTCCGACACGGCAGAAGTGAATTATAGCGTGGTTAATTTTGCTGCCTCAAAATCGTTATTTTGCCGCATTAACAAGGAAACTTGTTATTGTGGTGCAGTTACTTGGCGTCGGAAAAATATTCGAGATCGTAACGTCTGAAATCACGATTATCTGATTTAGAGATAAAAATGTACATGACAATGATAATAGCACTTGAAACAAGAGTTTTAGTGTCTCGAAGAGATAAACTAGAAGAAAACAAGATCTTACGTTGGCTGTCATCTTGATAGAGCGACGCTTGGTGCCACAATTGCAGTATCTTTCCGCCAGTTAGCAGCCGGGTGCCCTCGAGATTCCATGACAGCGCGGTGATCGGCCCATCCGCCACCAACTTGCCTGTTTGCACCCATCGGTACTCCAAGCCCTGAACAGTCACATGTCGCGTTCAATTGAATAATGAATCCGAGTGCGTAAACAGTTTTATATGACATGAGATTGACCAATTGCATTAATAATATGGGCAATTGGCACTGCGCCATCAGCAATAGCCGAAGTTCAGAGACCTGTTATGTAACAAACATCTGCAAAACCTCCTATTTCATTCGATAAATGTCCGAACTCAGATCTCGGTGACGTAATTCTAAGCGCCATTAAGTTCGACTGCGGACAATGCGTCGTTAATCTGTAGAGTCATTTAATGAATCTCTTTTATTTATGTTTGTATTCCGCGAGACTCAATACGACAAATATTTGATGATGCAAATGAAATTTCAGAACATATGAATGGTTCTGTAATAATTGACATGCGTCCAAATGGCCTTGGCAGAAACCTCTTTTTGATACCCCTAAAACTGTCGAGTTATAGGCTGTATCGAGTTTGAAAAAGTACTGTAATAAGTAAGTAAATAATGAATAATTATAAAAGGGTTAGTTAGCCTCAAGAGTATTACTATTTACTGGACTGTGATAATTAAACAACATCAATTAAAATGTCATATGAACTCATTGTCAGTGCCTAGCTAGTAAACAATGATAGTAAAGTACACAGCAGAATACATAGTCCAGCCTAGTTATTATTTTTGCTGCTCATCTGGCACCAAGACAATAAAATATTAGCATTTGAAATATGTAAATTAATTGCTTGAGCACATTGTGTCATAAAGTACAGTTTTGTATAACAAAATGTATTGCTCTTTAGTTCCTGGTAATAAAAATGTCTGCTTTATCTGCACTGAATTTTGTATCATATCAAACATCCAGTTTAACTGTTATTGTTGTAAATATCTGTTTTGATAACAATTCATGCTACAAGCTACTGTAATCCCTCTTAATCTTGCATCTTTTTATCATATTAATCAATTTCACAGTAACATTATCAGGATTTTTGCAGAAAATTCGTATGGCTTCATACAGGGTGCGCCTCGTGTACATTTAAGTATCACCCTGGGAAGTTAGTGAGCTACTTTGCTTACTGTCCATTATTTTTACTATCATACATAAACTTTTCATAAATGGTTTTGCCAATCCAAGAAAACTGGGCTTTGGAGGTCAGATAAGTAATATCTTCATGATAACTACAGGTATTTGGCTGCATCTAGTCTGACTGGAGGTCACACTTAACAGTGTTGGGAAATTCGAGGCAGATGATAAAGAATATTATCTTACAGTTCATTAATATTCCAACATTGATTTTAGTTTTGAACTACATCATAGTATAATTTATTATGATAACTTACATGAGTGGTAGCAGATGTATGTATAAGCGGTGTTGGTTCAAAAATGCACACTTCAGCCCCATAGGACGCAGCGATCTTCCCTGTATCAGTGCTGCAGTCCAGCGAGCCAATGCGGACGTAACCATGGATCGCTCCCGGAATTATCTGTACTCTCTCAAAGTTGGAAGCTAAGATCACTATGTTACATCCTGCTGCATATGCCTGTGAAGAAGAAAATTGTTGTAAAACCGACAAAAAGAAGACTCATCACACTAGCTAATTTTAAATACAATATTTTAAAATAAATAATAAGAAGCATAATCCTGTATATGTTAGCTGTAATATAGGACTAGTTTATATGCAATTTTTTTTAGTACAATATAGAAAATCAATAAGTAAAAATTTCTGTAGTTAAACATTTTTACAGCTGTTCTTTGTAAGTAACTTTAATATGTCTCAGATATTATTTATTTAATAGAAGAACCTAAGGACAATTGAAAGTGACATTTAGATTTGACTTTGAATAGTTTTTTTACTCAGCACTGTTCAAAGGCATGACATGAGTTAGTGCTTGATTGAATTGTGTGAAAAACAAACAAATCAGAATTCAAGGACTTATTTGTTTTGACAACTGCTGAGCTAAGGAAATAACAGATATAGTTAGGTAACCCTGTGATGTGCTAATATTTAATCTTTAGGTAAAAATATCTGCACACATTTTTCAATTGTTTTACACAAAACTTTTAAAACATGAATAAATTGTACATATGCTAACATAAATTAATTGTACCTATATTTATTGTACTAAATTGATTTTATAGATTACATAAGGTCAAAAGTAGATTCACTAAGTATCTCATGTTTATAAAAAAACTGTTTGTGTTGTACAAATGTTTATACCATGTGTGGAATAGTAGTTCAATATTAATTTTAGCACTTCTTCATAAATATTTACATAACTGATTATGATTTAACGCTGTAAATGGAAAGATTCTCATTCCATATATTTATGTAAAAACTAGGTAAGGAGCTGTATTATAACATAAACTCTACAGTTATTACCCGCCTCTAGCAATATTGTTATTTAAATATCTATCAATGACTGATGCAAATTAGTATTCAAGGAA
This sequence comes from Standfussiana lucernea, assembly GCA_964057025.1. Taxonomy (NCBI): domain Eukaryota; kingdom Metazoa; phylum Arthropoda; class Insecta; order Lepidoptera; family Noctuidae; genus Standfussiana; species Standfussiana lucernea. Next base: position 9,890,368 of record OZ059802.1, read on the forward strand.
ACTCATTCTACTTGTATGTCTCCTCTGTAACTAATGTTAAGTAATGGGGTACAAAACGCTCACAAACAAAAGAAGATAATAGTATTTAGTGACCAAACGAAATGTTATGCTTATCAAACTAGGCTAAATTAGATTTTCCTGTTAGGAACATCAATTCTCAATTACCACTTTAGGTGCACAGGATTCAAGTCACGAGACTTGGCCATCGACGACGACACGGACATTAATCTAAGTACTTACTGTAAAAGGTATTCCCTCGACAGAACCAACAGCAAAACATTGATCTCCTGAATTACAGGCACCACTTAATACTTGGTGACAGTTCATAATGAACTAATAAAACAAAAAAATATCTTCGCTAGATGAATCCCAGATAACCAAACGTCACTAGCATGCTTTTATTAAATAAATACATAATTTACAAAAGGAAAAAATATTCTAAACATCACTCAAGATCTAATTATTTTTTAATAATTATCACGAATATTTCTCTGACACCTCACATCGAACGTGAGAGAATGACGTAGAGAAAGAAAGAGATGAAAAATGTCAAGAACGTTCCGAATATTTTACGTGATCCACAGTAATCGATAACCGCTGAAGGAATAATTAAACATAAAACCTGTTTATGATCAACATCTTCACAAAACTGTTACATTAAACAAAGACAATTTGATAGTACATTTATCAGAAACATTAAAAACGCGTACCACGCATTTTCAATTTTTCTAGAAATCTTAAATCTGGACTTGATTAGCCAAACGTAGTTTTTGAACGAACCCCATCCAGATGTTTCGGTGTTACTAATCAGAAAATTAACTGGTACTCAAACTGCCATGTGGATAGAAATATAAAATTAATTTATTTGTCTTTTTAACAAAACTATCTCTATCATTTTGTAAAAATAATTTTAAATAAATTGTCTCTCTATAAAAAAATTTATATAATACTTTCGATCCAATTGTGCTTGGTTGTAGTCTTTTGACAGCTAAGCATCGACTGATTGACAACTTTGACGTTACTTCCTAATTCCTATAGCTAGAGAAGTACGAATGCCAACGCTTATTCGTTGAATGAGCTGTTTTTTTTGTGTATTGATCTCTATAGAGAAGAATCAAGGACTCATTGGACGGTTATTTAATTGAAGGACATTATTTCTATATATTGATGATATTAGTGACTCTGTAATTTGTGTTCTGACGGTCTGAGGTGAAGAAATCAACATAGCAGGTAAGTCACTTTACACCAACAAATCAATAATTATGTTATCTGGAGTAAGATAAATGGTAGAGGGAGTATAGAAGAAGTAAGATAGCATATTTTATTTTCTTAGTACATTCCTCATTGTGTGAAATAATCGCACATTTGAATACATAGTCACAGTCATACCTTACTAGCTCATGATAATAAATTGGTTCCTATTATCAACTGTTGACTATACAGCATGTTGCGCGGAGGCGTTCGGCTGATTACCAGGCATTCAGTATTCACAATGGTCAGTACTTGAGAGTAGCACCGTAGTATTCCCCATAGTCTAAACAAAACATTGTGTGGAATGTACATACTCATGATTTCAGTGTAAATTTATTGATTGGAGTGTTACTTATCTTATGTGGCGATAAGACCAGGATTACTGGACTTGAGACAATTTTTTTTAGCTTTCTTGAACTCTATAATGTCAATGATTACCAATAAATAGTTATAACAGTAACTTTCTTATCATGCATATTTAAATGAACCTAACCAGTTTCTGATTAAGCCAGATTTTGTTACAGTTATTTTAAAGTGTTATATGAAAGGAATATAACTAAGTCTGGTGTTCTATATGGTTTTTCTAAAATGATCTATTTATTCTATATTCAACGGTTACCTGCCTAAATAGTAATATACTCATTTAATCACATATTATACCTCATTATGCAAATCAGAATATTCAATTTTCTATCAGGATAATAGAATCCTGTTTTCAATAACAACTTGATTATAAATAAATTAATCTCTGATTAAAGCGTGACTAAAGCATTGTATTTATTATCTCAATAGCTTGTATAAGCAATATCAATTTGCAATGATAACATTAAAGTTGGAATCACCGTGCTCTGGCCTCTGTTTCCCGCTGGCACATTTGTAATGAAGTTTTATTTTTGACCAGACACTTGTTCCTAATTGAAACTAATAACTTGCTGTACAGATGTTCAAATGAAATTAACTATTGACCATACTACTTTGAACCTTAAAACGTTGAGCTGCTGAGCATTTTGGAGATTTTTTGTTTGAACTCATAAGTCATAGGTGTGCAATGTGTATGATGTCATACATTATTTTTCTCCACCATCTGCCAAGGTAATTGAGATAAAACCATGGAAGTTTTGGTTACTTGTGTAATCTTTTAATACCTACTCGCCAGGTTATGAATAGTTTGCTTTTGATAAACTATGAGCAATTCAGCATGCTTTCTAACCACTAATAGTATTATCATAGCAATAGTAAATAGTAACAAAATAATGATAATTGTAGCAGTATCTAAAGTAAGCATGCTGTGCCTTGGGTTTACCAGGAAAAATCTATTTTATATTTGGAAAATTACAAGATAAAACATGATAATGTGGTTGCTCCTATCCTAATAGTGATAATAAAAACAAACAACTAATGTAATTTTAATTTCAACAGTTGCATGAAAACATGCTATCACTCTGAAAATTAAGTTTGTAAACTTGATAATGCTTTGACTGTTTTCTTGATACATATTTCCAAACAAATTACATGTTTTTTTTTAAACTCAGCCTATAGTACGGCTCTACATAGTCTTCTTCCAACACCTGGTTGTCTGCCTTCCACATTCGGTTTTATGGCCATTACTGGCCCCCTTTTTGGGGATGTATGTCTCTTGCTGGGGGGTGCCTGTGTCCCATGCTACGCTTGCTGTTACGCGGTAGAGTTTTTAAGTGTAAATAGATGGATAAAATGCTCTTCTTTTACAACAATTAAATTTAGTAGAACGTAATTTATTAGCTGCTCGCTTCACTTCGCGTACTGATTAGTCTGACCTGAATTTGTATTTTGTCGTGGAAAACTCAACTGTTTAAAGTTGAAATACTATTAAATAAAGATTTGTGAGATCATAATAATAAGAGCACTGATGCTAGCTTTTCGTGAGGTTTGTAAAATCACGGCCGACGTGAAGATGTGAAACCAGGTGGCGTTCTGCGGATTCTGCCTACCCCCGTGGGAAATAGTCGTGTGTTTACTTATGTATGGACTCTCGAAACCATTTTTGTTGTGTCACCCAAGTCCAAATCACTTACCGAAAGTTCCTTGCCTTTCATATCCTTCTTAAATAAAAATAGTTAAGTATCACTATAGCACTGTAGCAGTGACAGTCTAGTGATGTGGCAGTCGGACTGCCAAGTCATAGGTCTTGAGTTCGAACCCAAGACACGCACCTCTGATTTTTCGGATTCTGATTTATGTGTGTAATGAATAATTTTATCACTTGCTTCGTTGAAGGAAAACATCGTGAGGAAACCAAACCCGCATGCCCGACAGATATTTCGACGGCATGTAAAGTCAAGTCAGAGGCCCATAGACGGCATAACAACTCTGACATCAGGTTAAGCACTAACCACACGGAAAAGAAAGAAGTACACTAGGTACAGTACAGCTTAAAATAGCGGCAGTATACATACGACCCCTTTCCTATTTTTCCGTAAGAGCGTAGGTGTCGGAAAAGACGACTTAGGGATTACGGTCGTGGGCGTTTACGGTCTCCAAAATAATCCACTAATGTAGAAAGCCAACCACTTAGCCACGGCAACATTAGTGTGGAAGCGCTTCTTGAACACAACTTTTTCGTGGGTGGACCCCGACAAACTAGCTAGAATGCGTATAATTGATATAATTCGTTCTGGTTTCCGTCAATACAATAATGTGCGGTGTTTCTGATTAGAATGGCTTATCTTCTCGATTGTCCCTTGTGCCGGTTCAGTACACCTGCAGCATGTATAGACAACAAGCCAACAACAATGATATGAGCGTGACCACCTCTGCGGGGCTAAATTTATTCAGCATAAGAGTGTAGTTAACATCGACAGCAATAAGAAGAGAAAGCCTGATAAATTAACGCATGCTTACTCATGGCTAACCCCAAAAGAGTCATGTGAAAAGAGTAGATAATTTAAATAATCAAGTACCTCTCTAAAAACATGTACAATGTATGTGAGGATAAAACACTATAGTTCTTCAACAAAAGTTGGAGGCGGCTTCGTCTGTCTCCTGGTCCAACATGGAAGCAATTAATACTGCTTAGCACAATGCGGCTTGTCTTTAAAGTAAACCAAGATATTGTGTAATTGCTTTGATGATAACGCACACTCTGTTTACGAACTATACAACAATCGGTTCAGAATTATCTTAATGTAGTATGCCCGCATCTTGGGTTACGTTTCAAGAACTTTTTGAGTAGCACAAAGAACAGTAGATGCTCTGTAAGTAGGTAATCAATTGTTTCTTTTTGTACTCTCGGCTTCAAGCCAACTTGATTAATAGTACACAATGAATGAAAAATGCAGCTGCTTTGTGTGATAATCATTTGTTCCTCAGATATGAATCTAGTTTTGTATTAGTCATGTAGGATTTCCTTTCATAATCATGTAGTACAATCGTTAAATTGCGCGATATTACAGCTAGTCATAGTAATCTTTATAATTTTATGGAATCGATTAAAATTATAACGCAGGACGTTTTGTTTGTTAGGATTCCCGTAAAACGGCTGACAAAACCTAAATTCCTTCTTCACACCACACAGTATAACTGTAGCTTCATCATCCATCATGCTTGTTAGTAAGCATACATGATATACATCATTGTATTTTTATTTTGCCCGTAAGCTTACCTCGTGCATAATTTACTAGCTAACCCCACGGGCCAAACACGAATGAGGGTCGTCTTCCGGTATTTCTAAAATAAATCAAGTATAATACTACAAGTACACTAAGATACCTTTTAAAATTAATCAAAAAATACGACGCTGGTTCTCGTCAAAATAGTCGCCAGTTCGGTTGGTAGTACCAAAATAATAGATAGACCCACCTCGGCATTTATAATATTAAAAATACGGTAACACAGAGCAGCCTATTGAAAATCAATATGAAATGGCCTCGAAATAGCACTTCATCCCGCATCGGTTGGCCAAGTTTGTAAATTAACCAATAGTTGCAGAGTGCACTTAGTGAGTGCAACCGGCGACGTGAGGGTCCATCTATTTTAGAACGGCTCCCCCAGCCACTGCCGCTAGTCCCTCTCAATTAACGCTTTAACTTCTCACAGAGAGCAAACTTTAAAAAAATAAAATCGAACGTTTTTTTTTTTCGAGCCACTTATAATTTGTTTTGCTCTAACCGTTTTTATCTTTGTTGACCATATGAAACGTTTAATGAGGTCGTAAACCCCGTAATTGTTTGTATTGAAACTGGCGACGGGAAGCGGGAGCAATTATTCCCGACAAATGTGCGAGTATTCGGTGTTTGTTTTCCGAAAGAAATAGCACAAACGGCCGCCAAGTTTTAATGAAACAAGCGTTAATCCGCTTTGGATTTACCTAAAAAATGCATTGTTTTCCGCAAAAAAATACGCTTGATAATATAAGGTTCCTGTTAATTCCCGTATAATTAAATCCGTAAGCGATAATATCAAAATGTATATTATTATCACACTATATAAAGTTATAATCATGTTACCTTGACCTTACCTTGTTAGTACAATGAAAATGTTATTATTTTTGTAAAACATTACCACTATGTCACGCAACCTGAAATTAAGGTACTGAGTTTAATTAATGGCTGTATCTGCGGCCATAATTTACACCAGCAACCACAATGTTTGTGCATGATATTAACCTATAAATGTGCACTGTTTAATTATGGCCCTCCTAATTGACCGTTTCAGTAATTACTTTCGAGAGAAATTAACCGTACCTAAACGGGAATTTTGGTAAACGGATTGGTTGCTATTAAATTAGCCAGTTGGCCTTTATAAACGTACAGGGAAAGTCTAGCCAGTTGTTTAATGATTTGTTTTTTAATTCGAATAATTAAACATTATAATTTAATCTGAAATAAATATTATGAATTTCAATTTTAATGTGGAACGGAATTTGTTCTTACCCACATGATTCTTACACCCGTATCTATAGTCAAGTTAAAGTAATTACTTTAGCTTAAGCAATTACTTGTGCAAAACGTTATGCAATACACAAGAATTTAAAAGAAGTAAGAACCGTCAAAGAAAGCATAGAAAATAATTCTAACTATTTACAGTTTTAGATTTAACCAATTACTAAACTACATAATAAAATTTGTATCTTAAAAAATTACATTTACTCAAGTAAACACTTTGACTTGTATATAGATACGAGGGTTAGTACCTAATTGCAAGAAAAAATACGTTTCCGTGCCTTACCTACCAATGCAGAAGAATGAGAAAAGTTTAAGCATGAATGGCATGGCATGCCCGTTCATACTTAAAACTTTCTTCACCACATGTGTTGTTATAGGATATGTAAAGGAAGATCTTTGAAACGATGGCTAGATATGACTAGAATGGAGATTACTACTGACATGACGGATAATAGAGGCTGATAAATAAATGAAGACATGCTGACGATGCGGGGATACCATGTAAATTACAGAAAGGGGGATGTTGATCTCTCCGTGAATTACCTGCAATGTATTGATAAAAAAAAACTGTTCGAAAATAGTGTAAAATAGAGAACCAAGAAAATATCGTAACAGTCCGTATTTCAACTTTCCCTGAAAGGAATTTTCTTAAGAAGCGAGGGCGCTGCAAAATGGCTGGCACTTTTAGAATGCTTCATTCACCTTTAAAGTATGTTATGCTGAAATGGCTAACGTATCGACTAAGCTCGTATGTACTTTTCAACGGGGTTATTTTTATACGTGGCGTTTCGATGTCACTATCAAGGGCATTCATATGTCTTCCACGTGTGTATAAAATGTGGACATGAATAAAAATGTTTATTTGACTTGTCGTTTTCGAGCCATTGAGTTTTGTGTACTTAAGCAAAAATTAAACAGGTTCGTCAATAATTACTAAATACCTAGTTAGTTATTCTGGTAGGTAGGTATAACAAATGCGTTTTCAATAGTTAACTGACTGAAAACGAATCTTTTGATTCATGGTATTCTAATAATGATATCATCGTAGTATTACCAATATAGTCCAAAATATAATGAATTATAAATTCATAAACAAACAGCTCCAAATTATTAGTTAATCGTTCCAATATTCATGAATTTGCACAAACCAAATAAACCGTAATCATTCGTAGTATTGAATTACAGTTAAAATGCACGCAAAGCGGCTTTATTGAATCAGATTATTTATTCATCTATATAAGCCCTGGCTGTGTATTTCGCTGGATGTGCCAATAAAGGCGTTATTGCTCTAACGCTATTAAGTATATGAGAAACTGAGAAAGTTGAAAGGTCAGCTGGGACTACATCTTGCTCGTTTACCCGCGATCTTTGCCCGCTAAGCTGTTATCTGAAATTATTTTTAGTTGGCGCAGAATATTTTTTTGTTAGCTTGTCTTATCATGCCTTTGTTTACTTTGTGTACTGCTGTATAAGCGATATCTTTGCTCATTTTTATCATGTATTATAGTAATTAAAGAACATAACATTTTCTGGGCTCCGTTTTAGCCATACTTGTATTTTTTTTTTAAGTTTGTTCGTTAAGCCGTTGGTCCCGGATGTCATTTGTAGATCATCTGTGACAGTCGTTACGAGTAGAACATGAAAATCTGACAACCTATCTTACCAAGGGGTATCGTATTACTCAGTTACTGGATTGTGGGGTCAGCAAGTCAGTCGCTCCATGTAGCATAGCGCTGCAGTAGACTAGAAACCAACCCTAACATAGTTGGAAAAAGCTAGGATAAGATTTTTTTTATAAGTATAATTAATTCCCCGCGTAATTCAATGTTTAAATCTACCATCCTACTCTAACCTTGCCAAACATAAAATCTATTGAGCCAAATCAGTCATGTTTTATCATCTTATCGATATGATTACGTCGTGATATGACATATCGTTATCTGCTAATGATATGATAGAATAATAGAAAGCTTTTCAAATACATGATTTAATTTACTATTTATACATATGTATACACCCATATATTTAATATCATTGGATATGAGGCGTATATTCATTAATAATGTAAAATGTCGGTTGTATATATTTACTAATATATGTTATAATATGACATCTGACATACAGGTCAGCCGAATCGATGGACAGCTCTTTATCGAAAATCATTCAAGAGTATTGGCTGCGTCATCAGAAACAAGTTTAAGTAGTTTATATTTTGGATTCTCAGCAATTCATAACTACTTAATATCAGATTTATATCAGAATTATTTTGTTATAAGATAAACATGAAAAAAATATTGGTCTTATTTTTAGATAGATCAAATTCCTTTTTAGACTGGCTTCAATATCGATATAATAATAAATGTAGTATGTATAGCGTTATCAAATATAAAATAGTTATTTAAGTTAAGAGGGATTTGTTATCGATAAAAAACCAACGAGGAAAACTAATGTTGGTCAGTAGTACGTAAAAATTAACTTAAAATTACAGTAACGTTTGTTACACACGTTAGTACCGCATTGCGGGTAAACCAAATCTTACCTTATCTTCAACTTGTACTGAAAAGAACGTAGGTTAGGTAACAAAACTATCTTCAGACACAGCCTACCTCAATCCGAGATCTGAACCAGCTGATTTAAATTTCATCAGAGTTAAGAAAAGAGCATCCTCGACGTCGACAAATTACGTTTGAACCATTATTCCCGTACATAACTTAAAGCAATAGAATTTATCAGTATTAAATAGTACAATTGTGGCTACAGTATCACAATATATTGTTTTCATATTTCATCCAAATGCTAATAATACGTGCATTCTGGTATTTATCAACAGATACGTAACGTTGGAATGTAACCAGATCTTCACACAGATAAACCATGTTTCCGTGTTAGTATGGCATGTCAGAGCAACCCGCTGTTTTCCCCAACCAAATAGGTATTCATCTCGTGTAAAGGATCCCATGATACCCTCCTTACACGATATCTATTTCTAAGAGCTCTAATGGTTTTCGTTTCCGTGACAAATTGGACCAGTCTACTGGGTACTGATTTTGCCAGCTACGTTTACGACATTTTGTTATGACCCCTTTATTTGGAGGTTTTTCCGATTCCAATTCTGTTGAACCGGGTCAATTTGAGGGCTTGCAGATCTTACTGATTCGGTATTTGGGCGCTTGCCAGAATGACCACCTGCACAATGTGAAATAAAAATGTAGAGCAGTTATACAATGATACAACTGCGGATTTATGGTACTCAAATCTCATACAAACTAATAATATGATTGGTACTGTCCACACATAAATAATATTGATTTACCAGTTTTTATAAACAGCCAAGAACAAGGGAACCGAAAAATAATGTCTTCTTGTTATTTCAGTAATAGTAACAACAACTTAAATTAGTTGTCTCTGTCTTGATCAGGCTTTTAGTATTTCACTGAAGCCTAATTTAGTCATTTTCATCAAGTCTAGACACCGAATGTAATATTACAAGTATTTGACTAGATAAATTTATATTGTGTTATCTAATAAGATCGAACCGAGTTAGTTTCTCCGTAATACATTTCGATTACGAGAGTGTATTCTTAATGGCCATTGAAACGAAGTCGCAGGAGAATTACATTATTGGTTCCATATATGTTTTCTCTCTATATAGAAAATAATTACTTCTGTAACGTGTGCACTGCGAATGATGATAATACTGGAAAGCTGTAGAAAATAGTACCATTAATAAAACCACCATTTTGCTTTCTCTTCGCCATCAGACAAGACTCTCACTTTTACCATCATATGCTCTGTTAAGTAGTTCATATTGGCTTAGCAACAGATGGAATTCATGTTCCAAGTAATTAGGTTAAAAGCAGTAGGTAAATCCGGAGACCCTATTTTTGTTTTGCAAGAAAAGGAAATGGGTTTTTTTACTAACTTTAGCTACGCAAGTTCTGCCGTCGTAAATAGTAACAATACCCTAATACTTCACCCTTCCGTTAGCAAAAACATTTCTTCTGTATCCACTCTTAGTCGGGCTGATTTTAGTCTTACGAATAATGGCTCTAGATATGGGATTAAAGATACTAGTTGTTCTTATTCTCAATTCATTCACGGAGCTATAACAAACCAATGCATACAGTCAAATATTTAAAGCATAGGTTTCATCCAATTTCAATAACATAAAACGCTATTTGAAACACGCTAGATGAAAGTTCATTGACGACTTTTAAAGCACCCATGGCAAAAGTCAGTGAACTTTAAAAGGCAATAACGTTTGAAATCCAATAACTTAACCAAATATCCCTAAACGTGTTGGCCTAACTTTAGCGGCTAATGTTATTGCTATATTATTTTTACTTCCATGTTGTTGACCTATTTGGCTCTCTCTGCTCTGCAGTGGTATATGACGGCAGACAGACGGGCGCCTCGAGACGTTCAACCACCAGATAATGGCATCGCGCCCACTCTAGACTGGAACCGCTTTTTCGGGAAGGTCTGTGTTCATTGCCCTGAGATATCCTTGAGTACCGCCCTTGTAGTAATTCTTTCGATTTATATGTCCATAGTAGTGGAGAGAGATTCTTCAAGGATTTTAGATAGAAAAACAACGACAGTCGGTGCTTTATATTCCTGTCAGTTGAAGTTTTGGTTTACTCTTTAAAATTCATCTATAATTTCATTGCCCTTATCCCAATGTGTTATGGGTCGGCGCAGCAGGTCTATTCCTTCCGTACTTTATCATCTCAGCAGTCTCCCCCTTTATAAACATCATCTTTCATACATCCATCGTTTTTAGGGTACCGCTGCCAAATGGCAAAAAATTGAACCCTTAGGGTGCGTCCACATCTGGCGAATGTGCCGCGAATGTGCAGCTCGCGAGCCGTTTGCGACCTGCCCGCGAGCTGCGCGCGTGCAGTCACTGCAATGGTTTGGTGCGCCTCTTTAGCGCAACTCATACAAGGCTCGTATAGAGCGCGCGAGCGGCGCGCGATCTGCGCGCGCTCAGTTCTCGCCCTTACAGTTCCGTTTACTGGCTCAGTACTATCGAAGATGTCAGACGACACTAGTGTTTTTAATATAATTGCTGCATCATTAGCTATTATATTACTGATAAAAAGGAAAAAAAAGAGACAACGGCGTTGGTGGCAAAATCCTATTTTTAAAAGAAAACAGAATATAGTAGCGGAGTTGAAAAGCCATCAATTAAGCGGACACTATGCAAATTTTTTAAAATTGTCACCAGAATTATATGAAAATCTACGACAGATGGTTAGTTTTAAGATTGCTAAAAAGGAAACGCATTTTAGGCTACCAATTTCAGTTGAAAATAAATTAAGTTTGACATTACGATTCTTGGCCACTGGAGATTCCTACACAAGCTTGCAGTACCTTTTTAGAATTTCTAAGCAAAGTATAAGTATTATTATTCCTGAAGTGTGTTTAGCGATTATCAAGTGTTTAAAGGAAAACGTACGTGTGAGTATTTTTCTAATTATCTTTATTTAATAATCACATAGCCTTTTTTATAAGCAACATATAAGTTTACGAAAAGAAAGTAGTTATTATTGAAACAAATCACTGTAGCTGTCATTCGTATCTTCTACCGAATAATTACTTTCCTGACTGTGCGGTCTGGACGTAGAAGCACTTTGAGAATAAGTTGTATAACCTTGCGTCGACACTTGCATATTTGATTGATAATCATAGTGGCCAGAATCGGCTTTCATTATGACATCAAATATTGCCTGTTGAACCATATTTTTTGTTGAACGTGAATAAGATTCCATTTTGGCTCCAATAAAATTTATAAATGAATGTACTTCTTGTGACAACTTGGAAGTATCGGTTAATTTTTCTGTAGCAGTCTTTAAAACTTGTAGGGCTTCAGTTACGATTTTATCATTCGTCGATTTTGTCTTTTTGGACGGCGGAGGTTCATTAAAAGACAGGTCGATTTCACTGTCAGTATTTATTCCATCATCTTGTACCTGTCGCTCGTCCACTTTACCTTGTTCTATATCTGCTTGTTCCTGTAGAATAGAATAGAATAGGATAATAATTTATTTGCTCAGAATACTATACTTGTTATATATACTTACATACTTATACTTATATACTTATTATTATTATATACTTATTATAGGTAAGTATATTATTTGCTTGTAATAATGTATTATTATTTTTCAGGTGCCAAGGAGACCAGATATATGGCTAAAAGTGAGTAAAGGATTCGAAGATAAATGGCATTTGCCCCATTGCATTGGCGCAATAGACGGCAAACATATAGTCATACAGGCACCTCCGAAAAGTGGAACTGAATATCATAATTACAAATCTACTTTTAGTATTGTTCTTTTTGCACTGGTAGACTCAGATTATAAATTTATGTTTGCTGATGTTGGTTGCCAAGGGCGTATTTCTGATGGAGGGATATTCAAAGATACAGAGTTCTACAAGATGATGCAAAATGGCTCCTTAAATTTACCACAAGAAAAACCATTACCTTATAGGACTAAAGCGATACCCTACTTCTTTGTTGCTGACAGTGCTTTTGCTCTAGATAAACATGTGATGAAACCATACTCCGGTAACCACAGTAAAGGCACACCGGAACGTATTTTTAACTATAGATTAAGCAGAGCTCGCAGAATTGTTGAGAGTGCCTTTGGCATTGCATCATCCATTTTTAGGGTACTTAGAAAACCTATGATATTAAAACCAGAAGTTGCTGAAGTGGTCGTTATGAGCATTATTCACTTGCATAATTATTTGAAACAGAACGCCGCCGATACTTATACTACCAATTCTAATATGTACATAAATCAATCCGTACCTAATTTCACATCTCTTTCAAATATTCAAACACCACAAATAAGATATTCCAGAGAAATAAACGAAATAAGAGATGAGGTTGCTTCTTATTGTGTAAATGAAGGCCGTATTGCATTTCAAGATAAATATTGTTGATTTAATTACTTACAGTATTTAAACGTTTCCTTGGTTTATCCCGATCAGCTAAAAAGGAAAAAGCGTCGTAGGCAAACCATCTACTTTTGTAAGTCTCGGATGCTCCTATAAATATAGAATAATATTAGTCACATAGTCAATTTAATTAATAAAATAAAACACAAAAAGTAACAAGTCGTTTTTTTACTCACCTTTCCCTGTCCCTTTACTTTTTTGACTTTTTCCTTTCTCTCTTCTAAAAGACGATAAAAGACTTAACAGTTTGCTATGGCATTGTTCATAATCGCTTCCCATTATAGCACCTATTTCTTTCCACGCATCATTTTTTAGATTTTTTCTATAGTAATATTGATCTTTAGGATCCCACAATACTGGAAATCTTTTATATGTTTCAATTAAGCGTAAACAATTCTCCTCCGTCCACTCCATGACAACACGTACTTAGCCTCCAGTAATCAGAAACGAACTGAGCGAAATAACTAGCGCGCCGCTCGCGCGCTGATCGCGTACGGCGCTTAGGTAGCGCGCGAACTGCGCGCGGGCGGCGCAGAAGCGGCGCACGAACAAAAATGCACGCGCGCAGCTCGCGGGCAGGTCGCAAACGGCTCGCGAGCTGCACATTCGCGGCACATTCGCCAGATGTGGACGCACCCTTACAGATTCGTCACAGCCATTTTATTCAGAGACTGTTGGCGTCACACAGTTCAAAGGACAGCGGGTGTATTCTATGAATCGATACACAAAAGTGACGTGAAATTACGAATAAAAAAATGGGATATACTCTTAACTGCAGGTTGAATTTTTTTTTTCAACATATTATGCTCGTAACTGTGTGGGGTGTTCCCTATACGTATACTTTTTTATTAAGTCAATGGTTGACGAGATATTCGTATCTAAAGCCGTAAAAATTGTATGTGTCCCCCCTCAATTTTATAGTAAGACGAGGAAAATTGTGTAAAAAATTGGGTTTGTAGAACGTAAAAAGAACTTTCAACAAAAATTATTTTGAATGATTTGATATTTAACTTTTGAGATATAGGACTGTTGTGAAACCGCAGCAGTAACTTTGTTTTTCATTAACATACTATGGAAAACAAATTTAGTTTTGCTGTTGAGTGTAAATTGACCTATGAATGAGCGTTAAAAATATTGATATTAAATTGTTTTGGTGCACAGAACCCTTTGTGTCCGAGTCCGATTCGCACATGCCGATTTTTTATGGTCTTTCCCAACATTTACAGCCATCCACATTCGTCCTCAAAACTTTGCTCATTCCATCACAATTATGTCATCAAATTTCCCGCCTGTAATATGATATTACATCCAAACCCAACAGAATTGAACCTTTTAATCGGATATTAAAGGCTATAATAGCTTTAAAACTAATGGAGAAGACGGCGGGTAGGGGTGAGAGGTAGAGGTTCCCGCGATGGTTCGCGACCCACATTTCCGAACGGTTCTTTATACGTTCGCGCCCCTGACACATTGACTTACATTCGAAACGTTCGACCCGTTTTAAACTGAGCTACCCCATCAGCAGATGGCTTTACGGTTGGTCGTAATAATGCTCGTTATAGAAACATGAACGTCGACAAAAGTTTTCTAAAAACAGACAGGAGCTCTTCTATTTCTATAACAAACAACTTTCTGAGGGAGTATAATAAGTAAAGCTAAGGTAATTATAAAGAAAGATATTACATAAAAGTATCTAAGTAAGTGGAAATAAAACGAGCAATGTGACAAAAATTTCGAGTCGTCAACAAGAACCTCTTAAAACAGTCTGAGAGACGGGAGTGTCTCGGAATTTACGAAATTCATGAAAAAGTTTTAATCGAGTTTCCCTATCTTGTTTATAACGTAAAATATGTTTCAGACTATCACTGGCTGACTTTAAATAAAAAGATAGTCCTTAGAGGGTGATGCTCTATCTCCCCAAGTTCAAAGTTCCCCAAAGCTTATATTATTATTAAATAAAATTGTATGAGTCTGTCTTGACCGAAATGTAGAATGGTACAGTGGCCGATTCAATGCTTACATACTTATTGTTTAATGTTACTACTTTAGAAAATCAATGAGGTAAAAATGTAATATGTATTTTCATTGCAATTTACGCTTAATTCATTAAATATTATTAACATTGTGCAATACTGATAAGTGAGATATACAAGGTGTAGTTTTGCATCCTCGTCAAATTCAAGGAGGTAACTATACTAATGATTCTCGATCTGAATCAATAATAAAATGGGTAGGTAATTTATTTAAATTTTTTATTTATATCGGAAATCGGTAAGTATACACCACCCCTATTAAAACGCGGCCCGTCTAATACTAGCCCTATAACCGCACTTTCACACACATAAACAAACGCAAACGTTTATTCGATAAACGGGTGATTCTCTTTTGAGAAAGGGTTAATTCTGAAATAGTGTCAAATTAAAACAACAAAAAAAGCAACGTTTATTATCATTGACCAGGTACCGTAATTTATATTGATTATTTAAGTCTTCTATGACAACCTCCTGAATTTTGACAAGGATGCAAAACTTCACCTTGTATAACAAACGACGTTGTTCTGTACTTCAATAACAAATAGGCGCTCATCAATAGTGGTGTTAATGAGTGCGAACGAGAGGGAAATATCAGACATTTGTGAAAGGATTGGCACTACAGAAATAGTGTTCCAAATGTTCCCATGTGAACTGTTCCTAGTTTAATTAATAGTTCTTATAAAGTTTGTGATGAAAATTAAGTTATTGAAGAGGAGGTCACTCCCGAAGAGGGCAATCCGTTATCAGGCTCGGAAGAAGATTTTTACGATGCTTCTGATCCTGGTTTGGATGAAAATATTCATGAAGTTGAGATTCCTGAACGAAGATATCCTCTTAGAAATAGAAATCCTAAACGGAATGAGGATCTCTTATATCCATATCTCCTCAAGATGCCATACAGCACAAAACTTGTGATTGCAAACAATTAAGGATGAATTTGATTCCCTGAAGGATAATTCCACCTGGGAATTAATTGATCGACCCCCGGAAATCAATGTGGATATTTCTCGAAACAATCTCAAAACACATAATACATATTATTCATAGAGAAAATATATCTTCCAAAATAAGGTATTTTAACTAGGTATTTATTTTATTTTATTCTAATACTATTGGAGACGTCAGAACGCGGAATTGTCAAGTGTGAACTCAACAAATAAATTAATTTTACATTTTGGTGACGTTGGGAATGAATGTATGAAAAATCATTTTGGGGAACTTGGAACTTGGGAAGATAGGGCATCGCCCTCCCTAAACACATGACCTCCTTTGTTACTAAGGGTTTGGTTATATAAGGCGTCGAAATTGAGTAAAAACGGTACCAAACATCCTATTGGAATTCGGGGAGAGCACAAAAACTATCAATATTTTTGGTTGCTCAAAGTTGACTAGCAAATCGTTTTATTGGGAGTATATGGTATTTTGGGCTTACTGAATGTTCTAGAGATGGTGATATCGGGGATTGAGGCAATAGTGTTGAAGTTCCTTAAGTAGAATAAGCCAAGCTGTGTCTCGTGTCGTCAGCGTGGCTGAGGATGCGCGCGCATTCGCTTCGATCCGACCAGCCATACATTTGAATGAAAAGACCGGTCACTCACGGAGCGTGGCGTCACGTGTGCGTCTGCCTTGATGACTATGATCTAATTATACCGTCGTAATATACGCTGACATTCACTTCATATCTACACTCTTCAACTCGTGACATAAATTGCATGAATTCAATGCTCAAGACTAAGTTTGTTTGGCTAAAAATAGTTTTATGAGACCATACATAATCATGTAGTACCGACAGTCCCACACGTTTGTCGTAGTGAATTCTTGGATTTCTGTCTGGACTTCTAAATATCCGTCCACCTCGTTACACAGTTGGTGACACAAATCTGACTCCACACAATATAAAATCAGCCTCAGATTGCGTGTTTTTTGCTGTCCGAAGCTGACCCCGAATTCGTGTGCCCGGAATTTAATAAGCATGCTTCATAAACGCAGAAGAATGTAAAGGCAGCGTGGTAGATCAATGTCCCTTATTATCTTAGTGTTTGTACAAAGCATTGTTCACGATTTTTTATCAGAATTAATGGACACGCGATAAGACATTACGTTTTTGTGATAGTGAGTCGTTAGCGTACACGGTTATGAGAAATATTAGGTTGGGGTACAACAACTCTTTGTGAATTTGGAGTCTGGGAACGGAGGTGCAGTCTAAATATTGAATGCTCAAATGCTGGAAGCTGCTCGTTCCGTAGCCCCAGTTAACTTTTATGTGTAATACTGTCATGGAGGTAGGCTTCGTATCTAGGAACTGCTTGACAAACCAACCAATACCGTGTTCAACGTTTTTGTTGACATAAAACAACCGAACCGTTTCTTAAGTGAATAGTTAAATTGGCAGGTTTACACAATAAACGGTTAACGAAAATAGATTTTGAATTATGATAGCAATAAAGTTAACAACCGCGGTGAAATTAAACACATTACCGCATCAATGGAGTTTGGTTTTTTCGCAGCCTTGAGGCGCGTGGATTCGTGGTATTTGAAAGGGAATATAATAACACGCGATAAATAACCATTATTGGCCTCAACATTTACTTATTGAGTTTTTCTTTGTCTCTTGGTATTTGTTAATATATTTTCATCATTTTCAGCATAATCTCGTAGATGAAACGCGTCTAGAAAATATTCCGTAATATTTTCTATAAAATGTTAAAATCTTAGTGAACCCGCTTATAATTATGATTTCCCCCGTCAGTTGCAAAGCCGCAGGGTAAATTTCTAGCACGTCTATTAATAGTCGGTTTTGCTTGCTTAGTTTTATTAACCGACTTCAAAGAAGGAGGAGGTTCTCAATTCGGTTGTATTTTTTTGTTTTTGGTACATATCTTCGTCATTTATGAACCGATTTGAAAAATTCTTCTTTTATCTAAAAGGATATATTTCCCGATTGGTCCCATAGAAATTTCATCAAAATCAGTTCAGTGGTTTGGTTTTTAAATCAAAATAGCTGGAACAAATATGTCATCCAAGCAAAAGAAATTGCGAAATTGATACTTGACAAGGATTTGTGTGTGATACGATAACTAAACAGGGTAAAACAAAAACTTTTTTGCAAAAGAACTAACCGACTTCCAAAAAAAACGAAAGAGTCGAAGGAAGTCGGTGATTATTGTTTGTTTCATTGACTTTTTTGCCATCGACTTCCGAAAGTTTTTGTGTTTTTTTTTTAATCTGTCTGGTCGTGGCTTTTACTAATACTTGATTAACCTAGATCCTATATCTCGCAAAGGGCAAAATGGTTGTAAAGGCCTTCCAATAATCATTACAAAATTGTCGGAAAATATAAGATGAACTGTAATTTATTCCGCTTCATTTCAAAATTACAACATCAACATAACATCACGCCTGTAATCCTCTAAGGTTGAGGCAGAGGTAACTAATAGTACACCCACATTTCGCCAATTATGTTTAAGTCCCATGTAATAGGGGGCGAGCCTATTGCCATGAACAGGGCACAAATGCAGACTCCGTGGCTGCTACTAAGAAATTCCTGATGGAAAAACCCAATAACACTTTGTCCGACCCGGGATTCGAACCCAGGACCACATGCTGAGCAGTCGCGCTCGCGACCACTCGACCAGAAGCAGTCAAAATTACCTGTGTTTTTAAAGCCGTTTGTCCACGGTGACTAAACACAAAACATCTTATCAGGATAAAATAGTAAAACATAGTAACCGCTGGCAACTCTTCTACGTTATTCTACAATCTATAGTCTAATATTAGACCATACTGGTGACAAAGGTTAATAATATAAGTGATGAGTTCGACTGTGCCAGACGTATGTATTTGAATGACAGAATGAAACGCGTCATTATCTGTCACAATTCATTGTATAAACTGCTATCTAAACGATGAGTCTGAATTCGCCAATGTGCCTTTACCAAGTGCGGTGATCAATTCTCACACCTTCTCTATAATTATGAGACCGAGGCGTTTGTCCTACAGGTGTAGTTTTACATCTTCGTCAAAATTAGGGAGGTTGTCATAGAAGACGTAAATAATCAATATAAATTATTCAGAAATCGGCGTCAAATGAACAACGCCATCTATCGAGCACGTAGTTAAACTGCTAAAATTTAATGCATAGAAAGCGACTGAATAAACAATTTATGCTATGAAGATTTTCAAAACAGCGCCATCTAAAGTACCTTTTGCTATCATAACTTTTTGGAAAACCCGATTTATGTCGATTTAAAGTTATCTTGTGAGTACTTCATCTTTATTCATTAGTACCAGTTTGATTCAATAGATGTCGTTGCACGTAAAGGCATTAAATCAGTTCTTCTTGAACACAATAAATTCATATATCTTTTGATAGAGAGCACGGATTTCAATGAAACAAAAACTAATACCTTCTCTAAGTTACGCACAATACTTGTGCATTGAAACTAACCACATTGGTTTTGTAGTTTTCACGTGATACTTAAACAAACATAGCCGAAGACTCACGGACTGTAGACAAACAGACTGCAGACAAACAGACAAAAATTCTAAAAATAGTAGAAATGGGTTCTGTTTGTTATTCTTTAACACCCCTACTATTTTTTTTTCTAAAAACGCCATGTCTACAGATTTATTATATGATAGATAGATAGATATAGATAGATTCAGGTCGAGAATCATTACCATAGTTACCTCCTTGAATTTGACGAGGATGCAAAACTACACCTTGTATAGTTATAGGCTGTATTTACCTTATTGTTAAGGTTCAAGATATCGTGGGTTATTGTTGATACAATATTTCAATTGTATTAATTTTAAATCGGGATGCTGTAAAATAGCCTCCTCGAGCGATATTTTAAATAAACATCCGGCGGAACCTGGGTGGTAAAATCCTGCCTGCGTATGCCACGTGCCAAAATACTGGTGTAATTTTGGCACGTGGCATACGGCTTGAAGTTCGTACCGATACTAAAGAAGAAGAACAAAATTGAAAGCCCAAAAATATCCATTTGTTTGTCAGCTTATCAGTATAAGACTTAATATTGTGCTGTTAGCTAATGATAACAGTGTCATCTATTTAGATATCGTGTTTTGTACTCTCATTAATTAAAATATGTTAAATACAAGTACAACTAAAACTATATTAATTAGTAAGTAGAACAATTTCTAGCAGTATACCCACGTATCGATATTACGACCAACTTAATTTAAGAAAGTTTTTATTAAATTATTTTTGCAATTCCTTAGGGAGATTCCCATGGTGTGTCTGTTAAAAACCTTTATAGAAAACGGAGTTGGTTTGATATTAATCTGAGAATTACGATAGATGTATCGTTAGTTTCTGTTTTAAACCTGTCGATCTCATTAACAATCATCATCATCATCACCATTCTCCTGTCCTTATCCCAATTTACTTGGGGTCTTCTTCTTCCATACTTCTCTATTACTCGGTATCTCAGCAGTCACCTCCTATCTAGCCATATCAACAATTTGTCACAATAAGACATAGGTATAATTATGCACAGTTGTGACATGAAATCAAGAGCGGATGCTTTGCTAAAGGGATTTTTGCTATCTTTCTTAGAGCTTCAGCATGCAAGATAATCCTTTGTGCAGCCTCGCATATGGGTCATTCCTACATTCTTGCAGGTACGTGACGCTGCAATGGATTTCTAGTCGTATCTGTGGTGCCTTATACATTTTTGCTCCGTTCTGTTCGCCAACATAGATATCGTGCATTGATATCATCACCTGCCTAGCCTTTTCCCAACTATGTTGGGGTCGGCTTCCAGTCTAACCGAATGCATCGGAATACCAACGGCTTAACGTGCTTTCCGAGGCACGGACGAAACTCGGTATGTAATGGGTGGTCACCCATCCACGGACCTACCTTGGCAAGCGCGGCTGAACCTGAAAATCAACCCGAGAACCTGTTATTATTAAGCCACGAGCTCCTCATATCGTCCATTGATATATTTTCTCAAAAATGTACAAAAACCTTTATTGAAACTGCAAACTGCGTTCTCAAAAACGTGAATTTAGAAAATATTAGAAGTGAAAGAAAACATTATTGCAATGCCCAAGCGTCTAGTAATAATTATACAAAATATCACTACACACTACAAAACAAAGTCCGCCGCCGCGTCTTTGTGGTTTTTCCTGTCTGTTCGCGATAAACTCAAAAACTACTGAATGCATTTTCATGCGGTTTTCACCAATAGATAGAGTGATTCATGAGTAAGGTTTAGGTATATATTTACACAAAACTTTAACATATTATTAGATAATTTGTTAAAGTGTTGTGTAAATTGGTTGAAACGTCAAGCCGCCTAATATGCTCTACTACTCGTGCGAAGCTGAGACGGGTCGCTAGCGTTATAATAAAAACTCTATTAATAGGCTTCATTGAAATACAGTGAAAATAAACGAGTAAAGGGCGCTGTTTGTAGCCACATTTCAACAGCGTGGGCAGTCTGTGGGAGGCCACACGGCACAGCATTGTTTTCACACGCACAACTTACTAAAAACAGAGTTAAGCTAATAACTACGATTTTCCGTAACAACAGCCAATTGTTTGCATGGTATATATTTCACTGTTCCTAAGTATTGTTTTTGTTTATCCAGCAGGATGCAAACAATCTAGCCTATTTCTCGAAATGGCAAGTTTAAAATAGAATGCTGCCTGTTCCAGTGGTATTTATGAAGAGCAATCGTTAAAAAATCTAGGCAAAGCAAGACAAGACCTACGTTATAAAGGTGAATTCACAATCAATGGTTTAAAACGAAATGCTTTACTAAGTTTGTTTGTCATTCCAGTCTGAGTACTAGTTCGCTCGTATCCAAAGTGAAATTCTATGGACTAAACCACGTGCAAAAGTATAAGCGTATTCAAGTAGCAAGATTCAAGATGAGTTTCCAAAACTATGTATGTTTACAAGAAAATGACATGATAATTTTAAGATTTCCTATTTCGAATATTAATCTATACTATTAATGTTATAGAGGTAAAATTTGTTTAGTTTGTATGTAGTAAGTTATCTTCGGAACTACTGATCCGATTCAGGAATTTTTTTCACTTACGGGTAACTACATTATCCACGAGTGTCTTAGGCTACTTTTAAAACGTTGCCGTGGGTTAATTTCTGTAAATAACCGGAGCGAAGCCGCGAGCAAAAGCTAGTTTATTATATTTAATTGGCCAAAGAGTATCCCAAATCACGTTATATTGTATAACTTTATTCCGCCATTGGCAAACTTGGTATGCGATAGTAGAGTTCTATCTTACTCTCACGAGATTGCCTCGGGGTGAGCAGACGAAACTGTTAATTTGTAATTATCTAGGTGTCCAGAACATAGTTTATACGATACTCCCCAAAGATACACAAATAGAGAGCAATTAGCCTTGCTTAAATTAGTATAGAATTTCGAGATAGAAATGGGAACAAAAATTAATTTGCTATTTAAACCTGATATCCAGAGTTGATTGAATAATCAAGTCCAAATTATAAGTAAAATACAATCCTTAATATTTTGATTATGTCTACGCAGATTCTATTTATACTTACCTTCAAGGGATAAGATATTCGTAGAATTGAAATTGGAATCATGAGGCGACTGTAAAATAATCTTGACTAGTATTGTTCATTGTTAGTTGTGTAGTATGGTATTCCAGGCTATCTTTTAGTTGGTTCTTCAGAGATGAAAGAACTTATAAGTAATACCAACTTATCAATAGGACTAACTATTAAATATACAGAGGGTCGAAGGGACATCAGCGTACCAAAGATTACCACGTCTTCAGTAGATCATACCACACCAAAAATAAAAAACTGCCTACACGCTGAAAATTTATGGAACAGCTGTTTTTTTTTTAAATTACCCATGTAAAATTTCTATGTGGGTTTCGGAATAGTGTAGGTACTGAATACTCGGTAACCGTTTGTGCGTCAATGTCCCTTTCACCTTGTATAGTATGGGAAAAGTGTCCCATAGTCCACCATTAATTATGGATAATTTTCTGTTACGCAAAGCACAGACGGATTAATCGAGCAAAAAGCCGCGTGGTACTTTGAAACTTTATTATATACTTCCCACATTCATCCCGTGAGGCACTGAGGGATTTATTATTGCGAAGAGCATCACTTACCTGGGTACCGACACCCACAACATGCCTCGAGCGTAGGGATTACAACATCATTCACACAAAAATGAGAGGAACCTTTTTGAACAACAGCGTTCCTTTGTATCACAAGGAAGATCAGCTGTTCTTTACCGATCTTTTTAAACATTTTTAACAGGGAATTTAAACTTTATAACTATACATATCTAGACACTGCGTATAGTAGAACAAAGTGTTCTACGGATGGCGGGCTACACGTGGCCCCAAGGTACAGTTTGTAACGTGTGTTTGTATGTGAGTTCTTTATTCGTTAATGTTGCCCACTAGTCTTCTACAATTTCCACGTGAAATAAAACAGGTGGTGTAGGCAATTCTTTCATTAGCAAAGAGCTATAAAAACTATGGTATTGACTAAAATAAGTGACCAAATACAAAAAAAAACCTGCAAGCGGCTTCAGGGATACCTTTAATCGCTCTCTTCTTCTTTGATATCGATAAGAGTCAATGCTGTTATGAGCTCATATCGTGGTAAAAATATCAAACAGTCGGCCACGTTCGCACAAGCACTAGTCTTCTACAATTTCCACGTGAAATAAAACAGGTGGTGTAGGCAATTCTTTCATTAGCAAAGAGCTATAAAAACTATGGTATTGACTAAAATAAGTGACCAAATACAAAAAAAAAACCTGCAAGCGGCTTCAGGGATACCTTTAATCGCTCTCTTCTTCTTTGATATCGATAAGAGTCAATGCTGTTATGAGCTCATATCGTGGTAAAAATATCAAACAGTCGGCCACGTTCGCACAAGCAGTTACCACGTCACATAAAAAAAACATCGGTAATTTAAAAAGCAAAAAAAAACAGCCATTTCTTACAAAAGTGCAATACTCACAGTACTTAGAGGGTCAACATGGATGGAACATCAGATTTTTTTTAAATTAAGTCTCTATACAAGATAGAGACTTTTCATCGGTAATTTGGCGCCACCCTGTATATGTTCGGAATGATGTACTTAATACGTAGTAACCATTTATGTGTCGATGTCCCTTACATCCTGTATGTTAGTCCAAGACACCTGTTGGGTCGCGAAGCCAATGCAGCAGCACCAGTATTCTGTACAGTAAGTAGCAGAGTAGTCACCCAACCGTGACCTGGAGGTACTTATTAAAACTTACTTTCGGCACCTCCACCATTTGTAGAACACCTATATCCTTAACGAAAGAAACCATTCTAGAACTCAATATAAACACTCCCATAATCTACGTGCTCGTATCTATTAGCGTGTTTATACGCTATCATAGCCGTGCAACGTGTGCCGAGGTGTGCTACTATTAGTTTAGCGCGTCGCCAGACTGGGCTCATCTCCGTAGTAAACTTCGTTACGTACGGGCGCGCGGTTGAAGCATGTATATTGAACGTAGGTAGTAGCAACGGTCTGTTTGCGATTTGATAGATAGATATATCGATTGTAATAAAAAAAGAAATCAACAGTGTTGCTATTATAGGAATACTGTACAATATTAAACCAATAGCTCGATGGTTAAAAGACCTACAGAAAATCCCCGCAAAGAACTGGATAAGACAAGCCCAGACCAGGGAAGCATGGCACTAATGGCTGTAAAAATACCTTAACGAAGCCGATAGGCACTTTCTCTTCGCCATTGCGATCATTTTTTTTGTTCTGGAACATACCTGGGAACCTTCAAATTACGGAGATATCGGGGGTCAAAGTTCCAACTTTTTCACAAATAGTTTTTATAATACAAGTTTTTAATGTTATAACTTTACCTTAAATACCTCCTTGGCCCCCGTACTATTCAATGCATTCATCAGCACAATTTGTTGAATGCGTTACATTGAGTGCTACCGTAAAACATGATTTTTCACCCGAAAAAAAAAAAACTTCATATCCCAGCAATAATTCTTGCGTAAAGTTAATTTATTGGATGTATAGAATACTTGGTCGACGGCTTCGTGAAGGGTCCGTTTACACCTTGTATAGTGAGGAATCCTCTTCAGCATTGGGTGCAACAAACAAGGTTGCCAATTATGATGAGTAAACATACAAACACAAGGGCAAAGAAACGACGCTATAAAGGCTAACACAACTACCATATGAACTGGAAAATGTTCTTAAAAGGCTGTCGCAATGTCTTTAAAAGTAACGGACGGTCCTAAGAACGTTTTCCTGTATTTTCAACGGTTAAGGTAGTTGCCGGTTACCCACGAGTCCGTTTCAAATTCCATTAAGCCGTATATGTACATGAAAGTCGTTTGGAATGTTTGACAGTTTTGTAATCGACCCTAGGTACTTTAGTTTTAAAGATGTTCTAATTTTTTTCATGATTCGTAGCAAAATGCCCGTGTTTTTACCATTCTAAGCCTTTGATTGGTTCTCATAATTGCTAATATTCCGTATCCTTAAAATATATATTCTCCGAATAAGTCCGCCGTGTGCTATAAATAGTTCAAGCTGGGAGTTCGAGGCAATCATTGGAATGGAAGGTTTTCCGAGTAATGGCATACATTTATAGAGCAACGTGACAGAAACTGCAGGTATAAATACCTTAATTTTTAGTTTTTTAAGTGCTGCGCTGGCTTTTGACATTATCCCCAATTCATAAATTGGGAAGTATTCAATTAGTAGGTAGTATACAATTCATAATCTCGAAATATCTGCATATTATTATCAAAGAAATTATGTTCATAGCTTTCTAATATTCACAGGAAAAAAATAAAATTCTGTAAACAAAATCCAACAATTTCGTGTAGGACTAATTACGATTGTAATTATTACGGTAAGCGAGAAATTCGCAATTAAACGTATTACATTTTATCGAAGCGAATTTGGTATGTAGGTGTAGCGGGTCAAAAATAAAAAGGTTTACATATAATTATGACGAATTTGAACTATACGTAGGTCCAGGTTTACCCTCATTATTTTGGTCCTTAGTGGCGCAGGTAGAGCTTGCAATCCGGATGTTACTTGCATGAATATGCGGATTTCCCGGATATTACGGATAGTTGTATTTCTCTTTTGAGTTATTATAAATAAAACTAATAAGCTTTTGTAACTGAATTAAAAATTACGTTATAATTGTAGTAATTGGTTATTTGCTTATTTTGCGATATTTTGTAAAAAAAAAAAAAATTACTTTATTCTATACTATTGTAATTTAATAATTATGTTGATTTGATTGGGATGTTATGATTTGTGGTAATATAAGATCTCATTTTTAATTAGCATTGTTTTCGGTGTGAGTAAAAATAGATACAAATTATTTGTACAATTGTACGGTATCGATATTTTATGATTAGTTAAGTATAATTTTAGAAAGTGATTTAGTGATTTTAATTTTTATGTGATTGTTACTTGAAATATTGGTTTCTTTTTAATCTCTGCAGCCAATTTTGCAGTACTTATATTAGTATCGGTTGTAACCTTTGGATAGTTCAAATTATAGCTACAAAATTATTCGTTCTGGAAATAGACTACATATAAAAACACCCACCATATAGGTCATAAAATGTAGGCGTAAGTCGGTAGCTACGAGTAAAAGCAAAATCGGAAATATATAAAAATATCGTACACATTCAATTCCCACAGTATTATCGCTATATCACTGACATTTAAAAGCTAAAAGAGTCCCTTTGCCGTTTTTGTCCGGAATTGATAAAACCGTTTATGAGTATTGCAAAACCCTTGTTTCGCACTGTTTCGTGATTCCCATTTTGTACACTCGCGTTTTTCACAAGCATGAAGAAGGTATTATAAATAAAACATTCGAAAAAAAAACACAGTTAAAAAACTTTGACGTAGTCGAAGTTTTTTGCCGGATCGAAATCAAAAGGAGTATGTTTTCCCTTCTCAAGCTAAATCTACAACATTGATAAATTACTTGTCGATATTTTTAGCGCAGACTAGGCGTCTAGGTAAAATTAGATATGGTAAATTATGGTGGATGGTGAATGGTGGTTTGGTATGGTTTAGATTTGATATAGTATGGTATGGTAAAGGGTCGCCTTTTTCACTGAAGTTCTAAATTAAAAAGTTCCGGTGTCGGGCGAGAAAATGAATCTATTTAGTGGAGGACAAAGTTGGCGATGCAGTGTTCTACGCCGCCTGGAAAGTTCTCCACATCCTAATAAAACGAAATGCAGCAGAGATGTCCCACTTCTTTGTGTCCAACGTTATATACCTGGCAATCATGTATAGTCACGGAATTTCAATTTGCAATTTTATAACGTTACTATAGCTACGCTAAAATAATTGTCGTTAGGCTACGGTGGCTAGACCTGCAATTGGTTGACTTTGGGTAGTCACTCTTTACTATGTACGAATATAACCGACTAACCCCGATTTGCATTACACAGCTAAAATACAAATAGTGACAAGGGCTCATCGATTAAAGTCCGTGACTTTACACATGGAGATTGCAAAAATAAATAACTCAGACAACTGAAACACTTCCATAATTCATAGAACGGCAGTTGTGCCATATCAGACGTATCTATTTGCGGAGGCGTCAATTTTGTCGCCTAATGTTCTAGGCGAATTTTAAGTTATTTATGTGCCCTATATACGTGTAGATTCTTATTCATCCTAAGATTTTCAATCCTCGCTTTTCTTGTAGGTACTAATCATAGTTCACAGCGCCCCCTAGTTTATCAACGGTGGCCAATTTCTCACGTTACACTGGGTAATAGTCGTTTGACTTCCGCAATCTTTGTCAGAGGATCTATTTTATGGACCGGAGTTGATGTAGCCTCTCGTCCACTTTATATTCTTTAGTTGCCTCTAACGAGAAAAATAAAGTATGAGGTCACCTATTTTGAGTCTAAAGCGGTCGATTAATCCACGTTTGTTGTTTTTCAAGTCGCCTACGTTTATCTTAAATTACATGTTTACTGTCAAACACGAAAAACCAGAGGTGATAAAGTGAAAATTACCATTTGCGTAAATAAATTTTGATGTAAACGATATTAAATTGTTTTTTTAATGAGCGGATTCTCTCTTGTTTCCACCTAATTATGAAACTCGGTAGCTTTGGACTC
This sequence comes from Standfussiana lucernea, assembly GCA_964057025.1. Taxonomy (NCBI): domain Eukaryota; kingdom Metazoa; phylum Arthropoda; class Insecta; order Lepidoptera; family Noctuidae; genus Standfussiana; species Standfussiana lucernea. The sequence continues at coordinate 9,918,714 of OZ059802.1, forward strand.
GAGTTGTCGATGATACATTATGAATACGACTTTAAATCGAATATTCGCAAATCGTTTGGAAATTGTTTGGAAGCGGATTGATATCGGGTTTACATGTGAGGGGCGAGGCTGCGCGCGCACCCCTACGTGTCCGTAACGCTACGAGCGCTTCAGTCGCGTCCGAGCTACGTGAACTATTGACTGCTACGCCGTAGCACTACGATAACAAACTCAGTATATTCATATACCGTCAAAGTGAATCAGTGACGTGCTCTCAAAGGAATTGCGGGAACGTATTGAGAAAAAGGTCAAAAGGTATGTAATAAATAATAAGTAAATCTTATATGATTGAATTGAGTCCTGCCTGATATAATGATGTAATATCTGGAGCATTCTCTTTTACTGATGAATATAAGTTACGAAATGAATGCGCTAATATAAAATGGAGACGATTAAGAGAAATTGTTATTGCATGGTTCTGTAGTTCCAACAACGTTTTTATAAATTTTAATATTGTTTAGTAGTGCAGTATTGAATTTCTCCGATTAGTTTTTGTCGTATTCATTCATAATTCTACTGCCATATACTTTGTTGGTTCTGTTCATTCTTATCTCGATACTGTATTCTCTCGTCCGAATATAATTCATTTTGAATTTAAAATTCCGTGATAATGCATGTAAATAACTACAAACAAAATCTTTTTCTGTGTCACACACATGATGTCAACAGTTAAAAACTGTTGTTAAAATATGGACGTTTACGTGTTAAATTTTTATTCTGTAAAACTAAAACCAATGCCTGATTCACTTTTGTGCATAATTCAAACGATTGAACACAGTATCCCTTTGTTCACTGCCAGGGCTGCATGCGACACTGCGTTTCACTATTGGACTATCCATATCTACTTGAAGATTCTTTTAATTCTCTTAGATGAGCTTCGAACCCAACTCTGTCACATTAACAGCGTTAACTTCGGACAGAGCCATAATATACCAATACGCTTTGGAATGGGCAACTACAGTCCTTTTACAGTTATTATGCCTTGTGACTGGGACTGTATCTTCAGCTTCTTTTTTATTGTTACCGACTTTGACAATTCGAAAGTGCATGTAACGAATCTATTTCAAATAAATGCTTTGAGTTTGAAACAGATTCTCCTACCACGTATCAATTAACGACTAACTAATAATAGATTACAATAATCTCGTAGATCAAATGAAGCCTTCGTAGATGGTGTCACCGATTAACCCCAGTCGGGAAGTGACGATCGAATCGATTCAACATAATTATAACTTTAAAGCTTCCTCGGGGAGGGTGATAAACATAAATGTATCCGACGCTTATCGTCCTGCGAAGCCGTAAAAGATGATCGAAAGGGTTGATGTAACAAAACATCACGTTTTACCTGGAAAGGTTTAGCAGAGGTGTTTTGTACACCCACGTTTAGACAAATATGTCCTCTATAGTATAGGAAAACCGTTAACTAATCACAAATCCAGACTATGTGCTGTTATTGAGTTTATATTGCGTTTTATCAATGGCACCCAGCCCGTGCATACGCAACTGCATCTCTTACGTAATTTTTACATTCAAGAAGTCCTGATTCCAAAAATATCTTTTCTTAAATGGTGACGACAAAGAACAAACTTAAGAAATTCGGTTTTTAACTATGCATGCCAATTGATCGATGGATTGAAGGAAGGTATCCGTTGCCTGGCGGCTTTTAGCCACCACTCACGCGCGAAGAGGTGGCCTATATTTCGAAATGGATGCTATTAAAAAGGGGAGTCTTATCGGCTTTCAAGCAGGGATATACTAAGGCTTTATGTCTAAGTAGTGCTCCTTAATACAGATATTGGAAATGTGTTACGTCATGCAATAGTAGAACATTCATACTTGGAATTGGCCATTTAAAACTCCTATAGGCTATGCGAGCTTGGTATTAGGTTATGTAAGATAACATTTAAACACAGTACGAATATTTATTTTAAACCCTTTTGATTAACGAAGTGTTACGTTTAATAATACCTTCGTAACACGTCAGGCCCATTCGAGATCAAATGAACAATTTGTTTAACAAAACGGTAACGGTGTTCGTTATATTAAATGTACGAGTACTAGTGGTTTCTAAGGGTATGCCTTGAGCCGGTTCTCAACTACAGACAACGTGAATTATTTAGGCACACCTGTCGGTCTTAAGAAAATAGGCCCTATTAATCTATACAAATGAATAAAATGTAAGTGACTGTTTGAGATTTCAAAATAACAGTTTTTACCCAATGCATATGAAAGTATATAAGGTGCTTATAACAATTTGTCTGTTTCTTTGTTCCGGCTAATCTCCGAAAGGGCCGGACCGAATGTGACGGAACGTTTACTGGCAGATAGCTGATGTTATAAGGAGTAACTTTGACTACTTTTATTTTATAATATTTTAAGTATTTAAACCCTTCAAATCGCTAACAAAATCCCATTCAAATAGGGAAGTCGTGTATTTATAATAATATCACGCGCACTAAGGTCGCGACCAACAGCTAGTGTTGTAATAAATGTTTTGATAGATACAAATGAAACTAAGTAAAGAAGAAATGAAGGCGCAAGTAGGTACCCAATAGGCCCATATTTAAATCCAACTGAGAATAAGAAATTAGATATATTCTATTTATAGAATCTTTCCTGTGCCTTTTATCCAACATTTATAGAATTTTATACTGTAGGTACCTAATTTAGTTTCACATAGGTGACATGAATAATATCGAGTAGCGTGTTGTGGTTGCTTTTATTTTAACATAACATAACATCACGCCTTTAATCCCCGAAGGGTTAGGCAGAGGTGTACCTAATACTCGTAGTACCTCCACCCACATTTCGCCAGTTATGTTAAAGTACCATGTAATAGGGGCAAGCCTATTGCCATCAACCGGGCACAAATCCAGACTACGTGGCTGCTACTGAGAAATTCCTGATGGAAAAACCCAATAATACTTTGCCCGACCCGGGAATCGAAACCAGGACTTCATGCTCAGCAATTGCGCTTACGATCACTCAACCAACGAGACAAATTCTACAAAAAACAATCAACACAATAATTATACTATTCTCGGAAGGTAAACGGGGTGGAAGGGACACCGACGCGATAAAGGAAAACACATACTCAGTACATCATTGTGAACATGGAAATTTTTCGTCGGTTTGAAAAAAAATATCCTACAAAAGTGCAATACCTACACGGTCGAAATGTATGAAAAATGATTTTTTTTGTTCGGTTCCCGTTTTCGTGTCGGCGTCTCTTCCACCCCGCATTGCTTCTATTAAGTGCGAAAGCTTACTGTATGCTGATTAGGGGCCATCCATAAATTACGTCACACGTTAAGGGGGAGGGAGGGGGTCGACGAAGTGTGACATTTTGTGACAAGGGGTAGGTGTGTCCTAAATTTCGTGACGTCACATTTTAAAAATCTAAATATAAAAAAAACTAAATTTGAACTATTAAAAAACTTGAAAATAATTCCAACTAAATCTGTATGAACATGCAAAATTGCAATTTATGTGACGTCACACTAGGGAGGGGAGTCTCACAAATGTGACCAGCTGTGACAAGGACCGGGGGGGTCAAATAATCATGAAATTCGTGTGACGTAATTTATGGATGGCCCCTTACGAGAATCTACGCGCGTTTTAAAATAGCTAAAAGGTTTTTTCAATTTGCAGATTTAATTGAGTTCAAATACCAACCTCTTTTATCAGTAGTACGATGTTTTTATTCAGAGGAAATTACTGCTTTTTACTATGTACTTCCAAAATTCGAAGGAGTCAGTTTCAAGTTGATGTTATCAGAGAACAGGTGGATGCTTCTAACAATGAATTTACGTCATTTGCAGGAAGCGGTGGGTTGTTTCTTATCGCAGAACTTCAATGAATCCTTTACCTTTACCGTAGAAACGGATTATAATAAGATAACTGAACATAACATCATGCTTATTATCTCTTAGGGGTTAGGCAAAACTGAACCCTATAACACAGCCTATAAGTTTTAAGTACTATGTAATAGGGAACGAGGCTATTGCCATCAACCGGGCACAAATCCAGACAGCAGGCTGCTACTGAGAAATTCCTGGTAGAAAACGCTTAAGCAATAACGCTTCGCTCGACCCGGGAATCGAACCCCAAGACCTCGATAAGATATTTGCATTTGCATATTTCTCTTGTGAATGTAGCAAAGAGCTTTAATCCACTGGGATTTCAACATCTAACATTAGATCCTTCTCTGGAATGTTTACAGAAAGGATCGCGAACTATTGTTAGGAGTTTCCTATCACAGCGTAAAACTTATATTGGAACACTATTGTGTTTTGTACGCCTCGCGGCACATATTGCTGTCATATAAATACAAGTTTGTATACTCCAACATTACGTAATCGTCCAGCGAAGATACTATGAAAAATATGTTTTACTAATAAAAAATGTGTTTTTGTTGTGTTTTAATACGTTTTATGGTCCTTTGTGACAATTCCGTTGTGAAGTGTAAATTTTCAAGTCATTGTAACGTTAAGTCTTGTCTGCTCTATTTGTATAAAACGGGTCCATTAGTCCATAATTATAAAGTTAAAAGGTTAATATTATCAAACCGTCTGTGCTGCTCCCTAATATACATAATATTGCTCTATGCTAAAATATGGTAATTCTGTAGTAATTGTGTATGATCTCCAGCCCGTTTGGTATTATAAGCCCCAAAACCCGGTTTCATTACTGATTCCGTATGATTTCAGTTTCAGCCATTTCTATCATAGTTTGTTCCGAAATAGCTGACGCTGCACAGTAAATGTCAAGCAACGTCGATACACGTAGTATAAAGCTTAATGAAACCAAACGCACCGCAATGGGCAGATGTTGCCAACCGAAACAAATACCGGTCGCTCTAAATTACATTTGTTTCATGTTCACACTTTTCTCTTTGTGAATTTTTCCCTTGTATATTCAAACAAGAACTCCCGTTCGTATAAATTAACCCGGGTGATTTACATAATGCTGGATCTTCATTTATCGCCGGCATGCAGAGACTCTGCTTTGGCCTTTATATTGAGCTTAGTAAGATTAATGGCTATTCAGAGACAATTTTGAATAGATAAGCCATTAATCTCTGCCGTAATCAATGTAGAAGGATGTCGTACATATGTAGTGATAGTAATAGTTGGCGCTAATGAACCCAAATTTATATTATCATTGATGTTCTATGATTGGTTAGTGAAGCGAGATGTCCATTTGTTGAGCCGCACCGATGCGTTCATTGGCTATATGTAATTGGCAATTTAGTCAATATATAAAGTTGTGCCACTAATATAATTCCATTGGAACAAAACTGGCTTCACTAAATGTTTTATTAGCAGATGTTAACGTAGTCACGGGTTGCACGTGTGAGCTGGAGTGCTTAAGTCTCGTAACGTCGAATGATGATGAAATGAAATTATTCCATTAGCACCTCCACAATTATAATTTAGGATTTAAGTAATGAGGTCTCGAAAGGTGTAATTTACTGTGACTTATTTGCTTGATAAGAATCGACGACTTAACCAAATTACATTTTTGTGTACTCAAAGGCTTTGTGTTTTCACGCAATCTTCATAATTTTAACTTTATTATGTATGAGGAGATAAAAATGAAAAGATAAAGTGGGTTCCAGAGTGTGGGAGGATCCATTCAAGTAAAGAATGAATTCTTTTCTCATATCCGCACAAACTAGGCGAGACTAGTTCATGTAGCTCGAGAAAAATATTAATACAGTGTTACGTAATATAAGAATATGAGTGGAAAAATGAACAATTTGACATTATATGATTCCTCCATTCCCGCCGTAGTAATGAAAATGGATTTAAGTCTTTTTCTGTAGGTGTCATCATCGCCTACACACGCGGATTGTTCTAGAATGGTATAAATGGAAAGAGAATAAATATAATTTACCCCCCTCCCCCTCCCTCCCTTTTCTTTAATATATCCCTTAATAAACCTATAGTAAAAAACCTCCAGCTCAGAACTTTTTGATTAATGTTTTTTTTTACTCTTTTGTCTTTCTTTGAAACGAAACACTTCAGGTCTTTCAAGATTTTACTAAAAAACATCAAAGTGAGTCTTCACACAAAAACTAGCTTGTTCAGGTTTATTCAAAGTTTGAAGCCTGCTGAACTTAGCTTTAAAAGTAAATTTTACGTAAACGTAAAGAGGTGTAAATTAATTACATTGAATTGTTGAGCGCGGTTTCACGAATGAGTTGCCACTTTTTATGCTTGAATTACTTGTAGATATATTATTTGCCCTTTATATTTTATGGAGACCCAGAAATAGTTTTATCATAAATAATTCCTTAGGCCTATAAACTGAGTTATTATTCGATTTTGAATGAAAATTCTGCCGCAATGAAAAATTAAGTACGTAATGAAATTACTTTCAGACGCAAAGGTCGCATAAAATTATTGGGACGCGCTCACAAGCGTACAAATTTTAATATCACCGTAATGAGTGATGCGGGAGACCGCCCACGTAAGGCGGTCTAATATCACTAATTTCCACTTCCCATAATATATTCATGACAGCGACAAACCTTCCCTCACTATACAATGTCCTTTATGAAGTGAAAAATAACATTGCAATACATACCCACGTAATGAAACTTTCAAGGTCCAATTAGACTTAATCGTGGGCTCTCTGCGGAGAATGATACTAGTTCTGCAGAATCATTGTATGTGATTTGATGTCGCTGCATTCGACTTCATTTAAGTTGGAGCGCCTGTTATCTGGGTAAGTGGTTGTGTGCTGACATAGTTGCAGATTTCAGACGTCCAACTTGAAAGCTAAGGGCTCACAAACAACTTTGGTCTTTCGGTACGTTGCTTGTTCCAAATATTTTTGGTTCTCCGCGCCGGTACATTTATCGAATGTGGTTTGAGTTAATGTTTCTAAACTAGTTTTAGCACAACCTACTGTTGATAAGCGTATGCGAGCTTCCATAATAACGGCGAACTGAATCAATTCAACCGGCACTTTGTATACAAATGGCTGGCGTCATTTATACGATTAAACTGATTGACTTCGTTCATGAAACATAATATGCTAGATTAGTTAAATATAGTAGATAAACAAACAAAACTAGAATAAACAAGCTTAATTCACGTAACGAGCTTAGTATTCCAATTACATTAATGTGTAGCGCTACGGCGTAGACCCACCACGTCTACGAAGCGCTACGCTGCGCTACGGGAATGAAGCCAAGCAAACATTGTAAACGTTCCTTTACGATCCATTGTTATCTTCTGCGAACATTTCGCTACTATAAATAAACTTTTTATAAGCTATTATTATTTCTTATTACTTTACTACTACTACTACTTACTTACTTTTTTATTATTCTCCTTTATTGAATTTTTAATTAACATTGTCATGAATTACGAAACTGGTACACGCCCAGAATTTTTAATATAAACTTGTTGTTTCCAATTATTTATTCAAGCAAGTAAACTTTATTTATTATCCTGATATAGAAGGAAATATTTAAGTAAATAAAAACAGTATAATATCGTGACGACGACAACGAAATCTCTTGAACTGTCAAATTGTACATCAAAATTAAACTTTGCGTTCACAATAGACTCGTCGGTCGTCCATAGTACGATTAAAACCTATTTATGTATCGCTATTTCAGGCTGTAACGATCGATTTTCAGTCCGACAACAGGTTGAGTGATATTTCAATGTGTATAGTTAGTGCTTCAAGTTAGCTTAGAAATAAATAGTTATGACACGGGTAAGGAGTTTATAGGTCCTTAACCCGCAACAGTGTACGTTGCCCTTTATTGCAATACGTGTCTTTTCCAAATAAAGGTATACAACAAGGTATTCACTATATATTGCATTAAATACTTCAATCCAATTTAAACACCACAACGTACTTATTACTGTAATAAAGAAGAGCCTGAAAATTAGTAACGAAATTAAACTAATCTAAAACATTTTAGCCTTTAATTAAATTAAGCTAAAACAGCGTAAGTTCGTCCGTTCATTAAAATAAATTGTGTAAGATAAATCCGTCGAGATTTTTCCCCGCCGCCGGCTACCGACATCGTATTACAAGGCCAAAGTTAATAGATTATCAACTATCCATTAATAGGGTGAGCGGTCAGCTGCCGGACTTGGTCATAGTGCACATTAAGCTGTACTACCGTAATAGGGTTATTGTTGAACGAGCCGGCGATTACATAATGTTACTTACGGTTCCCGCGACCGTATCGATCCGTTAATGTGGCACGGTGCCAATAACAAACTCGGCTACCCTGCTCTCTGTGCCGACTCCCGAGAACGGGGACTCTCGCCCGATGATAAAAGTTTCGGTGTTAAAACTGTGAGTGCTTTTTACTGCCCATGTCGACTACATGTACAGAATAATTATTTCGTAACGTCCGACCTGCTCTCAAAGTTTAAAACTTACATTTTATCAGTTACTAGCAGCCCTACTTTGCAGTTGTTGAGGCTTTTAATGTATTAAATGTCTAGACACTCGTATTTATGGAATAACTCGTAGTAGTTCCTGGAGCAAGTTATTATAAACTGGAACTCCTTGCAAGTTGCATTTCATATTTAGCGGAACTCGATCGATTACCAGCCCATAGAGGTTTTTTTTATTCGAATATAGATATACACACAGTAGACAACACAGGAAAATAGCATATTATATTTGAGTACATAGGTGCTGCTTATTTCTTAAGAAATTTCTGCCAGCGGACCTGCGAAAGGAGAATTGAAAAAGAAATTTAGACGATAGTGTGTGAGAAAAGTAAGACAAAAATGTATTTATCTGCCTCAGCCTGTAATATTAAACACAAGTACACAATAGTATAAGTAAATATTAAGGTTCTACTTCTGGAAAATTTAACTTTGTGATTCCAACCCACATACAGTCCCTTCACAAATATTTACCTCTGATAGCTGCAATCCAACATCAAACTTATTATATATAGGTTATAGGAATATAGATCATTATAATTTTGACCAAATTGTCAGTGACAGCGAGCTAACAGCACTCTTATTTCTACAAAAATTAAGTTCACTGTGATATCGATGCAAAGTCAGAGGTAAACTGAGTGTAAAAAAACTGGACTACTTTTATTTATTAAATTATCCTGCAAGCATAAGAGGAGCTCGTGGCCAAATAATAACAGTCGCTCAAGTTGATTTTTAGGTTAAGCTGCGCTAGCCCAGGCTGGACCGTGGATGGGTAACCACCCCTTACATGCCGAGTTTCCTCCGTGCCTCGGAAAGCAAATTAAGCCATTGGTGCCGGCTGTCATTTGTAGATCTTTGACAGTCGTAACAGATAGTCAGTGGCCCCAAAGTCTGACAACCAGTCTCACCAAGGGGTATCGTATTACCCAGTACTAACTGGGTTGTGGAGGTCAGATAGGCAGTCGCCCCATGTAAAATACTGGCATACAACTGCATCCGGTGATACTGCAAGCCGACCGAAAGTTGGGAAAAGGCTAGGCATATGATGATCCTGCAATCATAACTTAACTTAATATTATATAATCATAACTTAATTTAACTTTAAATTTTTCCTCTTTTCAGATAATATAACGCGGGGATAGGGGCAACATTACAACCATGGCTTTCGCCGGTCTCAAGAAACAAATCAACAAAGCCAATCAGGTGAGAGAGTTCATTATTAAACGTTCTTTTTATATACAGCCACGTCTTAGGGAAAATATTGGGGCCAGAATAAAAACTTTTTAAAGAAAGCTTTGCGGATTATCCCACCATCGCCAACGTAGACGGCGAATATCAGAGAAGTTTTGTCAGGTTTCATAGCTTATAATTCTAATTCAACACTTATAAATGCTGGTGTATAATTCTAATTTCTATTTCGAGAACTTTTTGTATAGCCTTCCTATATTAATTTATTACTATGAAAAGCTTTGACATTCTTGTAATAGATTTTTTTAAATGGCAGTCTATTAATAAATTATTCGTTTCGAAATATCAAACCTACAAATTATTATTCTTCTCATTTCATATTTGTTAGCAAATATTTACAAAGTATTTGCGTGGGTTGTACCGTTTTTCGCATGGATAAAATCAAAGCGATTATAACTTTACTTTTGTGTTTGTTTTCAACAATGTAAAATACAGATTAGGTGTTTTAATCTTTAACGCGTCTCGCCCTAACTAAAGCTTTTGAAAACAAATCTGTACATTGTTACGATAAAAAGTAAATGAGGTGTAAAATTAAAAATATACTTACCCCTAAAGCATCGCTAAATAAGCCAATTGAAATAGAAGTTACAGAGTGAGAGGGTACGTATTTGTTTGACCATTTGTATAAAAAACACGCTACAACGAAATCCAATATTCAATTCTCATCACAGCCCTGTAAAACAACGTAGCTCCAACACAGGAAATAAGCAGTACACTAGTAGCTCACAACTACGCGCTCGCGTGTTTATGTTTTAATTCAAAACTTTTTCTACTGCCTTTTGTTTACAACAATACCAATACGCCAATGCAGAGAACATTTATCACGCAACCAGGGTTCGCACTTGACCGGCTTTTTTATTTAAATTCAATTTGGCCTGGAGTCAGCATTTCACTCACGACATATTGTAGTATCGATTCTGCTGAAATATTTTTTAATTAACCGGCTGCATGCGCACGGAGTTTATTAAAGTTAATAACCATGCCATCCCCGACATTGTTTTCACTGAGCCTACAACAATATTTAGATAATATAACAATCCCGCCGTTTTGTAAGCTTAGTTTCCTCTCCCCAGCGTTATATTTCCTGTTAATGAATGAAATGTTTAACAGTTTGCGAGTATTACTGTGAAAGACAGGTCTGTTATTTATATAGTCGCCTAAAACCTGATGAAAAATAAACTGAGGGCACCTCGACCTCCGGGGATACCGTCTGGGTTGAAAGCTCAAAGCACGTACCTAGTGAGTAATGAATTCATGAAAAGATTCACGACAGCGATAGCCGCTGCTATAAACTTTTTAGTTTAACGGTACGTTTTGGCTACATAGAATCCCTGTGGGGTCATAATTATTACGTGTCTGGAACATTTGTCTGCTTGAATCACCGTTTTTTCTACTTTTTTATCCTGAATTACGTAAAATGATGACACAAGAATCGCTCGTAATGTGCGGAGGCGGGGCTGACGACTCCTTGTGATGTCAACTAAACAGTTTTAACGTCGTCAAATAATCAGTGTTCCTGTAATTTTAGATAGTATTACTGCTCAGTGGTGCTCAGTCATAATAGTTCATACTAACCTATTAACGTGGTAACCGTTTTAACGTCGGTGTCCTTTCTACTTTGTATGAGTCACCCGGGAAAGAATCAAAGGACCATCAGGTTTGTTAGATTTCTGAGTTTTGGTCATCTGAGAAAGAATGCCACGTGTAAAATGCATTGGCTGTTGGATGAAATATGCCAAGTGAATAATAAACAACAAATCACTTGGTTTGCTAAGACGAGAAAGCTCATGATCTATGTAAGCACGATCTTCTTATACATAACATAGGAGGAGAACCTGATCGTAGGTCGACATTAGACGAGATGGTTTGGAACAATAGTTCGTCGAACAGACCAGAATAGACTTATGAACAATTAGGTATATCCACTTGTTTTGCCAAGACAAGAATTATCTCGTGCCGCGGGAAACTTAACTGATCGCATATAGCCATTAACCAAAGCGGTCCGTCTGTTAGTCCGGAACAATCTTCCGGCTCTAGAATGTACGCTCTACTTTACTTAATACAGGAAGGTAAGCAAATCTGGAGTGATTGATGGCTCGACAGATCCAGTACCTAATGGCAAAACTCGATCACGCCCACTCCGAAACTATCTCTCAGCGAAATATATGAAGAAACTCCCATTTAGCACATAACGAAATTATGTAGCTTTTTATATTTATAACTGAAACTGGAACTCAAGTTAAATTGGTCTACTCGTTAGTGAAAGTCTTCGGAAAGCTGGGTAAACTTTGTCAAAGGAACGAAAATATTATTTCAGGTTAGCTCAGAATATTCATTTTCCCTACATAATTTTATTACGTTAGCTCAGAATATTTTTATACAAAATACTAGTTAGTATTGCTGGCTCGTTAGTCGTAGTTTCGATCGAAACTAGGCAGCTACAGTGGACTGAAGCTATGTCTGCTCATTTTTAAAATAAAATACCGTGCACACGATCACCACATCTGTGAACCGCCCCTTTTTGTGCGAACCAATAGCAGTGAAACAAAAAAAGACCGAAAAATATGCGAGCTTTTTTATTATTTTAATTTTTTGTTTTAAAAAAATGTCAGGCTCTGTTAATGATCAGCTATGTTTGAGCACCCTTTGTCGGACAATAAGAATAAAACAAAAAAGGATCAAGGCAGAGAAAGTTTTTAAGTGTCTATGGCGGCCGGGCGCTACAAGCAGGAATAGTCCTTACGGTGGTCAAGTGCAAGTTTGGTCGACTGTACATTACTTTAAGTAATTTCATCACCACTGGTCTCAGGACAGTGATGGAAATCATCGGAAACCAGCATGTCTCGGACTAGAACCGAAATTCGAAGACATGTAACGTTATAGCAACCTACACTGGATGAATTACCCAATAACTCACAGAGTTGAGACCCGTATTCCAGCATTTTGAGGGTGTTGACTATTATCTACTGACATATATTATGAGGGTAGGTAATGGGCATGAAACGCCACAAATTCTGTACATTCAGAGTGACCGAATTTTCTAAACAGATAAAGAAAGCGTTTAAGAGTCCTTTTGTTTTAGGAGATAAATTCATTCGTCGTGTACCCAGGCTTATCGCAGTTCGTTTGTCTTCTGACTTTTCGACTTTCCTTTTTTTTTGCATTTCTCATTCTGTGAATAAATTGTCATCTGTTGTTGTTTCTTCAGCGTCGTTTATGTGCGTTTTACGACTGTTACCGGACCACAAAACATTTCTGCGCAATAAGTGTTCCTTCTGCTTACCGTGCAGTTTTTTCGCCATAAAAAAGTGCGATACTAAAAACAACCAAGACGAAATGTATGAAATATTCGGTTTTCAATTTGATTCTGAATCTGAATAGGCAATGGCTGATTTTTTGAATATCAGCAAGTTAACCAATTTAACTGTGTCATTTCTAAAAGACAGGTACAGATTTGGATCCATTTACGCTTTAACTTTTTCGAATCGTTACAGAAAATAAAATACTCATAAATCGCAGACACATTCAATATAATCGAATTGAAGAAATTGCGTTATTATATTGATGTTCGATGTTATATAATTTACTGTAGAATCAGGAGGAGTGCGTCAATCGGTTGAACGCGCGACCTCATTTTATATACAATGTGTAGGAAGTTAACCTAGCGATAAACGCAATTTACGATATTCATGTACATATGCCGTTACCGCAGATCAAATATTTCGCTTCCTCTCATTTGGGATTCTTCTCGTTCTGAGTACATCGTATCTCGGGCGTAGTATGTCTTGTAGTAATGAATCATGTTCTTGTCGAATGACATCATAAAGGCCATCTTTATTGATCTCAGAAAACTTCTTATATACGCCGCCGCCGCCTACTACGTACGGGTACTTGTCGACATGTCATATCCGTGTTCACTTGAATGTTTGAACAAGTCACCATGCTTTACAAACAGGGAGGCAATTCAGCTATTTTAGTCCACACGATCGATATTTTTGTATTTTACAAATACTCGTAGACATGCATCCACTTAAAAATGAATCATAAAGCTTCAACATTGTATCCATCAGTATGATGATTATGTAACGGTTCATATTATATATGAATATATAAGGAAGACACCAGAAATAATTCCGTATTTATCCGATGCGTGCCATTTATATTCATAACGCTAATGTAAGGTTATGTATTTGTAAATCTATTAGGATTAGAGCAAATGTTGTGAAATTCTCCACTTTATCCCACCTTGGGCGTTAAGAGGGAAGAGCGGGCAGAGTTGGCCGTGACCTAGCCTGCCCTATATCGACGAGGTGCCCCAATTATGACGGCCTTCGGAGCTTCTCTCGAGTCCTGCGACATTGAGAGTATACTCAGATCGCTTTAATGGACTTTTGTATGTAGGTGATTATGAAATAGAAGGTTGTTTGAATTATAAGGTATTAAGGAAACTTGCTGAGAAATTAGCCAAGTTTAGCTTTTGTTTAACTATTGAACCTCTAAAAATATAGATGTAAAGAATCCCAATATATAAAAATAAATCATTCGTTTCTAAGGCAAAATTATCAATTTGAGAAATAATTCTACAACTGGACACCCACGCATAACATCTGATTAATTCACTCTATTTTTATCGAAAATAGAAAACTATCCCTGAATTAATTTTCGGGGTCACTGCGTACCCGTCTAGGGCACGCGGGTGCGACTCAACCTCAATCCTTTTAGCCCCGACATGGTTAGGAGAAAACTTAAGTTAACAGGGTACGGCGATGACATAAGAGGGGAGAGGTGCTCTTAAAACCTTCAGGGACAGATTCGACTGATTGAGATATTCACAGCCTACATGTTTCTGAAGCTAGAACAAAGTTTGTAAAAACAAAAATAGGGAAAGCCCAAGGATAAGAGAGATGGGTTGTGTGTATGACTAATGAACGAACGGTTAATAGAGATTTATGCAAGAAGAATTTAAGACTTGTTGCCTGAATCACAATGACGATGTGTCCGAACTGAAGCTGTTTACTTTAGGTCCCCAGTTTTGCGTGAAAGATTAGCGCAGTGAAAGGCTTGTGTCATTCGAACTAGGATTTTTTTTGCGTATCTAAATGTTGTGCAGTAAAACCACAAACGTTGTTTACGAGTCCGTCCCTGTTTTTATGATTGCCACGGGACATGACAAGGATCTTATTTCTCGGCTAACAAGGTCTTTGTTAGGAGGTCCCGCCCTCTGCAATTTATTCTATACTGTCCGTTATATTGCAAACTAGCTGTTGTAACCTTCGTCCGCGTGATATTATTATAAATACATGACTTCCCTATTTGAATCGGATTTTGTTAACAATTTAAAGGGTTTTAATCCTTAAAATATTATAAAATAAAAGTAGCCTAAATTACTCCTTATAACATCAGTAATCTGCCAGTAAAAGTCCCGGCAAAATCGGTCCAGCCGTTTCGGAAATTAGCCGGAACAAACAGGTAGACAAAAATTAAGTACCGTATATACTTTCCTATACGCGTGCAGTTGTGTGAAATGAAATGTCATAATGAAATGTAGGTGCTATGGCAGTAGCGGTTGTGTTGAATAACATTTTAACCGACTTCCAAATGGAGGAGGTTATCAATTCGGATGTTTATATATATATATTTTTTCTATGTTCGGGCATAACTCCGACATACATAGATGGATTTGCAAAATTCTTTTTTTTTTGTTTGAAAGGGGTTTATTCCGAAATGGTGCCATTTAAATTTCATATAGATCTGATGATGAGTTTCGGAGACAGACATCGGAATTCTTCAAAAATGGATAGCAAATCTGTCGTGATTGCTGGATGTTTATTGTTTACACAATATCATAACATAACATCACGCCTGTCTGCTCTGAGGGGGTATGCAGAGGTTTACAGTACACCCAAATTTCGACACTTTGGTCTGTTACGAGTAAGTTCCTTTTTATTGGGGATAAGGCTATTACTATGACATGTATTGTATTGTTAACAATGTAAAATAAATGCATATCAAATCTTTGTATAGGATAAATGTGCAACTAAAAATGGAAAAATAAAAAAAAATCTGCAAAAAAGAAACCGACTTCAAAACACAAAAAAGTGAAAAATAACTTTAGCATTCTTGTGGCAAAAATACCTGCATCAAACAAACAAGTCAAGTACGTTCGTGAATTTAGCGTTAAACATTTTCTGTAGAGAAGTTATTTTTACGGGATTTCATAATTATGTCCTGACATAGCATAACATGACGCCTATAATTACCGAGGGTTTGGCAGAGATGAACTTACAGTGCATCTGCATTTCGCCCGTTATATTTGAATCCCATGTATTAGGGGGCTAGCCTATTGCCGTCAACCAATTTTTCAGTTATTTGGTGACTTTATTAGAAAATAATAATTATAAGGTAAATGGGTGTACGGGCATGTTATAAACAACGAATTATTAAGTCTAGAACTATAGGAAATTTAGAAACAAGATAATTTTCAATAGGTTAGCTATGTTCTGGTGTTAATCTAAATTTCAATTTCCAGTTCTCCAAGTCTGAAGCTTACATTATAAATCGCTTTAGGATAGATACATAATAATTTAACAAATGGCTGGTATAATATAGTTTTCTGATTTTACCAAAAATGAGTACTAAGTTTGGCAAAAAACAATTGACATTTGAAGGAGCACAGTTATACAACAAAATACCCGCATGTACTCGTATAAAAAGTTTACACCTATCAATGCATTCAAGACTCAATTGGCTAAATATTTAACCTCAAATCCCAAATTTTGAATACATATGGGTGTCCACAATGCTCAATGCAATTTCGAACTTATTTTTTATATTAGCATAAGGTTTGCTGTTCTCATGTAAGTGACTTTGTGTCTTTTTTGAGAATAAATATATCTTTGAACCTAATATTAATGTATGGGAAAGTACGATCCCTATTCGAAGAATTTTGGTCCATTATTAACAAATGTAGCTATACATTTTCCGCCACTTTGAGAGGCCGCTAATCTTTTCATGTTTCCCCTTGTTTACATTAATATACCTTAAGACTTAATAAAAGATTCTATTCTTGGAAAAAAGATTAATGTTTTATAAAAGATATCCTTTCTTACTTTAGGATAATTGATGGTAAATAAGGCTTTGTAAAATGTTTACTTTTGAATGAATCCGTGGAGACAAACGTTCACGGATGTAGGCACTTCAGAATACTTCAGTATCTATAATAATTACCGACAACGTATCCATGAATGAAAGACATGCGATTAATTTATTAATGACCGACAGATAATAGACACTGATTGCGTTTATAGTGAGCCATTGACGCAGAAGCTTTGCCAGTTATTACAATTTCGTTGTGGATGTAGAACGTGCACAATCCGGCCAAGGCTACACCTCGACCCAGGCCTTTGTTCGCGCAACCCTCCCAATACTTTTGCGGTTTATCCTTTGTGTAAAGTTTTTTAACAGCAAAATGCAACGCATTAATGCTTTCACTTCTTTATTAGATTCCTTTGATAAATGTTTTAGGTCTTCATTTTAAAAGTATGAAGCCGTTCTACCGATCAATGGAGTGCTCCTCTAGTGGGCGGCTAGTTAAATAGGCAATAATGGCTTGCTAATTGAAAGTTGTAACTTATCCATAGTACTCGTAGAAACTCATTTAACATGTAAAGAACGACTACTTACACCGTCTGCAGTTCTATTGAAGTCTGATAACGTTTTATGACTATAAATAATATTTGTTTTATTTTATTTCAGTATGTCACAGAAAAGATGGGAGGTGCCGAGGGCACAAAATTGGATTTGGACTTTGTGGAGATGGAAAGAGTAAGTACAGCAATCATTATTTGCTTTTATGGAAACACAGTAAAGCTTCAGATACGGTTCTGAGGAAAAATATGAATTCAGATGTTATTTCACAATCGAATGTAATAAAAGTGAGGACGTTTACGTAGAGCTCGTAACCGCTTCCGAATACATTTTGTTTGTCCTTGGTTTATGAATGTTCTTAAATATGATCTATGTGGAAGGCTCAATTTACGATTTTGGCATGGTCCCGTAAAATTTCAATTTACCTCATCAGCTACCCCATGTATATTTTACCATAAATGTACTTCTATGTCTAAAATATTGAAATTTTTTTTTTTTTTATAGAAAACGGATGTCACTTGCGAGCTAGTCGAAGAATTACAAGCAAAAACAAAAGAGTTTCTACAGCCGAACCCCACGGCTCGGGCGAAGATGGCTGCGGTGAAGGGTATCAGCAAACTGAGCGGGCAAGCCAAGAGCAACACCTACCCCCAGCCGGAGGGCGTGCTCGGCGACTGCATGCTGCTGTACGGCAAGAAGCTGGGGGAGGACACCGTCTTCTGTATGTTCCGTTATAAAAATGTTAATATGTTGCGAGTATTTTTCGAAGATGGTGAACGAAACTTTGTCCTTCAGATGGACACGGTATGGCGAGAGCGACACATTGGCGTGGCCCGGGCGTGCGCGTGACTCGAACGGGCGCGCGGCTTAGTCGCGACGCGGACGCGCTACGCCACATGCACGTCGCGCGGCGGTGGAACGCAACCCTGGCATCGCACAGACGCCCTTATTTTTTGTTTCGTTAATCATTAGTTTTTCCGTTCCGTTCTATCGTTTCGCAGTCACGCGACGTGCACGCACAGTGGACGCTGTGGGCGCTGCGCGCTCCCACGGGAGTCGCGCGTGCCCGGCTAGTATACGCCACTATGATATGGCCTAAACTGAACAAAGCTTTTTTCGTTGAAATCATAATTTATTTTGATAATTTCATAATACTCAATTTTTATTCAAGCCGTATCAGTTCATATCATCTGGCGTATATTGGAAGTCTAAGATAAGTGTAGTCACTTAATGAAAACAAATTGCAGCTTTAGACTTCAATCGAATATTTATTTCCATATC
Organism: Standfussiana lucernea; assembly: GCA_964057025.1. Lineage (NCBI taxonomy): Eukaryota > Metazoa > Arthropoda > Insecta > Lepidoptera > Noctuidae > Standfussiana > Standfussiana lucernea. The sequence goes on from OZ059802.1 coordinate 9,937,358, forward strand.
ATTTTCTTTTATACAGCTTTTACCTAGATCATTATGATTTATGAAAAACGTTCTTTCCAGGACACGAAAAATTGCAAGTATCACTATATCATAAACTTAGTTTTACCCTTTTAACTGGTCCTGGGTTCGATCCCCACCCGGAGTTCGTCCCATATTATCGAAAGCATGGCTAACCCCTAAGCATTTAGTTTCAATCATTTTGGGTCGAAGACTAAGCATGCGCCACTTTCTTCTAGCTATTTAGGATTAATGTTTTAATAAAAAATAACTTCTTAGCGAATTGTCTCATCGAGATGGGCGAGGCTCTGAAGCAAATGGCTGACGTAAAGTATTCACTGGACGACAACATTAAGCAGAACTTCTTGGAACCTCTTCATCATTTGCAGACCAAAGATCTTAAGGAAGTTATGGTGAGTTTGTTGGTATTCATATAGATATAAGTTAAGTTATTAAAACTGATAAAACATAATACTTATTTTAAATCAGCGGGGTGATTGCGTAACAGACCTACGCCAATGCCATTTGTTTTGACAATGCAACAACACTTTTTAACATATAAAGCTACATTATATGGAATAAGTATTTCCTGAAAAATCCTTGAGATTGTGATAAAAAGCGGATTATGCAATTGGGATTAACTCAGGTTAATCCCTATTACGGAGCACGTCCACCCCGTAGGTAATGTTTCGATATTTTATCCATTTGCAGCATCTCATGTGCTTTGCATCTCACCAAGTGTAGGTCCAGTAGCAGTCCCAGGTCTCATAGTTATTTATTTTATAAATATATAAGATTGTATTTAAACTTATTTATAATAAATAATATATGAAACAATAATCGACTGACTGATTGAATTTCCTTTTCAGCATCACCGAAAAAAATTACAGGGCCGCCGGTTGGACTTTGACTGCAAACGGCGAAGACAGGCTAAAGGTGATTATCATTAATTGTTCACTCCCATTAATCCTATTTTTAATTCGTTTGCCTCTATTATTTTTCGTCTATTTTTCTAAGTTTTTACTTTTCTTTTTTCCGAATGTATTGGCCAGGCCCCGGTCGGGCCAGCCCTTACATGAGCCCAAGTCACAACACACCAAGACAGGGTATGTGGGGAAGAATTAAATGCTAAACTAAAGAACACAATAGGCCTGTAGTGCAGAGCTAACACGCCATTCAAAGCCTCATTAGATTTTATTCAAATCGTATAATGTGCGCTCGTTTTTTCCATGTTTTTGTTCCCGTCCTTCGCCTGCGTCGCTCCTAATCATCATTCATAACCTGAGTATTATTTTCGCCGTTTGGTTTGTATGCACCCATTTTATTTTTATTTTTCTTGTAACTTATTTTGCCTATGTATACGTATTGTTGCGTGACCGTGTGCGTGTACGTTTGCGAAGCAAATACATCAGGTGCTCACATTGCAGACGATGAAATCAGACAGGCGGAAGAGAAGTTCGCCGAGTCGCTTCAGCTAGCCCAGATCGGGATGTTCAACCTTCTCGACAATGATGTAAGTTGAACTTTTTTCTTCTCTTACTTTGTTAGAAACCCACCTGATCATAAGTGGTCACCGCTATCGGTAGCGAATCAGAAACCTAGAAATATTGTCATTTATTTCTTTATTCACAAAACCCACAGCTCTTAGAAATATTATCTAAATATATATATATATATTGTATACTAGTCTTACAGCCAATTACGGATTTACAATTGAATAGCTAATTATACAATACATACAGCAGAAACATACATACAGAGTGTAGACAACACAGACACCACATAGTGTAGTGTGTAGTATATTCTGCTTCATAGTTGAGACAACCCTTAAAAGCGTGTTCTATGTGACCGTAAAAACACCGGCACTATTTCGTGCGCATGCTACACGCAGAAGCCGACGCGACGCGAATAATTGTCTGCACGCCTTACAAATCCGCTTGACGGTGAAACAGGCATGAAAGTAATATTATCCCAGACGAGCTCTTTCACAAAAAGCTTCTACTATTTCATCAAGAACTTACCAGCAAATAGCCGAGCATGGCTTTTCTTGCTAACTTGTATGACGTCATTGCCGTTGGTATACAAAAGCATAAATTATTCTGTCATCTCTCTACCCTCAGGTCGAACAAGTTGCACAGCTGACGTTCTTCGCGGAGAGTCTACTGGAGTACCACCAGCAATGCACGGAGATCCTCAAAGGACTTGTCTCTACGCTTATGGAAAAGTAAGTTTTACTTAGGCGTAATTGTCTTCATTATTTATTAGCCAGGTTCTGCAGTGTCGTCCGCGTGATTTATTTGAGAAACACATGCACAACTTTACAGAAGTGATGGTTCATGAATCGGTGCGGCTACAAAAAAAATGTCCTATACCAGTGAGGAACACAGTCGGTTTCTAAATAATGTCTTCGGATTAGTATTTCTAGATACTTTTACAAAGTTGCAAAGAATGTTATCTCTACATAATAATGTTAGAACAAAAATACAGATTGATAACTTACTGATTCTGTTTCTCTACGTTTTCAGGAAAGAGGAAGCGGTTAACCGTCCCAAGATGGAGTTCGTACCAAAGACCTTAGCGGACCTCAACATCGAGGGCATCCACGACTTGAACAATGGTAGGCGGTACGGTTCCACCCAAAGTCTCTCCCGTCCTCGCCAACACATCCCCCCTTCCTCCTCTGTCGGCGACCTCAGCAACACAGACCCCTTCACGGCTTGGGAAGCCCCCCCTCCCTACCGGGCCCAGGCGAGGCCTGCGCCGGGGTTCAAACCGCACCCCGCGCCAAGAAATCAGATGAATGGAAGGGATCCCTGGAAAGGTGACTTTGGTTTTATTTGCTGGGTTATAATTTATGTTCGGTTTTGGTTATGGATTGCGGGTAAAGGCCCGCATTCATGGTGCAGAAAAGTTGCATGACACTGTTGCAGCAACATGTTTTTATATTGAAACATGTTTTCAAAATTATGTTGCTACAACAATTCACAGCTTCTGATCATCATGAACACAAGTCGCAAAGGTGGCGGTTTTAATTTTATTTTATTGTTTTTGGGAGCAGTCCATGGTTAAAATCTTACAGCACTATTACACATTTCATTGAGGACATTTCGCACGCTTCGGGGCACATGGCGAGATCCATAACACACGGTAGGGCCACAGAATAGATTGGTACGGACGGGTCTATACAACGAGCAAAACACACGCACGCTCACATAGACACGTACGTACGGCAATATCAAACAAATGCCAGTTGCGAGTGTGCCTCGCTGTATGTGAAGCATCTCTATGTGTGCGTGCGTTTTCGACGTAAACCTGAGCTTCTGTACTCCATTTATTCTGTGGCAGGACGTGAACTAATAATACACATGTCACTCATAGCTCATAGCTAACCACACAGATTAGAATAATGTTAATTTCTTGGAACGGGGCTAGCATTAAATGTGGGTAATTTTGGATATGGCTGCGGTCAAGCGCGATATTTCATAAGCTGTCAAGGTGATTTATTTAGGATTCGAATTAATGAAACGTTTAGTTACAAGCAGTCTTTACCATTTTTAAAAGAATATCGAATTTCCTGTGTTAACTTCTTATTTTAATCTATTATTATACGGCGTGTACCAGCAAAAGTGTGGTCATATTTAAAGGTGAAGTACAGACCATCAAACTGAACCACATTCTCCATGGAACCAGCACAATATTCGCAAAGAAATTATCAGATGTCCCAAATGATCCAAATGTATGGTCCTTTAATCACTTGAGGTTTTTTGGCCACTTTTATAGCCCTCCCTACCCCATGGTAATTGAGATATACATACATCGTGAGGTTTAGGCTACCTCTCCCAGCATCACGTATATTTTTCACTATTGAAAAGATCATATAGTAAGTTTTTGAATCTGTGTTAAAAAAAAAACGGATTTTAAGATAAAAATTCGGTACCTCGAGTTTTTAGACTGAAATCGCTTGCCCCGGGCAAAAAATTATTGGTGAACCTCCCCCGCCGTTCAAACCGATATTTTTTTCGTAATTGCGATGTTGGTCTTATGGAGAAAGTGGTTCTGTTTGATGGTTTGTACCACCCCCTTAAATATGACCACATCTTTCTGGTCCACGCTGAATGAGTAAATGTGTAAATTGTGACTAACGATACCCAAACCTTTTGTAAATAATGAATTTGTGTTTATGAAGTATTTATTAACGAAAAAGTATGCGATTATAATTCGTACGTGTAAATATTTGGTCGGTTTTTAAAAGAAAACTACGGGAAGTACCCAGGGAAGTACAATATAACAACAGTATTAAAAATATGTCAACAACTTTGACCTCCGGCTTCTGAGAGCCTGTAGAATCTAATCCATTGCCAAATCTCTGATGAGGTGAATCGATTGGCTCTTGTTATTTGGGCCATGAGAGTCTCTTGAGTTTTCAGTGAATCAGCATTTCGATAGCCGGATGTAAATTGTATAGAGTCTAGATTTTGACATTTAATATTCTTCTTCAATTTTATGGCCTTCAGGTAGACAAAAATGTAAAACTGTCGGTTTTACCAAAGGATATCTTGTTATCTTGGGTGGGTTGTGGAAGTCCGATAGGTAGTCGCTCCATGTAAAATACTAGTATTCAACTGCATCCAGTTTGATTGGAAGCTGACCCCAATATATTTGAATAAAGACAAGGCAGATAATGTAGACCATACATTGTAAATATAGCAAGTAGTTTCGCTACAACTGCTAATGGCGCTCGCTTCTCGAAAGTTCTTTTGTACATACTTTTGGGGCTAGATTACTTTGACATAACTTTTTTATTATTTTCATTTTAAGCTTCTCTTATTCTGTTTATAACCGAAAAGGTGCACTCACAGGCGTGGGACGATTATTGACAACTTTTCTTACAGGTTGCCGAAAATCCTTCTCCTTTATCCCTACTCCCATTTAACTTAGCAATAACCTTATTTTTATTCAATATATTCAAATTAATATGTGTGTTGTTACTGCTATTGGTGTTGCCATTAATAAATAAATGACAGATCACAATGTGAAAATTATGTATTACCTAAAGTATTTGATGAAAATTTCAACAAAAAGCACGCATTTTTTCCACTGTCAGTTGAAGCAAGCTAGCTGTCATTGCTTTGTTTTTTTTTACTGGCAACACCACTTGCAGTTTATTGTTTCTATAGTAAAAAAATAATAATAAATGTTTCTTTCTATTTTGACATTGTGTATGTTTAGTCTCTGAGCTCTGGTAGGAAAGCAATGTATGGTATGACCTATCTTCCTATTTCTTCGAGTAGTCGATATTTGATGTTTCTATCTATTTCTGAAGATGTTCGATGTTCAGTCCTTTACAGACGAACTGATTGACATGCACATCACGGGATATTAAAGCCACAATTAAGTATTATTAAATAGTAAAAAAATAACACATTATTTTCTGAAGAACACTTTGATACTTATACAGGGTGATTAGTAGAAAGACCGACAGATTTTTTGAGAAAATTTAAGTTTTCATACCTTAACTTAATTTTAAGATTTTGGAAGCACACATAATTTTCTAGAAGAAATGTACATTGTGAAATCTAGATAGCACAAACATATTGCATTTTATAACAGCCTCCAACAAAAAAGTTTTGATGGCTTAGAGATTACATTTGTGAAATAAAGAAAAGAATACTTATATCAACTAATTACCGTGACACTTAATACATATTAACGTTCTCAAGGTGAAATTACCCGTATACCTAAGAAAATTGTGTCGGTCCGTCTTCTTAGCATCCTGTGAAATTAATAAAGAAAGAAATATATAAGAAATAAAGTATAAATCACCGAAATAAAACTTGATCAATACTTACCTTCGGATTTAAAGCTTTTATGTAAGCATTGAGTATATGGTTTGTTCACGTTGTGCGAAGATGGTTCTCGCGCCGGCTCTCCGGAACACAAGCCGCCATCGAACCTGGAACTGTTCCCCGGCACCGGCAACCCGTCGCGCTCAACCAATGGTAACACGCGAACACATACATCATGAGAGATTGCATCTATTTAATCTGCCTGTACTGTACTCTGATTTGTAGACGGTTTTTATTTCATAATACGGTTTTTATAATTGTTGTAAATATAACGGTCATTCATTAATTCAATAGTTTTTTTTTTTAATTCTCTAAATTATTAAATAGTTTCGACATAGGAAGACTTTCACCAAATGAAACTCGATCAGAACATCTAAACGGCGTTTAAGAGCTGTCAGTGTCACAATATAAGATTAGCACATAAAGCATTTGAACGCCGCTAAGATGTGCTGATTGCGTTCCGTTACATTGTTGACATCCAGTTTTAGAGATCAGGGCGAAACTTTAGCAAAATCTCTGATACCTTCATCAATTAAATATGAACTTTAAAATCTTTTATTCTGTATGTTTTGTACCTAACATTGATTTAGAGATTTGTCGTCGGATAAAATTCTGATGTGTAAATCCAATACACTGTAACTTCAATCATAGTGTTATGTCATATCAAACCATAAATGTTACTAAAATACAGTGTTTTGTATGTGCTCATATCTCCTTCTACATACTATAAAATGAAAAAAATATTAATATAGGGATATGTAACTCCCTCGAAATAATCAAATGAGCATTAAGGCAATACACTGTTACACGAGTTACAGTGTTTTGCACATACAAAACACTGTATTTAAGTAACATTTATGGTTTGTTATGGCATAACACTGTGATTGTAGTTACAGTGTATTGGATTTACACGTCAGATCGGCTTTTAATTCAATAGAAATGCAATCTTTCACACATCACCATACACCGACACAGATCGTATAGAAAATTTAAATCGAGTAGTTTTTCAAGAGTGCTTTCTTATTTTGTTAAAACCGTTAACGCTGACTGTACTCGGGACCTGTACACAAAGCAAAACTAAACACATACGTAGAGTAGATTATGATTTCAAGTGTGTATCCTCGCTTTTTCAATGTTGCTTAAAACTTGTGTGGCGTTTTTGTGAAGTCCTAGTGAAACCTGTCAACTTCTCTTGGCAAAAAAGTTTAAGCACACGGTTAAATCTAAGTTTTTAACAAAAAAAAAAAACTGTGCATGTCAAAACCATAGACACACCCGTGTGACATCTAGTAGTGGTCGTTTGAGTGTGATACATTTAGGATGGCATGCGCTTTCGAATCTTCAGCATAGCCATTTGGTCATATCATGTAACTGTCAGATATTCATCACATTGTGGATGTATGTCAAATTACCATACATACTCTCATGAACATTGATTGCAGTTGTTTTATCTTCATTTTGGTTAGTAGATACTATGTGTCACAGTTCTATAGAGAAAATCACAAAAACTATTTTAGAGCCAATGCTCTAAAACTGTTTTTGTGATTTTCTCGAATAAATAAAAATATCTCAAGTAAATTGCTCCGCGTAACTCTAGCTGGCTCAATAGCCATACAGAGTTACACGGGACAATTTTATTGCTTGTGGCATATTATAAATTGAACAACAATAAACGCTTTATCACGACCCAAAGCATTTCTTGCTCAAATCTTTTTGTACGCCACATACACGTAACTTTTATCGTGTAAATGGATCTGTACGCATATTGTCATTTTTTTAAATAAATGTTATATTACGCATTTCGTAAATTCAGAACACATAGTATCTGCTAGATAGCGAACATATATTCTTCAGCAAATATCTTTACTTCATCAGAAGAAAAACGGTCCTCTTCGTCGTATATTTTTACAGCTACAGTGTAGTGAGGGTATAAAATTTGCTTTATTTAATGCTGACGATTGTATTTTCGCTCAATAGACCGTAGTAAATGCGATACTGTAGTATCTGCGATCGGCAATCTTAGATACTATTGGTACTAAAATTTAATATATGGGTAAGAAGTACACAGCTAAGTATAATCTGTTCCAAAAGTGTGAACTTTCATGTGTTCTTTAGGTACATTATTTTTTTTAATGTTAACATTTTCATCATATACTTTTGGTACAGAGTATGGTAGACAAGTAACAATCGCTGATGCTAACAGTATCACGTTTTCTATGGGACCTACACCGTTTAGCACACTGCAGCGAATGTGAAACGAAATCGAAGATAAATAACTTACCTCTGTACTAGAAATTCTGCATAAAATATCGGTTTGCATCCATTACTAACGCAACCTACTTTACCAAGTGAGATTTTGATACCCAGGAGCAGATTTGTGCTGATTAGATAGACAGTCGCTCGATGTAAAACAAAAACCGGTAACCACAAAAAAACCGGTTTTTTTAATGATCCGTTACTGAGACGCGTCAATAGAATTTCACTCGCCATTGTTTCGTTTCGCTGCAATGTGGTAAAAGCCTAAGGATGGACGCAGCTCTGATGGTAAATGCGCTGCGCTTTGTCGGTCGCGTAACGCCAGAATAGACAACTAAGTACCAAAACATTCAACCTTACACACATAACCTATGATGCGTTAGTACGTCGAGCGTACCAACTAATCAATGTTTCAATTTCGACCGAATAAACGCAACCGACAATACGCCAACCGCATCTTCCGTCAGAAGTGCGTCCACTCTAAAATTGAAGATAAAATGTAGAATTTTTTAGTAACACGCCTTGTGCCCGCAGCATCCCCATTGCCGTCTCCGGTTAAGTCGCCCGCACGGACCCCGGTGGTTGCCAACAAGGGGCCCTGCTGCACTGCTCTCTATGACTTCGAGCCCGAAAATCAGGGCGAACTAGGATTTAAGGTAAATGGGAAACTTCACTACAGTGCTGCATGGTTATTTTGGCGCTTGACAAAAAACCATGTTAACCCACTTATTAGTACGAGACCCAATTTACTGCAAAGTATCAAAGCTGAACATCAATTCTTTATTTATTTTCAGGAGAACGACGTGATCACGCTGATCAACAAAGTTGACGACAACTGGTTCGAGGGCTCAGTGAACGGCAAGACCGGATACTTCCCCATCAGCTACGTGCAGGTCACCGTGCCGCTACCTAACATGTAAGCGCGAGATCTCACCTAACCACCAACGTATTCATTCATTCCCTACTGATGTAACACAATCTTATACTACTACGAAGACAAAACATCATAGAACCTGCGAGGAATCTCAACTTGAACAATAGTACCAATGCCGACGGCCCAACCTTTGTAAAGGTTGTGTTACACTTCTTACTCATTTGATGTCACGTTACGCAGTATTACGTAGATTTGAATCTATTATTGTGTCAAAAGCTCAATGGCAAGCTGTTTATAGTTAAACCTCGTTTATTACACCGAATAATTTGATGGACTATGTAGTTTTATCGGTTTCAACTTTGTCTTCCGGTGTATTTTACTGTTTCGTCATCCTTCTATCGTAGCAGAATTTCTTTGACAATATTTCATCATGTCTTTGAATATTAATAATACTCAAAACGTTATCAATCTTCCAAACTTTAAAAATATAGTAATAAAATTGAATGTTAATAAATTGACTTTCTAGATGTAAACATCTAATCTCAAGGAGATGATGCTACGAATGTTACTTATGAAATTATTTTGTATTGTACCTACCCACTGTTTGCATTTATTGCCAAAAGAAGTAATTATTTAAAATTAAAATTATTGTAATAGAAATCATTGTAATCATGTTGCCATTTTACTTCATGACGATTTATATTAGTGATGAGTTGAGAGTCAATTGCCGTTATTTTTATGTATTAGGTATTTTTAGTTTTAAAAGTGACTTACGCCAAATATACGAACATCAATTGGAGTACCTTTGCTCAGACTCGAAGGACGAGGAATCATATTGATTGTTATTATCGGGAGTATGAACTATGAAGTACTGTCCACATAATATTATGTTGCTGTGCGTATATAAAGTGGCGAATGTAGCAGCACTATAAACGTTGCATTCCAGACACATACAGCTCAAGTTTATCGATGTGGATACGATAAATGAGATTGATAATTTTAAGCAAAGTGATAACGTCAATGTCAATCGCAATTCTTTATTGCTGAGGGCTCTCTGCCACGATGCAGCAAATATTCTGTAAAGTGATATTTTTAAACTAACGTTTGTATATTAGTTAAATATCGTGCATCTATTATTTTAGGTGCATTGCCCTTTGTATAGTATTCTCCTTTGACGTACTATTAGTTTATTTAGTTTATGATCTTAATTTGTACCGTAAAATAAAAGCACAGGAATGAAATATTATAGTATGTATTAGGACTATAATATAACTAGTTAACACATGCGATTAGATTTTATAGTTGTATGTTTGCGGGTAATTATTTAACTGAATGGAGCAAGTATACAATGTAACGTATATTATACAATTATTGTGAGAAGGGACGGAGTCTTAAGAATTGTTGAATTATTGCCAGAAATCTATGGCGTTTCGATGTTTGATGTATTATTGGCAAGCTATAAAAACATATAATATAATGTAATTGTGATAACTATATATATCATGCTGTTGGTGCGGTGTCCTATCATGTATTTTTTTTTACATTGTTTATATTTTACATCCGAGTCTCCCCCTGTTTACTTTCTCGACATTTCGCATAATAACTCCTTTAGTCATTACACTATCTAGGCTACCTATTTTAACTATATTTTAATGTGTATGATTGATACTAAAAAATATCAAAATTAGTAAATGTGCATGGCCTCCATTCAATAGTAATGTCAATGTACTTTAATTAATGCACTTGAGAGGTAAGATCTTAAATCATCACATTATTCACTTCGTCCGATATTGATGTTGCAGTAATATTGAACATAAGTAATTTATAAATTCATCGCATCATTATTATCGTAAACGGACCCCATTGTATCACATTTCTGGCATACAAAAGACAATACCTAGATCTAATGTTAGTTGTATGTAAGTTCATAAATAATTGTTCTATCTTCAAGTGTCTCTTAATATAAGTATTTTGAGTAAATAAATATATTCATCAATGTTACAAGAATGTCATGTTTCAATGTTTAATGTGAGGCGATACCTAAATCGTGGTGTGGACGTTACACTATGTCCGCCGCCGCGTACCATATCGCTATGACCTTCTCGCTATACAAACCATTTAATCGAATGCAGTACGATATTATCACTATCCTACAGAGCGGAATTAGACTGTTGTTGTTTTAAATGTGTATAAATTCTATTAGCTTGTGAATGAGCGTTTGATTGATATGAGAGATGTGGACGTGTTTCCGTATTCGATAAACTAGCCCGCTCAACGGGAAATACAAAGTATAAAATACCGAAACTAATCGAATGACACTTAAGATATGTATAGGTATTTGTGCTCGTGATTATACCATACCATGTTATTGTGATTGGATAATGATCAAATCATTTCCAATTTTTGGCCTGGCTGAAAAGTGGCTTAGCTGTGTAGCTACCCACGAGGACTAGTTTATCGAAGACAAATTTTGTAGTTGTCCTATACTGTGTTGGTTCAGTGTTGCTTCACTTGTTAAGTATGTCGAATCATTTGTTTGTATGGTAATGATACTTGTTGTTCCACACATCACATCCGACTTAATGTATTTTTAAAACAACGAACTGAAGGTATACTTCGTTCAAACTTACATAAATACTGGTAAGAAAAACTTGCCAGTATCTTTAATGTAAGTAGAGTTATTTAAACAACAAGTAACATTGTCGTGAAGGGTGATTTGTTAGCCTACCAAAGTCTAATTACGTGTCAAGTAGCACATCATTATATTGGATCCCAAAATATTTTGCTATCGATGCGAGTACCTACGTCTGTTATGGTGTATTATTCTACTTGTTCATGTTACTGTAATCTTAAAATACTGTAATTTCATAGATTTAAACTTGACGATTTACGAGATGTAATGCAAATATTATTGATTTGTATTAAAATTTATCCCGAAACTTATTGCTCGTTTTCGCCTCCTAATAAAATGTTAACAATTAAACACTTATTTTTGTTTTATTTAAATATACCTTACTGTCTGTATCTACGTTAACGTTTGTAAGTAGGTACTGGATATGAAAAAGTTATATTTCACGAGGATATTATTTAGCAAGGACACCCAAAACTAAGAAAGTTAGAATAGAAGTTAATTTAGTTGTTGATCTATGTAGTTATCGGAAGCGCTTCCGCCGCTGAGCGTGCGGTCGATTCCCGGGTCGGGTAAAGGTATCTGTAGTTCATTGATGATGAGGTCTCGAAGTCGTATACCACTTACAATTTTTCTGTAAGTAGGAATCGGAAATTGGAGACATACATTTAGCTAATAGGTGGAGTACTAAAGTGTCTTAGTTATCATATTAAGGCACTTAAAGAATGTCAAGAATGCCCTTAAGAGACCCTTAAGTGATCATTTCAAAAGTTACTGCGAAACTAGCTTTTTCTGTTAATCAATTTAATATGTAAGTAGGTACCGTTTATATTTGAACCCTTGCTTATATCAAAGAATAATTTAAAATATACACATAAGTATCTGCCTAACTCTTGTTACCAGACATTGTTTGTTACTTACTACCTGAGCTAGAATAAGTAGAGATTATAATTAGTAGCTAACTTTTATTAAACAGCGCGTGACTACTTAGTAAATTCCATAAACAAACATCTGCATAATCTTATAATATCATCATTACATTTGCGTATTTACCTACGACCAGGGCCATCCATAGCCAGGAATTTGGTTCAGCAGGTATTTTGTCCTGAATAAAAAAGCAGAACGGGGAGGGAAACAAGAATGGCAATTAGGAACTACTTTTGCATACCGTCTACGTCTAGGATAACTTGGTTTCTCAATATTTGCCCGAGATTTCGCTGGGTGGGGGTGAACCCCTAAAGCCCTCACGCCGTCTACGACAGTCGGGCATACTTTTACTATTATGTATTATATTCGTAATGTTGACGTAGTCGTTTTTCTTCTGCGACAATGTGGCCGAGCAGTCAAAACGGACACGATTTGGCTTACCTATCTTTATGTCACATAAATGCAACACGAGATGCGCGTATACGTCACGCAACACGGTTAAACGGATGATAACGAAAAGCCCTAAAGGGGTTGGATAACTTTTTGTATGAAGCGAAGCCTGGCTAACTGCCGCCATTTTGTTTTATTTTTAAAATAGTGACCACGCATAAAACCTGTAACAATCAATAGCTGGCATCAGTACAAACAAGTATGTATTGTACGAGAAAAGAAAACATCTTCTGAAGCGTCAAGTTTTCGAGATATACCCAAGCCATCAAAGTAACAATATTCGCCATCAGCACAACTTTGATAGCGAATATTTCGTTACTAAAAACAATGCTGTTCTGATGGCATATCTCAGAAACGGGATGCTTTAAAAAATTTACTCTCATACATAATTGTTTGGATTGAGCTCAGCTATAAATTCATGTAGGTTTTAGGAGTGGCTAATAAAATCAAAGTCGTACTGATGGTGAAGTCTAACTTGACGGCTTTTCTCTCGAAAACATGACGCTTTAGAAGATTTGGTCTCATACAAAAAATTGTATGTAATGATGCCAGCTATTGAATTAATACATGTCCGCTATTTTGAAAATAAAATAAAACGACAGAAGTTAGGCAAGCCAAATAATTCAAAGCCCTTTGTGTTAATCAGTTTTTTCTTAATAAGAAACCTATATTTAAAAAACCTCACGACTCGAAAACGAGATAGTAACTCAGGTACTCAGGGGTTTTTTTTTCGACTTGAATGTGCCCTGGCGGTTGAGAGTACGTCATGCTCACTCAAATGTCTCGCTGATGGTGGCGTGTGTGTCGGGTCGTTCCCTTCAAAATGGTTGAGTTGAATGATGGCTGATCCATGCGTCATGTTCGTGAACGGGCGCTGTCAGTTGTGACTGGTCATCTCTTAGTTGCCAAGGTTTATTTGAACTAATTATTTTGTTTTTTAATTGCCTTTTTTTATTTGTACTATGGACACTTTTAACGTGCACGTCTTGCTACATCGTTCTCACATAATGTACCATCTCTACAAGAATGATGTATCCAAGATTTTTGTAAAAACATTATGATTTAAAAGAGCGTCCATGGAGTTTCTTGCCCATTCTTCTCCATAGAGATCTACGCTTTGGAATGGGCAACTACAGTACTTTCACAGTTAATATGTCTGTAGCTTCTGTGACTGTAGCTTCATTTTTAACCGACTTCAAAAAAAGGAGGAGGTTCTCAATTCGGTTGTATGTTTTTTTTTTGTGTTTACCTCATATCTCCGTCATTTATCAACCGATTTGAAAAATTCTTCTTTTATCTGAATGGATTTACTTCCCGATTGGTCCCATAGAAATTTCATCAAAATCGGTTCAGCAGTTTGGTTTTGAAATCAAAATAACTGGAAAAAATGTCATCCAAGTAAAAGAAATTACGAAATTGATACTTGACAAGGATTTGTGTGTGATACGATAACTAAAAAGGGTAAAATAAAAACTTTTTTGCAAAAAAAAAACCGACTTCCAAAAAAAACACTAAAAAAGTGGAAAATTACTTTCGGAAGTCGGTTCCAAAAAAGTCAAAAACAAACAATAGTCACCGACTTCCGAAAGTAAAGTTATTTTCCACTTTTTTAGTGTTTTTTTTGGATGTCCGTAAGGATTGAGGAGCCACTTTTCGTATCTTAATGAAATTAATATACTTATTTAGTAGTAAGCTTAAAAATTTTGTAGGATGAATCCTCGAATTTGTAGTACCTATAATAGTTCAATAGTTATATGAACATAAAGGTGGCTCCTCAATCCAAATGTTTGGATTGAGGAGCCACGTGGAACACGGAAAGTATATAATGAATATTCTTGAAAAAAATCTATTATTTAGTAGTAATTGTGTACAATGCCTACTAAAAATCTGATTCCAGTACTGTTGATATTCAAGAATATACAATACTTTTAATTTGGCTCCTCAATCTATACATGAGAGCGTGAATTTCCACAAAAGTAATTGGTCAATTTAAATTCCACTCCATAAACATTTAGTAGTAAGTGTGATTGAATTTGTAGTATATGGACAAAGTAGTAAAACTGAGTGAATTTACTAAATGAACGCATTTTCTTTGGCTCCTCAATCCTGACGTTACTGTATTGAGAAGATACTTGAGTTATCTGAGATCAAAACGGAATAAAAAAAACAAAGACACTAACATTTAGTATAAATGTCTACTAAATATATATGCACAGCTCAACATTGTATGTATTTGATATCTGAAAAAAAAATAACTTTTCGATATTCCTTAAGACTTCGCTATTAAGGGTGACCATGTTATATTAATGAAACCAGGATAACTAGTTTTGAAATGCATGACTGAATCAAAGCAACAAGTGTTTTTCAAATCCACTTTAATACTTTTGCCAACGGGTACAGCATCGCATAGATTGCCATTTCTAACAAATTTTATTTTTATTTTGGTGGACGTTACATTATTGTCGGCTTCACCCCTCCAATTTCAAATTCGTAAAAGCACCGACCAACCAATTTTGATTCATACTGTAACTTATGTCGAAAATGATTAGTAAGTACCTACCTTAAAGATATGAAGAATCTCTGTATATACCTGTATTCCGATATTGTAGATTTGTAAAATAAAAAAAAAAACAAAAACTAGTTATCCTGGTTTCATTAATATAACATGGTCACCCTTAATAGCGAAGTCTTAAGGAATATCGAAAAGTTATTTTTTTTTCGATATCAAATACATACAATGTTGAGCTGTGCATATATATTTAGTAGACATTTATACTAAATGTTAGTGTCTTTGTTTTTTTTATTCCGTTTTGATCTCAGATAACTCAAGTATCTTCTCAATACAGTAACGTCAGGATTGAGGAGCCAAAGAAAATGCGTTCATTTAGTAAATTCACTCAGTTTTACTACTTTGTCCATATACTACAAATTCAATCACACTTACTACTAAATGTTTATGGAGTGGAATTTAAATTGACCAATTACTTTTGTGGAAATTCACGCTCTCATGTATAGATTGAGGAGCCAAATTAAAAGTATTGTATATTCTTGAATATCAACAGTACTGGAATCAGATTTTTAGTAGGCATTTTACACAATTACTACTAAATAATAGATTTTTTTCAAGAATATTCATTATATACTTTCCGTGTTCCACGTGGCTCCTCAATCCAAACATTTGGATTGAGGAGCCACCTTTATGTTCATATAACTATTGAACTATTATACTACAAATTCGAGGATTCATCCTACAAAATTTTTAAGCTTACTACTAAATAAGTATATTAATCTCATTAAGATACGAAAAGTGGCTCCTCAATCCTTACGGACATTTTTTTGGAAGTCGGTTTTTTTTTGCAAAAAAGTTTTTATTTTTGCTGTCTTTGTTTCGACAATTCAAAAGTGCCTGTAATTGGCCTACTTGAAATAAATGCATTGATTTTGATTTCTTGGTATGAATTTTACAGGTGTGGCCGTATAGCACTAACTTACTTCTATCGTTGCTTGTTCCACACCACACACGAGACGTCGACTATCATTGTACAGCTGGTGGTGCACGAAAATCATTGATTGATTTTAAATTTATGCTAAGAACGAGCTATGCTTGAAGCTCTTCTCTGAAATATTGAATTCGGTCAATCGTGTTAGGTAAATGAGAGAGAAAATAGCCTTTCAAAACTAGTAGAATATACCAAGCTGAAGTGGCAATGTACCTCCTCGACTACCAAATGACTATCTCTTTTGCAGGGTGGCTGGAACCGGTAGCAGTGAGTAGCCATGATGGGTTAGGACCTATGATTTCCCAGAGGAGTGCTATAGGAATGTGTAGAACCTTGCCATATTTAGAATCGAAAGCAGTTTTATTGGCGGTAAAATAATGTGTTGTGGAAATAATAAATTCCTTATTACAGGTCGCAAGTGTGACTGTGAGGGTAACGTGGTCGTAGAAGTTTGTAATAATCATGGTGTTTTCTGATAGTTCAACCATGACTTAGGCCAACTTGTTAATAGGGTTTGTAAGGTAAAAGGAAATGAATACAAACATATCAGAAGAGAAAGCTATTTATTTATTCAATCAAAGTTTCAATTAGATACTGTTATTGGAATGATTAGAATATTGAGAATTTGAATGTGCATAAGGTATATCTTGAGGATAAAAGTTAGTAGCCGCCACGAAGACGGAGTACCAAGTGAAGGGTCGACTCCTTTTGGATATTGTAGTCGGAAAGGGTGCGACCGTCTTCCAGCTGCTTTCCGGCGAAGATAAGTCGCTGCTGGTCAGGGGGGATGCCTTCCTTGTCCTGAATCTTGGCCTTGACGTTTTCGATGGTGTCAGATGCCTCAACCTCCAGAGTGATAGTCTTTCCAGTCAAAGTCTTGACGAAAATCTGCATGCCTCCTCGGAGACGCAGTACAAGATGAAGGGTGGATTCTTTCTGGATATTGTAGTCAGACAGGGTGCGACCGTCTTCCAGCTGCTTTCCGGCGAAGATAAGTCGCTGCTGGTCTGGGGGGATGCCTTCCTTGTCTTGGATTTTAGCCTTTACATTTTCGATGGTGTCAGAGGCCTCGACCTCCAAAGTTATAGTCTTGCCAGTCAAAGTCTTGACGAAAATCTGCATACCACCACGAAGACGGAGCACCAAGTGAAGGGTGGACTCCTTTTGGATGTTGTAGTCAGACAGGGTGCGACCGTCTTCCAGCTGCTTTCCGGCGAAGATAAGTCGCTGCTGGTCTGGGGGGATGCCTTCCTTGTCTTGGATTTTAGCCTTTACATTTTCGATGGTGTCAGAGGCCTCGACCTCCAAAGTTATAGTCTTGCCAGTCAAAGTCTTGACGAAAATCTGCATACCACCACGAAGACGGAGCACCAAGTGAAGGGTGGACTCCTTTTGGATGTTGTAGTCAGATAGGGTGCGACCATCTTCCAGCTGCTTTCCGGCAAAGATCAGTCGCTGCTGGTCTGGGGGGATGCCTTCCTTGTCCTGAATCTTGGCCTTGACATTCTCGATGGTGTCAGAGGCCTCGACCTCCAAAGTGATAGTCTTACCAGTCAAAGTCTTGACGAAAATCTGCATACCTCCTCGGAGACGCAGTACAAGATGAAGGGTGGATTCTTTCTGGATATTGTAGTCAGACAGGGTGCGTCCATCTTCCAGCTGCTTTCCGGCGAAGATAAGTCGCTGCTGGTCAGGGGGGATGCCTTCCTTGTCCTGAATCTTGGCCTTGACGTTTTCGATGGTGTCAGACGCCTCAACCTCCAGAGTGATAGTCTTGCCAGTCAAAGTCTTGACGAAAATCTGCATACCACCACGAAGACGGAGCACCAAGTGAAGGGTGGACTCCTTTTGGATGTTGTAGTCAGATAGGGTGCGACCATCTTCCAGCTGCTTTCCGGCAAAGATCAGTCGCTGCTGGTCTGGGGGGATGCCTTCCTTGTCCTGAATCTTGGCCTTCACATTTTCAATGGTGTCAGAAGGCTCAACCTCCAGAGTGATAGTCTTACCAGTCAAAGTCTTGACGAAAATCTGCATACCTCCACGGAGACGCAGTACAAGATGAAGGGTGGATTCTTTCTGGATATTGTAGTCAGACAGGGTGCGTCCATCTTCCAGCTGCTTTCCGGCGAAGATAAGTCGCTGCTGGTCTGGGGGGATGCCTTCCTTGTCTTGGATTTTAGCCTTAACATTTTCGATGGTGTCGGAGGCCTCAACCTCCAGGGTTATGGTTTTACCCGTCAAGGTCTTGACGAAAATCTGCATACCTCCTCGGAGACGCAGTACAAGGTGAAGGGTGGATTCTTTCTGGATATTGTAGTCAGACAGGGTGCGTCCATCTTCCAGCTGCTTTCCGGCGAAGATAAGTCGCTGCTGGTCTGGGGGGATGCCTTCCTTGTCTTGGATTTTAGCCTTAACGTTTTCGATGGTGTCGGAGGCCTCAACCTCCAGGGTTATGGTTTTACCCGTCAAGGTCTTGACGAAAATCTGCATACCTCCTCGGAGACGCAGTACAAGATGAAGGGTGGATTCTTTCTGGATATTGTAGTCAGACAGGGTGCGACCGTCTTCCAGCTGCTTTCCGGCGAAGATAAGTCGCTGCTGGTCTGGGGGGATGCCTTCCTTGTCTTGAATTTTAGCTTTTACGTTTTCAATTGTATCTGAAGGTTCCACTTCCAGAGTAATAGTTTTTCCTGTGAGTGTTTTGACAAATATTTGCATACCTCCTCGGAGGCGGAGTACAAGATGAAGGGTGGATTCTTTCTGGATATTGTAGTCAGACAGGGTGCGTCCGTCTTCCAGCTGCTTGCCAGCGAAGATCAGTCGCTGCTGGTCTGGGGGAATGCCTTCCTTGTCTTGGATTTTAGCCTTTACGTTCTCAATAGTATCTGAAGGCTCGACTTCAAGTGTAATAGTCTTACCAGTAAGAGTCTTCACGAATATCTGCATGCCACCACGGAGACGCAGAACAAGATGGAGGGTAGATTCCTTTTGGATGTTGTAATCAGACAGAGTACGACCGTCTTCCAGTTGCTTTCCAGCGAAGATCAGTCTCTGCTGATCTGGGGGAATGCCTTCTTTGTCTTGGATTTTAGCTTTTACATTTTCGATGGTGTCGGATGGCTCAACTTCCAGAGTAATAGTTTTACCCGTCAAGGTTTTCACGAAAATCTGCATTATGATATCTGTAACAATTGAGGAAAGCTATTTAGGACGGTACAAACTATAAATTTGGTCGAAGTCTCTGATACGAGAAGGCTACCGAACTAGGACAAAGAACAAAGAAAGTTCGCGATCACAAAATGGCGTCGGATATTCGTCGAAGTCTTTTGTAAAACTAAAATGACAACGTCATTTTACAAGAAGGAACCAGATGGAAATTTAACAATAATTCATAAAAAACGGAGGACTTACCAATTTAAACTTAGCAGGAATAACAACACCAGTATAATAATCTTAAAAATAACCACAAAATACTGTTTAGTCAACGCGAGTCAATCTCAAATTGATTTTCCAGTTCCAGAAATTCACAAACATGAAAAGACGAAACTCACTATCGAATGAAATCATACTCTCATTCACTCTATGAATGATTTCAAATTGATTTTTAGGTATGAAAACTAGTCTTTTGAGCTAATCACTAAAACTGCAGTACAAATTAATACAATGCGAGACAAAAATAACAGCTTTTAACACAAGTGTCGTATACACAGAACACATATTACCTAGCGGGTCGTGTATGCTTTGGCTCGTCTGGGAATACGCGCACTACGCGACCATGACCGCGACTTTTGAACGCAAAAGCTTCGACTAAGGAAGGAAGAAAGTTTGGTTGCACGAACGGGCGTCCAGTCAGTTTTGTTCAAGATACCGGCCGGTCATGCACTCGTCGGCGTTGTGGTCTTAGCCAAGTAGTGAGTGAAGACTCTAAGAGCTATGCTTATACGTTGGCCTTGCAAGTGCAAGGCCAACATATAAGCGAAGCTAGCGTACTACTTTGTTATGTAGTCCAGTATTGCCCCCGTATTCAGAACGCTTCGATTTGTTTTCGGAAAGTCGTATGTCTATCTCGCTCGTTTTCGTAATGCCAAAAAAAGATAGACATACGACTTTACGAAATCGAAATCGCATCGAAGCGCGAATACGAGGGCTGATCCGATCAAGTGGCAGTGTTTGAGCAAAAATCAAAGAACTTCACAACGAGGCGCTGGGTACTTGGAATGCATCTACTGATTTGCAAGTTAACCATTAGCAACGACATTACGATTTGCTATTTTAGGCACGATTGACTCGATTGACTCAAAAAGAGGAAGTCTGAAAGTGACAACTGACCCGTATTCACAACGCTTCCATTCGATTTCGATTTCGGAAAGTCGTATGTCTATCTCGCTCGTTTTCATAATGCCAAAAAAAGACGAACATATTACTTTCTGAAATCGAATCGAAGCGTTGTGAATACAGGGGCTGAAAAGTTGTGTTCTGATCGATTATCGTGATATGGACATGTTATGCGGAAGAATGAGAAAAACGTGGTGAGAAAAATGTTGAATAGGAATGTAGAGATGGCTATAAGAGTAGAGGACGACCAAAGAAACGATGGATAATATGATCCGAATGATCCGACTTGATCTGTGTGAAGGATAATATGGCTAGAAAGCAGATGACGAGTAATAGAGATGTATAGAAGGGGAAGACGCATTCTGCACCGACGCCAAAGATTAGGATAAGGGCAGGAGAATGATGATGATGACTCAAAATTATTGAAGACTGGGGAAAAGTGGAATGTGGGACGGCCAGTTTTTAATCAGCAGTGGGATACTACAGACTCATGACATAGTTATAACTAGCTGTTGTCCACGACCTTCATTCACGTGAAATTATCAAATTATTATAGAAAATATTTCTACTTTTTTTTTAATCGGACATTGTTGCCAATTTCAAAGGTTTTCATTTTTTAAAGAAAGAAGCCTAATTCGTCAAAAAAAAGTCCCGTCAAAATAGGTCCAGCCGTTTCGGAGATTAGCCGAAAAAAACAGACAGAAAATTTTAAAAAATGAGTTTTTTTTTTATAAGTACTGTATATTCTAATTTAGATATTACAAACAGGCACTTCAATTTTATTTATTTACGGCCTTTTAATTAACGAAAAAAGTGGTCTTTTTTGGAAACCAGGTAGACTGTGCAACACTGATGTTTTAATGTCAAAAATTGATTGAACTAGATTGAACGGAATGATTGAACCATCCTTGAATTTATTTATTTTATCATCTGTGACGCGGGCGTATCGAAAGAAATTTGACTCTTGGAAAATTGATAGAAATATTATTTTTATCAATCAATTATTCAGTGTTATCAGACATCTCTTTGTTTAATCGGAAAAATAATGTGTTAATATTGTGCTGCTGCCTTTGGTTTACAAACATTTTCATTGTTTCAAGGGGTTCTAATTAGTGGCTTTTTTTCTTTTGTAAACACGTTTGAAATATTTCCTAAATTTTTTATATCACACGGGGCCTGAATAAACTATGAGTCACTGGTTTAGTTCTAACGCATACAAGTGAAGTGTTTCGGATCTAAATAGTTTTGTGTTTTGAAAGATGGCCGATTTAATTCGTGCTATGGGGGCGCCGATCGGACCCCCAGTAAAGGATAAGTTGGGGTCTCCATCGACGGAATCTGAAGACGGTGGGGGTGATATCGCTGAGTTAGCGGCAGATTTGGAGCTGGATGAACCAGATGGACCTAGCACTAATGGTAAGTTCACCAGACAGCACAGACTACTATGGACATAAGTGAGAATTGCATCAATGCAAGTTGACTTACTGATGATTTGTAACAGGTGAAAGGCAGGCAGTGCTAGCCCCTCCTGAGACTGAGTGGTACCATGGCCGGCTGGATAGATATACCTCTGAAGAAAGGCTGTGGGCTGCTGGGAAACTTGGGAGCTATCTAGGTAAGACATGCTCTGACAAACTTGTCTTGGCCATATTTAATTATTTGTTCAAATAATAGAACATTGAGAGTGTCTGGATGATAATGAATTGTTGTAAAAAGCAGTTGGCTAGCAAGGGGTCCCATAAAACAGGCTATAATTCAAATCAATAAGATTGTTAATTCTAATATAGAACCATCCTAATCACAGTTACCTTAATAAATTAATAAAATACAAATTAACCGAAATATTATATGGTATATAATATAATATGGTCAACCGAAATATCTTTACTTGATGCATCAAACACATGATTATTGTGTTTGTTTCTGTTCTAAATTAAATATTTTCCTTGTTATTGTGTTGATTATATCCTAGATACACACCATATTTTGATGTAGAAAAATCATGTAACAATTTTCAAATCTCATTAACATAATATAATGTCTGCAATTATGATAAAAATAGTCTTAGGTCCCATTCCAGATCTAAGGCTACCTGAGTCAAGTATGACAATCAGTTTTGTGGTTAAAGCATGAAAAGGCGACGGACAAGCAGGCTGTTCTTTTCACATTTATAATTAGAATGGACTCCACAGACTAAAATATTTGAAAAAAAAAACATTGAAACAAACAAAAAAAAAAATGTAATCATATAAAATCATTAAAAAAAAAACTAGTTAATTATAAACTTTCTGTCACAACAATAGACAAAGGCTAATGAAACAGTTCCCATGGTGTTTTCTATGAGAAAGGGGTTATGCAATAACATTGAACAACATTTCCTAAAACAATGATAATACGACTACAGTGTAAGATTCATTGTTCTGTTGTTTTCACTTGTTAAACAAAGATAACATTATGGGTAGTTAATATTGTAATGGTAACTATGTAGTTTTTATTAGCAAGTCACATTACATAGTTGGTACAATGCTTTGTTACTGTACGCATGTATTTGTAATAGTATAACAATTTTGTAGACTGTAAATGTTGACTGTCTTACATTCAATTATTATCAAAACATCATGCCTGTAAACCTGAAGGGTTGACCAGCGTTGTACCTAATTTTACTATATGGATCTAGCAGTGTTGTGTGTAGTTTTAGTGTGTTAGAATAAATAAAAGGCATTTAAGAAGATTAAATTGATATAATTAATAAAACGAATCGTATTTTTTACATGTCATTCACTTCAAACAGACTATTTAAACTTTTCTCATTCTAAATTCCAAGTTCAACATGCTAGTTAACTGATAAATGACCCAAGAGGTTTAGGGTTAGTCTGAGTTGTACCTAATAGTACACCCACATTTCCCCAGTTATGTTTAAGTCCCATGTAATAGGGGGCGAGCATATTGTTATCAATCTGGGACAAATCCAGACTCTCTGGCTGAGAAACTCTGATGGAAAAAAAAACAATTGCATTTTACCCAACCTGGGAATTAAACCCACACCCCATGCACAGGAATTGCACTTGCAATCACTAGACCATCGAGGCAGCTCTACCATTTGCCTACTACATATTATATAAATATGAGCACCTACATATACTATATGTATATAACAATGCATTATTCATATTAGTATAGTGATTTGAGTTTGTTAAATAGTGGATACCTAATCTATGTACTCGTACATCCAAATCCTTTCTGATTGTTTACTTATTTCCAGTTTTAACAATTATCAACTTTATGTTATTGTAACTGAAATTGATTTAAGATTCACTAAAACTGTTGTAAAAGCCATAAAAATACAACTTTTTGGGAATTAAATTCTAAAAAATTTAATTTGCACATAATTGCTTATCAAGTTATTATAAGTGATGACTCGCAAACTTATTTTTTTGTGTAGCAGTGCATTTATGAATCACAATATTATTCTGGACAGTGCTTTTCCTTTTCTACTTGGTATCTTATTATCATGCTAATAAGAGCTCAAATACGCGTTTGGACATGGAGATGTGGATACCAGCCCTATGCAATACTATCATAGTGGCTTGCAATTAGCCCATTGAGAAAGTTCAAAACACCATTGTGTTTTAACAGTGCCATTACACTGCAATAAATAATACTATGGTGCTTTAATGACTTGATTGCTTGAAAATTAACATACAGACATTGAGCTGCTTATATTTACACTAGCGATCCGCCCCGGCTTCGCACAGGTGCTATTAACAGCAGCGCCTATAATATCCACAACCATATTCATTCACAAAATTTATTAGAATCGGTTGGGTGGTTTCGGAGATTAGCGTGTACGAACATGGTGACACGTGATTTTTGTATATTGAGAAGATATATTTGTCGAAGAAGACTGCTGATATGATTATCAAGTTTAAAACAAGCTTTAGTTCTTCACTGGAATTATCAACAACAAATGTATTCTTACAGAACTGGCGACATATCTTTGTCTTACCCGTCGTGCATTGCAGTCGTAATGTTATGTTTTATGTTGAATAATTTATGTAAATAATTTATTTCTTTCAGTACGAGAGAGTGATCGTAAGCCAGGATCTTATGTTCTGAGTTACTTGGGCCGTACTGGAATAAATCACTTTAGGTAAATCAGCATTAAAATTAGTCTTATACCTACAAATATCTAAATACATATGTTTTATTTTCCTATATTAATACTTACTTTGCTTGTTTTCCATGCAATTTGGTTTGATGGCTAACCAATTCTCTGATTGTCGTTTTTTTCCTTCCTGTTTTTTTAATTGGCTTTGTAACCTACAGAATAACGGCAGTATGCGGTGACTATTACATCGGTGGTCGTCAGTTTGACTCACTGACCGAACTGGTGGGCTTCTACAGCCATTGCTCTGATCTCCTGAAGAGGGAGAGGCTCGTGGAGCCCGTGCCGCCACCCGAACCCGTCAACGATAAAAAGGTATGACAACTTTTATTAGCCGTAACTGTTCCACTCCAGGGCAAAGACCTCCTTTTCCCCATTCCAATTCTTTCTGTCTTGAGCTGGTGTAGACAAATCCTGCCTGTAGGCGCCCAGCTCATCCCGCCATCTTCATCTGGGTTTGCCGCAATGTCGCGGGAAGCTTTCGGAGGTTTCCCAAATTGTGGTTGATTTAACCCCATGATCCGTTCGACATGCGGCAGACGTGTCTGACCACAGAGTAAATACAAAGAGGAGATGTTCTAATGAGATTTCCTTAGGAAACAACGCGTGACACTTTGCGGGGTGAGGGGGGTGCTAGATCCCGCCCACTTCTCTATTTTCCATCTACCGGTCAATAGCAAAACTATTCGCTCGTTCTGTCGATTTTGTTTTGTAGTTACGTAACTATCTCACACTAGATGTCACCAAGTGCAGGATGCAAAAGGGTCGTACTCAGAATTTTCGTACCGGGGAGTAGTTTTATTTTAAATTAATTTTGCGAACCATCTTGATGCGTATTTTTTTAATTTAAATTGTGATTTTATTATGAAAAAAAAAAAGGTTTCTGATGAATGACGAATGAAGATTATTAGATTTTCTCTTATACAACATTATTTTTTGTTTACACCAAACCCGAAAAGGGGTCATTGTACTCATCATTTTGAACAACTTTTTCTATGGGACCAACCTTGAAATCGCGAAAGAAAAATCAGCTGTTCCCTACATTTATCTTCGCATAACTCGTCAAAATGTAGGGAACAGCTGATTTTTTTTTCGCGATTTCAAAGTTGGTCCCGTAGAAAAAGTTGTTCAAAAAGATGAGAACAATGACCCCGTAATGTTGTATATTTAAATGACTTATTTTGTTAAAAAGACTTATCAAGATGGTTTACAAAGGTATGGTATGGTTTACAATAAATAAAATAATTGTAGATAGAATATTTAATTTATAGGAGATTGTATTTTTATGTCCAGCGTATTTAATGTTTTAAGTACTTTCCATTTATGAGACAGCCGCAGCCGCGGGACGTTCAGTAAAATAATTGATTTCTAATTACGGCCCTGTCTTTTTGTTGTTTAAAATGTTTGTTGTTCATAGTTGACGATAGATGGCGGCCTGTTTACAAAATGATATGAAACTACAAAAAAAACATTTTGGCCATTAAAGGGGGCTTTAGGAATGAATGTTGAACAAATTTCAGCATTAATGTTATTAAAATATGTTAGTTCTGAGCTCTACATACCTAAATATTTTTATTTTCCATGACACCAAGTGTCGCCATCTAGTGTCGGGTAGAATTATGTTTGGAAACGCCGACGCTAGGAGATTTTTCTAGAACTATTTTAATAAATTACGCATAAAATTACTTACAAATGAAATGTGATGCCATCCATAGCATCAGAACGTCTATCCGAGTAATTTTTACAAGACAAAACACAACACTTCATTCTTTTTATCGTCTAGCGCGAACAATGCTGTAAAATGGGAACGTTCACAAAATTGTGCACAGGACGAACGCCAACAATACACTGACTAAGGCCACGCCCACATGATGACGTTAGGGCCTAGTTGAGAATCACAGTGCACAGTTGCTTAGGCCATCTCCTCTTTGTATTTACTCCGTGTGTCTGACCCAGTCCCACAATAACTTGACTACGTTTTGGGTGTCATCGAAGATTTGCGTTTTTCAGGGTAATAAAAATTTTAATTAACTATAATTGAGAGCTCACAAGCTCAAATTACCATAAGTGTGAAGTTTCACTTGATAACACTATTTGATCCTGTATTGAATGGTCACATTCCTTGATATTTTCCTCGCTGCATGTGAAACACTGGTACTCTGATGCAGCCGAATTCCAGTACTTTCAGACTTGCCGCAGCCCCAGGTAATTAGCTGTATTCCCTTGGACTAAAAGTTCTAGTTTCACTAGAAGCTCTGCTGAATACAGGTAGTTAACATTGAGCGGCACAAGAGGAGGTTAGACTTTCGAGCTTCAGAGTAACCAATACCATCCAATGTTTATGTATTATATTTTTTTCTTTGCCAGAGGGTAGTGGCAATACTGCCATACACGAAGATGCCCGACACAGACGAGCTCACCTTCCAGAAGGGAGATATCTTCTTTCTGCACAACGACATGGGTGATGGCTGGCTCTGGGTCACTGCACATAGGTGAGATATTATTGTTAGCTTGTAACTACGAAACTATTTGAGGCGGAAGTAAGTTTATAGCCATGGCCTGTTTCTGAAATTCGATCTTTGTTTTATGATGAGGGCATTGTATTTTATACAATGTGATAACAATTAATGCAAATGAATTTTGAAGCTTATACATAGGCTTCGAAATTAATTTCTGTAAGCTTTACGCGTAAATTACCATAACTATGTACTATACTATACAAAGTTGAGGAGCTAGGAGCAACTTAGTTTAACTGAATCTACTCAGTCTGTTGTAGTCTTATCTACAATTCCCCGCCTACCGTATCCCGTCTATGCCAGCCGCTTTGAAGTGGAAGCGCTTTATTTACGCTTTTTTTTGCAATTTGCAAGCCAGTGACAAGGTTTTATGTTGATTAAAATGTGATTAGCGACTATAACAAATATGTCTTGACTGAGTTATGACTGTATTAAACGTCGAATTAAAAAAGATTTGAAATGATAAAGTCATTTAATTGGATTAAATGTACTTGTATGAATTGAATACGTGTTGTATTGTTGAATTTAATGATTATTATTCTAAAACTGTACATACCTGTACATACCTGTTACGGTCGCGAATCATATTTCGTTAAACATACACCCAGACATCAGTGTCAGGGTGTATGTTGAAATTCATTTTTTCTACTTTTTTGCCATTTGCAGGTCAGTCTGCAAATGGCAAAAAAAGTTGAAAAAAATGAATTTCGCGGACTACCCTGGCGCTCTCCCTTAAGGATAATATTAACATATTACTCATTACCCCTGTATTGAAAATTCTCGGTGCTCTTTCTAAAACTGTATCTAAAACTATTGGCATAAATTTCATAGTCAACTTGGCGCAGATCATGACGATCTATTATGAGTAACAGTTCGTTCAAGTAGATAATTCCCGATATCTTGCCTTGGCATCAATGTGTCCGTTTATTTTCCGATATCTCACATCCTGCTATTAAATGTACAACTAATGCGCAGTTCCCTTGGACGGCCATTATATTTAGAAAGGGTCTAGCGTTCGTAGCGCAATTTGTTTACAGGTCAATGGTCACCATTGCGTAGAAAGGAAGTCAATTTGGTAGGCATGATTAGATATTTATTTTAGTTGTGATAATGCGCCTTTTTGTTACATTACACATTGGGATAAGGACTAGGAATGGCTCTTTGGGTTCGTCCTTTAATTCAAATTCAAATTATTTATTTCAGATTAAAATCCATATAATGTTAGTAGTAATATAACTTACCCTAATGTTAGTATTAAATGAAATCGAATTAAATAAAAATAAGATAAAAAACCAATGAACCATTGATCTGTTCTTTTAATCACGTGAAGTTTGAACAAGGGGGTAGGGGGTTGATAAAAATCACGATTAATAATGTAACAATCACGTGTAATTTTTTCGTGGTACGAAAAAATTAATTTAAAGTGTGACGTATACGTGATGCTCGGAAGGGGGAGAAGGTAGCCTTAAACCTCACGACGTATCACCAAGGGGGTGGGGGGGGGCTATAAAAGGGGCATAAAAAATCTCACGTGATTAAAGGATAGCCCCTTTTTATACTTTAATTTTATTGTGTTTCCTTTTTTCCATAACATTTGGTGACATTTTAGTGAATGCTTTCCTTTTTTTTTTGGGCTTTCATTTCATTGATTGAAAAACCAAAAGCACGCTTTGTGCTATCAGTTTCGTATGACTCATGCCGAGTCTCGAGTTCGTTGATAATAAGGAAATGTGTAAGGAACAGTCTCAGTTTTATGTTCAATATTAAGCTGACTAGCCACATACTTCGATGTGTAAACATTCTGATGGGATCATGCGGGGAGAAAACTCAACTTTGAGCATGGACTCTATTAAACTTACACTGTTATTTACGGAATATTTTCCGTGATTATCAATTTTTCTGAGCTCTCGTTCATCCTTGTCATCCCGTGATCATGGCGTTTGCAACAGCGTCGAAATATCGAGAACTTACAATAATTGGTAATCACGGAAGATATCACATAAGTGACAGTGTAAGTTTAGTTATAAACCGTAAAAGCTTAAAACATGAACCTCTATTTATCACTGTGTAAAATACATATTATGTTTATACAATAATGACTTAAGAATCACGATAAATATGTTCAACATTAGACAGGAAAGAATATAGCTAGTCAATCCAAGTACTAATAATTATAAATGGGATTTTGATTTACCATTTCAGGTGATGATTAATTAAAACATGAATACCATCCACCATTTATTAGCACTCATATTTTCCTTGTGTAGCTAGAAATACCATTTTAATGTTGTGTAGTGTGTTTGTGTTTATTTTAGTAATGTGTAATTTAGAAAGTGATATTTGTTTAAACAGAACTGGGGAGCAAGGAATGATCTTCAGAGAGTTGGTCGAGGATCTGGACCCATCAATAGATCCTAACACAGTGTTCTCCTGGTTTCATCCTAACTGCACAAAGAGTGAGGCAGTAGATATGCTAGTCAAGGCTGGACCAGGGAGTTTCCTTGTGAGACCCTCCGACAACTCACCCGGGGACTACTCCTTGTTCTTCCACATCAACAACCAGATTCAAAGGTTCAGGATAGAGAAGAAAGGTGTGAGGTACCTCATGGGTGGGAGGACGTTTGAATGTTTGGATGCTGTCATCAATAGGTACAGAAAGGAACAGATTGTTGAAGGACATACTTTGGGACAGCCGGTGAGTTGTTTTTGTACCTATGTTCAATATTTGTTTTTATTTTTGTATTGTTGATGTTCTTAGCTCTTTTTTAACCTTGTAAAAATTGATTCTTAATTTTAACGTTCTTTTTTACCACGCCAAATAAAAGTTTTGCATGTCTTAGAAGTATTAAAACTTGTATTCCAATATAAATAAATTGAATTCAGATATTTATCTGAATCGTAAACAAAGTATCTCTAGTTATCACGACAAAAAGGCATTTGTAAATATTTTATATGTATTCACGATAATTTGGTAAGATTAGGTTAGTATCAAACTTGCATGGTTGTTTTACTTTAGTCATTTTTATCTGTTTATCAATCACAACATAACAATTGAAGAGAAAGGATCGAATAACCTAAAATGTTATGACATTATTCCAAATTTGTTAGTTATTTTGCGGTAAAATTTTATGTTGCTTTACTTATAATTTGGTATTAGTAGATATTTTTTTGTAATCAAACAAGCTAAATTACCTCAAGTGTCGTTCACTCCAAAGCCAAGCCTAGCCTATCTACACATTTTTTTCTTACCAGCCGCCATTTTCAATTCATCCTTTTTTCTCAACAGCTGATAGCCGAAGGTCACGTAATCGAGCCACAGCAAAGCACGACCGGGGCAGCTGCTGAGAAGATCTACGCTACGTTACGCGAATGCCGTGACCAGATAGGCCTGAAGAAGACCAAGGGTATCAAACACCAGGGCTATTTGAACAAGAAGTCTGATAAGGGTGCCAAGAAATGGAAGGCGTTGTACTTTGTGCTGCTTCAGGAGGGGACTGATACGCATTTGTACTTCTATGACTCGCCGAAGAGGACGAAGCCGAAGGGATTGATTGATCTGTCGTGCGCTTATCTTTATCAGGTAAGGACTTTCTGACTTGCAGAATTGTGACTTTTTTTTATGTAGTCACTCGCTGTTCAACTCTACAACATTAGTTTTAGTATATGCGAAACCCGAAACACGTGGCTAGTAATTTTATTTAAAGAATCTACAAAAAAATGCTCACGCGCTCCAGCGTCGGCTTGCGCTCATTGATCACATTTGTAATCAACTGGTGATAACAGTTTCCATAACATTTGCAGGCTTTTGACTGTCGTAATGGTCTAGTGTAGGTAGATTATTATTATGTACTTTATTGTAAATGCAGCCGTAAGTGATAAAATCATTGATTTTTTTTGAACAAAATGTAGTCAATGTGATTTGTTGCACCTTATGCAAACCACTTAAAGTTCAAAGTGAATGAAAAGTGTTAAACATCGCATTACTTAACTTAACCACAGCAGGCTGTAGGTTCAGAGGTTTAGTCCCTACATCTTTGTGTGGAAAGCATTGTGTTCCACGATACTCTGGTGCCGAATTCCTCCTTGTACCGCCGCTCTGCCGTTACCACCATACGTTATCACTAGGGATGCATCAAATACCGATACCGATGCCGATACATCGGCGATACTCGAAATTTGCCTATATATCGGCATCGGCAATATTTTTATGGCCGATTCAACGATATTTTTCAAATTTCGCGCTTTAAAAATGTAATGTAAATGCGCGTGTTGTCTCGTATATTTCGTTGGAAATGAGGCACAAACTAACTATGCTCGGGGAAACCCCGGGCTTTGCTCAGTGTCTTGTTTCGCCCGTTACTACTACTATCCCATTTCGCTAGGTTGACTGTTGTGCGCAGTATTTTTCCATGCAAATAATTTCGTTTGTGAAAATAATATTAGAGTCCGAGGAAGATGAGCCCTGTCTACTCTGAGCTGTAATTCTCTCAAAGAAGATGTCGAGAGATACCTAAGGTCTCCTAATATATCGAGAGGCGCAGATCGCCGATCGGTTCGTTTTCTGGCGCAATGACGTCTTATACCCAAAACTTGAAAAAAAAAATGGCGCAGAAGTACTTTAGTTTCCAAATGAGTTTTGTCGCATCTGAGAGTCTATTTTCCAACGCAGGTCTTGGTCAAACAGATTTGCGAAATCGCCTTTCTCCGCAAAACTTTAGAATACGTTGTTTTTTAAACAAAAATCTCATCAATGTTAATTTTAATTACTAAAACTATTAACTAATCTCAACCTGTCTAAAGATTTAAACGGTTTTATTTAGGTTCTCCTGTAATTTGTTCTTTTTATATTAATTAAAAATAACCTGACTTGTGTTTTATTTATTTTACCTTCATTTTTGAATTCAATAAGCGTATCGGTATCGCCGATATTTTTATAAGAGCATCGGTATCGGTATCGTATCGGCAAAAAGGCGTATCGAGGCATCCCTAGTTATCACCACAAACCGCTAATAATAATAATAAACCATTTATTTCGGACAGAATCCATATAAGTGTTAGTAACAATTTGCTTATAATCCAAGTTAGTAGTACAAAATCTAAAAAATTCTAAAAAGTCACAATTTTCCCGTAACTATTCCCACCCAGTGAGCCTGTATGGGACAGTCGTGGCGGGATGCAATCATTTGCAAAATGCTGTTGGTGCTACCGCGCAGTCTTTGAAATAATGACGCCGCTTTCTTACGCACTATAGCGTGGAAACCGTCAACACGCGAGTTTGCGAACATTTGCTAATACGTACCATTTCATCTGTGCACTCAACGTTTGTTTATGAGAAGGACATGGGTTCACGTTTTACATACGATCAACCGAAACAACTGTAATGCCCGCGGTGGGCGCGCGCTTGCGATGTCGTGATGTAGCGGGATGGGAGCGTGACGCGTGCGTGTCAACTTGTAGCATCCGGGCGACTGAAGGGGTTGTTTTACCCCCGCCCCGCTGTGCGCCTGCGCCTTTGTTGTGCGCGTATGATTACGGATAGGTATTTAGTGTCGCTCGGTGTCCAACTCGTATCCTTTTTCAAACATTTTTGGGACAAAATATGACAAGGTGTAAAAATTAGTTACTTATTCTGAACAAACTATATTCAGGTTTCGCATATACTAAAAATAATGTTGAGGATGCAATACTACTGAACCAGACTATCCTGTGGTGACCTCAAATGAATTTAAGGCCCCCAGCCAGGGCTTACTAACTAATTACAAAGTTAAATGACCGCTCGCTAAGAGCATCCCCTTTGAGGTTCGGACCTCGGTTTAGGGCGTCATTGAGGGGAGGGAGCTAGGGACAGGCTGAGTCGTTATATTATTAACTAGCTGACCCACGCTATTTCGTCTGTGTAACATTTTTGATTGATGCTCCGCTCCTATTAGTCGCAGCGTGTCACATAGCCTATAGCCTTTCTCGATAAATGTGCTATCCAACACTAAAATAATTGAAATGAAAGGTAATAAAAAAAATGGCCAAACAGATAAAGGCAACTTAATTATTTGGTTACTTGGTTATTATTTGGTTACTAACGTAGGAAATTAGGTAAACTAACCGTATGATTAAGAAAACAAAAACCAAAGATGAATAATTATGTAGGTGACACCTACTAATTTTATACCTGCTTAAATCGAGAAAAAACATCAAAACAAAAAAAAATGTTGCTGAAATATTAGACAAAATTCAAAACCAATCGTGGTAAGTCCCGTTGTGAAAATATTAGAAAAAAACAACCTTTAAAAGAATTCACAAAACAAAACCCTCGCGGACTTTTTTTTAGAAATTTAAAAGAGGAAAAATTCCATCACACATGATTTTTGCGTAACTTAAACCGTTTACGCAGCGCACGCAGCGCAAGCTCTCAAAAAGGAATATTTTTTCCAGTTTTTGCAACATTTTTCATTGATGCTCCGCTCCTATTGGTCGCAGCGTGATGTTTTATAGCCTATAGCCTTCCTCGATAAATGGGCTATCCAACACTAAAGAACTTTTCAATTCGAACCAGTAGTTCCTGAGATTAGCAAGTTCAACCAAACAAACAAACGTATACAACAAGTATAATTTTATTTGGTATTAAAAAGATTATTATCACCTACATGTACATATAAACTCACGCCGTTTTCTCATGAAGTTAGGCAAAAGCTACAGAACGTCGTCTACGTTACGAACATACTC
Source organism: Standfussiana lucernea (assembly GCA_964057025.1). Classification (NCBI taxonomy): domain Eukaryota; kingdom Metazoa; phylum Arthropoda; class Insecta; order Lepidoptera; family Noctuidae; genus Standfussiana; species Standfussiana lucernea. The sequence continues at coordinate 9,971,573 of OZ059802.1, forward strand.
CTTTTAATTCGTTCACGTGCTTACATCACGTTGCGTACATCAGATTGTATACTTTTTACATTTATTGCCGATTAGCGTTTTTACGGTGATTGTGACGGTGAATAATAGCCTTATCTAATTGAATCTTAAAAGTAGTATATCCTTGTTTAGAATAATCGGAAAAATCAATATTGTCTAAAGAATCGTATAGTACGATTTGTCTTCCATCACCCGCGGTCAGTACGACTCCTTGTTCTTTATTTATGCAAGTCTCTATTATATCTCCGTTCTGGGAAAAGATAAACAGTTTGTCAATACAGGGTAAAATTTATTTAGCTAGAGAAACTCCACAGCTATGAAGTAGTATTGAAATCTATACATGATGAATTAAAAAATATTTAAAAAAAGGTTTTATTAAACAATAAGTCTTTTTTTTTAAATCGTGCATTAAATTTCAGCCCAATAGCTTCGGTGGAAGTGGGTGCAGTAACAAGTGGGTGGGTTATGGAAACAGCGAAAATGTATGTTAATGTTAATAAAAATCTTAAAGCTGTTTAAGGAACTGTTGTGCAAAATATCTAAATTTCTGATACATGCTGATGTATCAGAAATTTGTGGTCATATTTAAGAATGTGGTGTACCATCAAACTGAAGGAATCTTGCCATGGTATCCCGATGTATAAGGAAAGTGAGCACTATGGAAAGATTTTTCAAAATGAATACCAAAACGGGGTTAAATATAAATTCAATAAAATTACATGTAAATTCGTAATTTTTCTGATTGGTTATTACATTGGGCACATTGGCTTGTAGTACCTAGTTATAATAATTTACTTACGGGGTTAGTTGTGTTACTGCAATTTTTGAAGATGGGGCCGGCAATGACTAACATTAGACCCATCATCAAAATTGCGAGAGTCCCGAACCGCATCATCTTCGTCTTTGGTTACTGAAAAAAAACATTTATCTCGATTATTGGCTTGCTGCACTACTTAGCTGATTGTAGAGATTGCAAATGTGTCCGCGAACCACAGAATTGATGAGGAGAAAGACCGAGTGGTCTTAGTCAGTAAGAGTCTGACAGACTCCTCCGGCCCTCCGCCAACCCCTCAGTGGAGGACATCCTTGAGGATTTCCACACGTAAAAAAGCCTACACAGTCGATAGTCACAAAGTGGGTACCTGACGTCGGGCGTCGTAACAGAGGCCAGGCCCAATAAATGCTGGCGTTACGATCTCGACTCATTCCTAACGGATTAGTCTGGAAAGCCGTGTGATGGGGGCGGCCTGCCCCCAGCAGTGGGACAAAAAAGGCTGATAAAAAAGGGACTTAGACATATTCCCATCCCTATCGCGCACTTGTATTTAGGCAATTGTACGACGGCGACAGAAATAATATTAAATTTAAGTACGTGCTAAGTAACGTTTATCAATATCTTAGTTGATAAGTGTACTCACTTTTGTTTCTTGAATTTGTATCGCAGCTCCCGAAGCCAAGGAATAAGAAACATTGGGAACGCTATCTGTTTTTATACTCAAATAAAAGCAGATAGCATTTATATGGGTTTTTTGCAAATGTGTTGAAATAATAATATATGTACTTCCCAAAAGAAATATCATTTAGGTTTTACCCAAATCAAAATAAAATGTAATAAAAACAAGACTAATTAAACTTTCGTAATCGTCACCATTCACCTCTTAACCTCTTAATTCGAAATAATTCAGAATAGGAACGACCGAAATTGTTATAAGTTATTTTTTTGTTATTGCAACATTTAAACAAATATAGCTTGTTTTGCGATTAGTATACAGTGATTCATTTAAGTGGCACAATGTGGGGAAATCCGTATCCATAAGTGATATCGGGAAACGTTCTTAGGAAGCTTTAGCTCTTTTCAACAAAAATAATAAATTTTAGCGTACTTAGTGTTTTTTAATCAAGTTTGACATGCCCATAATAATTAATGTATTGCAGAAGTGAGTCAAAGGAGATCGGACATTTTGGTGGAATTTGGTCTAAGTGGCCTCGGATGATGAGACCTGCTTTATTTATTTGATAATTTAATATTGTAACACTAACTATTCCCCACAAATGAATCGACACATGGATAAAAACGTTATTGACACTGAGGTATACCACCCATATCAATACAGGGTGGAAAGGACACCGTACCGAAAAATACTCAGTCTATCATTTGGCCACATAGAAATTTTTCATCGGTAATTTAAAAAAAAAACCAGCTGTTACATACATTTTGACCGTGTAGTTATTGCACTTTTGTAGGAAACAGCTGTTTTTTTTAATAACCGACGAAAAATTTCAAAGTGGGGGTTTTCAGAATGACGTACTGAGTATGTGGTTTTCGGTACGGTGTCCCTTCCACTCCGTATAAGGAGGTATTATATCAAAGTCAATAAATCGGCCTAGCCTTTTCCCACCTTTGTTGGGGTCGGCTTCCAGTCTAACTAGATGCAGCTGAATATCAGTATCTTACATGGAGCGACTGCTTATTTGATCTTCACAACCCAGTTAGTACTGGGTAATACGATACCCTTACGTTAAGTACATTTTAATATATAATTAGTTATCTAAGTTGTTTCTTCTTGTTCCCAGGTCCACGAGTCCCTCTGGGAGCGTGAATTCTGTTTCCAATTGGTGGAGCGGGCGTTACCGTGTTTGTCGACTCATACGTTTCTCGCTGCTAACTCTGCGACCGAAGAACGTGCATGGCTCGATGCGCTTAGGCCACTGTGCGTTCCCCAGCAAGCAAGACATCAGTGCAAGGTAATAAATTAATTATTAGCAATGTTTACGAAAAGCATTGGTTTATATTGAGACAGTTGTTATCAACGCGACAGCGCTGGCAGACTGCAATAGATCGAATAGAGTGCCGGTCAATTTTTCCTGCCAGCGAGCCCCGCCCGCCTGTGACTGACAGATATAAACCTCAAAACCTGATTTTATATATTTTTTATTACTCGTCTACAGAATCTGTATAAATAACGCCAAAGGATAAGGCAGACTTGTACCTAATAGTATACCCACATTTCGACACTTATGTTTAAGTCCCATGCATGAGCAAAATCTGAAGTCCAGATTTTGGGCTGCTTTTGAGAAATTCCTGATCGAATAATCCCAATGACAAGTAATAAAATATGAAACATACCGATAATCCAAAGTGGATTAAGGGTAGCATCAGAAGTTAACGGCTCGTTTAAATGCAACGGAAAGCTAGTCGGTAACACGCGTAGGTAGCGAGGGTTCGCCTACGTGTTTTAAACGAATAAAAGGTCTTGGGCAAAATGGGCTACGGCCATTCAAAATATTCAACATAATATTACAAGTAGTTCTATTACTGTTCTATATATTTCAATTTTGGTGGTCTTACGCTTAGAGTTCATAGAAAAATGCACATGGTCCTTTGCTGGGCCTCATGCAAATTTATATTACTCGTGTTTGACTGAGTAGTCTCTGTGGTCAGGTGGCACGCGTGGTGTGGCTGCGAGCGCTGCGCGTGCGCTGCCTCACCGCGCACCGCCTGCCCGCGCGCCTCGCGCCGCGCCCGCTGCTGCGCCTGGCGCTGGGCGCGGCGCCCGTGGCCTCCACCAAGCCGCGGCCCTCGCCCGACCCGCACTGGGACGACGAGTTTGTGTTCGAGTGAGTACCCACACATACAAGACTTAGATACAGTGCAGAGTGGAGACACGGACTTGATATTGTAATTTATTTCATCACCATGGCGCGGCAAACGGTGAAGGAAAACATCGTGAGGAAATGGGCATGTCCTGGAACCAAACATTCTAAGAATGTTGGATTACAGCCCACTCGCGCTCGTAGAGACGATTCTACAGTACAGTGAGTGCAACACAACTTCAAAATCCTTCCGTAAAACACGATTACTTTAACAACTTTGGGTACCAGCTGATCATGCAAACTATACGACGCACGCTGATGCAATAACGGTCATAGTTTTATTTCACGGAAGCACACAAAAAGTCATTCAGACAAGCGAAGTCGTAAGAAATTAAACTGCATTGTGTAATAAAATGCAAAACCAAAATAACCAGAGGACATATTTAAAAATAATGCATGTTTTCTATTTACAGCGACGTGCCTCCCGATGTGACTTCGTTTACAATTACTGTGCACAACACGGGGAAGAGAGGAAAAGAATCTGAAGTAAGACAATACATATTTAGCTTTGACTATATTAGACTGCAATATAAAATAGTCAGAAATGCTTACGAATGAAATGCATTTCAGGTTGCAGAACTGACTATCGAACTAGCGAATCTCGCAAATGGTGAAGAGATCGAAGAATGGTACCCGCTCGCAGGCATGACGCCTATCGGCGAGTGGGGATCTTTAAGACTGCGTATAAGGTAACAGATTACTTATTACCTCCATTTCAAGCTGTCCGCTGACAAACGGTCATAGCTTCTAGTCCCATTATATCAGATCCAAACAAACTTATGATTACATTGTTGTCTACCCCAGAAAGAAAGAAAGAAAGAAAGAAAGAAAGAAAGAAAAAGTATTTATTAGTCTCACACTGGACAAAACAAAATGGTAACTTGAACATTAAAACAAGATTTAAAAAAAGTAAACTTAAGAACAAATTAAAATAAAACTAACTGAACTGGTCCTGTACGAGGCCAAAAGGCCCCAAGCCTCGCCATTAAGACCAGTCCTGTGCTTCCCACATCGCATCCCCGCGACAAGACACTCCACCACAGTAACTTAGTCAGTCCAAAAAGAGTGGAGTAGAATGTATCTAACTACTAATAATGGAACGGTATAGGATATTAACTATACCCATTTCCACTTTCGTAGATCTAGATCATCCAATTCGTATAGCCCTAAAACGATGTTATTTTATTTTCCAGATACATGCAAGAATTGGTGATGCCTCGAGAAGAATACAATCCCCTGCGTCAGCTTCTCTTAGAGCCGGGACTACCTGCTGTTAAGGCTTTGGCGGATCTGTGCCGCACTGATAGACAACCTTTGGCTACTTGTAAGTATTTTTTTTTTGAGTCTTCTTCTTTGTGTTGCTTGCATGACAGTATTTTAAGTTTAGTTGGCGCAAAACTTCGTTAAGATACGCAAAGATCGCAAAGGTCACTTGTAATTTATTATGAACTAGTAAGTGCGGATTATTATTATTATTATAATGTTCGTGCATAAGAATGTCGAAAGGTAAAAATGTTGGTGTTATGTCTTTTGGACACACTGGGTAATAGAACGTTTTTGCATATTTCGTTTTGATCCACGGGCACAGGTTAGTTAGTTAGTAATACATATGATATACATGTTCGTTTGATTTGCTCTATCTGTGCTACCAGAAAAAAAATGTGCTTAACTATTACTAGATTGGGCCATCAGGCAACTTTCTATTTGGTCTTCCATTGTTTTAGATTCGATGATCATTTAACATAAGATTTTTTTTGTATCGGCAGCGTTACTGCACGCGTTCACGGAGTGCGGGCGCGGCGCGGAGCTGGCGCGCGAGCTGGTGAGCGCCGAGGTGGCGCGCGAGCCCGACCACCGCGCCATGTTCCGCGCCGCCTCGCTCGCCACCGCGCTCGTCGACGAGTTCATGCGCGCGCACTGCAAGCCCTTCCTGCAGGTCTGGCTTATATCTCTACACATATGCAGCGCATGGGGAAATTATAAAAAAGATCGACTTCGTTCATGATATTATACTTTGTAATGAAATGGTAAATTCAGGGTAAGGCATACAAACTGACCTGAATTCGTGTTATAGTAAAAAAAAAAACGTAATTTTTCATGAACATTTGGTGGTCGCATATTTCAGGATCGCCCTAGTAAATACGGATTGGAATAGATTCCATGTTCGTGTAAGAACGGTACTTCGCCAAATTACGCGTCATGATCAACAGTTAACCTACATCCCAGTAGTTATAATAAATGTGTATTCTTTTTGCAGGCAGCCATTTCGGAGACAGTTCAAAGACTAATAGACGCGAAACAATCAGCCGAATTGAATCCAACGAAAATGGACTCGCCTGACGACGCGTGTAACAACGCTGAATTCCTGCTCATGATATTGGATCAGGTAATAACTCTTTTTGACAAATTCCTGATGTTCGGTCAGACTAATTCACCTCTCCACATACGTGTCATGCTTTCCATTATATAAAAGAGAGCGTAAAATGACCTTAGAGCTAAGTGAATAAGCAAGGGCAAGCACGGCCCAGGCCATTTTGGAAGTTCAAAGAGTACTGTAAACGACGCGTAATTGATTACCAAGTAGATGAGCTTGAGTGGGTCGTGTTCCAGATAACGCTGTCGATCTTCACGTCGCCCGAGGCGTGTCCGCGGCCGGTGCGCTACCTGTGCGGCTGTCTGCAGCGCGCTGCCTCCGCCAAGTGGCCCAACGAGCGCTTCGTGCGCACGCGCGTCGTCTCGGGTATGTGGCCCTTAAACTATTTACTTTTGAACGAGGGATAGTTATGGCTATTTAAGCTAACCTTTACAATTATGAAGATATAATTTTGTAAATCCTTGTCCGCAAATCCCTATACAGTGAAGATTTTAGGCCGTTGTGTATCAGAAATACTATTGATCTATACGTTGGTTTATTTCGATTGCATCTATATTTAACAAGAGTTATTTTAATGAGACTGATTGTTAGATTTTTGAGGCACAATTGATTAATTGTGAGAACGGAACGTCCTATTTATAGTTATCCAAATCCCAATAAGTACGTAAACAAAGATGTATTATCAGTCGTCCGGTTGGTCGGCAGGCTTCATCTTCCTGCGGCTGATCTGCCCGGCGCTGGTGGAGCCGCGCGGCTGGGGCCTGCTGCCGGCCGCGCCGCCGCCGCACGCCATGCGCTCGCTGCTCATGGTGGCCAAGTGTCTGCAGAACCTCGCCAACCTCGTCGAGTTCGGCGCCAAGGTACTACTATCTAACGTCACTACCATCATCATTCAAAGGCGGACCCATCTACTCGACAACCTAACCTCGATACCTAGATAACGGGCCCAGTTCTTCCTGCATCTGGCAAATTCAACGTTATTCGACCTACACCATGTCTTCGGACCACCTTGTGAAACCAACTCAGTCTATAACGCAGTCCACTGCTAGACATAGGCCTCGCTCAAGCTGCGCTACAGCACTTTTAAAGAGATCGCGCATCTAATCTGACCCAACCACCTTTTCAAAGTCGATTACTTTAAAAAGGTCCATCTTACTGGCGTCTCACGTCAATCACAATTGCTCAATTTTATGTTTTTTTTTTTAACCTTGTGTTACCAATAAAAAGCCGGACATCTCCAAAAAATTAATAGAAAAAAAACCTTAAAACAGTTGCACAAAATAATAGAAAAGGTTGATATTTACAGGAGCCTTACATGGAAGTGGTAAACCCGTTCATCTTGAAGAACAAGGAGCGCATGGTTGTGTTCTTGGACCAGCTCAGCAACGTGCCTGACCCTGGCAACCCGCCGCCCAGCCCGAACAACAACTTTGATATTGGTAAGAACTAAATCTCTCTGTCTTTGGTTACACACAGACAATGCATAATATCGGAGCACTTGGCAAGAACTCGTACTGAAATAGAAATTAAATCAGAAACTGTCTAATAACAAGGGCCCAACATACGAAATCCATTAAACAAAACGGCTCAATAAAATAAGTGTATTTTACGCGCCAAAGATCTGCATTCGGTCGAATGGTGGCAAAGTAGTGTGTATTTTACGTGAAAAAGTTTATATTTTACCCTTTTTAGTTATCGTATCGCACACAAAGCTTTGTCAACTATCAAATTCGCAGTTTCTTTAAATTGGATATCATATTTCTACCAGATATTTTGATTAAAAACCAAACTACTAAACCGAATTGATAAAATTTCTATGGGACCAATCGGGAAGTATATCTTTTCAGACAAAAGAAGAATTTTTCAAATCGGTTCATAAATGACGAAGATATGAGGTAACAAACACAAAAAAAAATACAAACGAATTGAGAACCTCCTCTTTTTTTTGAAGTCGGTTAAAAAGGCAAAAGTATGACCATTGTAATTGAAATACCTTTAACCCAACACTATCGAACTCTTTCGTATCAAATAAAATACTGAATGAATATTAAATCAAAACTAACAACTAACAAATTTGCTTCTACAGCGAAAGAGCTAGCCACACTCCACCACATATGCGTGTCGCACCTAACGGAGCTGCAGGGGCTGGCCAAGACCCAGCCCGCCATAAGGAAGCTGGTGACTGTGACCGAGATGCTAACCAAACACAAGCACAAGTATCTCGAGATGATCAGATAGGATACAACTACTAATACACAGGTAAGGGGTTTGAACTTTTTTCTATGGAAGCTGGGGTATTCCAGCTATATCACAAGAAGATCACATTTAGCCATCTGTACCTTGAAATATATATCTGTAATGTGATACTAACCTCCGTATCTATAAACAATTCAAAGTGTTTACTTGAGTAAATGACATTTTTTAAGATACGATTTTTATTATGTAGTTTAGTTATTTCTTAAAATTAGAACTTTAAAAAGTTAGAATCCTTAGCTTTGCTTTCTTTGACGGTTCTTAATTCTTTTAAATTCTTGTCTATTGCATAAAAAAATTTGCATTTTGTTTGTTTGTGTATCCTATTGATTCTTGAAGTCTTTGACAAAACTCCTTATAAATCTTGCGGGTCAAGGTGGACCTATCAAAAGGAAATCTTTCGATGTTAAGTAACTGATTCATACTGCCCATAACATCAAAACAATTGCGATCACAGACCACACTGATGAAATCGAAAATCATGCTAAAATCTAATTAAAACCTAGTAGGCAGATATTAAGTTGATATTCTGCCAGTTGCGACTACGGCCCTTGTAATAAAAATGTTTTGTCTGTAACTGAATATTTTGGTTCCAGGGTAACAAGCAGTAATTGTATCGGAGTATCGGTCAAGATAGCGGCAGACGTAAGTCTTCCGACGTAGAAATAAGGAATTTCCAATAGTCGTTCATGCATAGTCATTGTTAGCTTTAGTCTTGTATTACTTTAACGACAACGTACGCGTACACGTTTGTTTCAAGCTTATTCGTGCCAAAACGTTACGTTTCTAAGTGCGTTTTTTTTCATACCTTTATAATTCTTCCTTTTAAATGCAATTTATTTCCAAAAAGCGAACAAAAATCAGCTCTCTAGTATTGTAAGACCTATTTATTAATTTTATTCAAATCAAACAATAAAAAAAAAACATTTATATAAGTTAACTTGAGCATTTATTTTAATTATTAAGAGTAATGTATGAGCGAGAAATGTGCTCCATTTATATATTTAGACATTCAGTATTTATTTTTATTGAGAGGTCTTCTTTGATTGACATAGCAGGCAATCTTTTGCTGGAATAAGATAATTCGATTATATTCTTAGGCGACAAAATTCGCCAGCAATAATAAAGTTAAGATCATCGTAATTATGAGAATACCTCTTACTGAAAATGCTTTAAATTCATAATGAATAGAATTAATATTAATAATCCTTTTACACTATTCGATTATTTAGATTTTTGTATTTTATAGTCCGATTATTTTAGTAGTATATCTAGATGTAGATAACTCTAGGAGTAAAGCTCGACCATCATTCTTAAGACACCAAAAATGTACTAGGTAATGTGTATGATTGTGATAGAAGTGAGTCGTGACTCGTAGACTGGTGTTGTTTGCTAAATTACATTTTTGAATGTTGCACTTACAATCATTGCTGTGCACCTCGACTATATTGATTCTCTGTGATAATGTCTCATTATACTTTCATGAAATTTCATTCTGTGATTAATGATTTTATTCAAATTTTGATATGTTTAAGATTTTATTACTGTGTTAACTGCCTATTGATTTGTTTAGATTATTGTGGGTACTGTAAGTAAATTAGACAAATCTTTAGACTAGCTGGCTCGAACTCGTTCTGTACTTCTTCCCTTTCCTCTTGCTCAATAAATGTGTTATGTAGACAGTTTATATTTTCTAGTGCCATATATTCTGAACTTTATATACTTGCACTTGCTTTACATCACAATTTTATTAAGCTGCTTGCTGACTTCTATGAAAAGTAAAACAGGCGACGCAACGCTAATTCAAAGTATTTTTTATTAATTTATATTCTTAACAGGATAAAAGATACAATCAGAATCAACATTTTTTTTGGAATTGAAAAATTTAATAAAGAATATTTTTTACAAAATATTTTTGATTTAGGTTTTATTTTTATACAGAGTATTTTAATTTAATTGCAAATGGATATTGATTTACATAAGGGATTTCTATTTTGTCTATATTCCGCCTGCACTATTGCAGCAAAGGCTTTTTAATACAGTATATTTGTACAGTGGTGGATTATCTCGAAATGACTGGATATAACGCGCATCAATGCATCGAAGTTCATTTATTTATTTAGTAATAGCTTGTAGGACTAGTGGATGTGTCGTCGCTGTATTTAGGTGTGTTTAGCTTACGATAGGACAATGTCTAGACTGAATTAAGCCCAATTAGACATTAGTATTACGTATTATGCACTAGATTTTCCACAAAATTGTAACAAAAAGTGATAAGAATTTGCAATATTTCGGCCCATTTGATAAAAATTTTGTACTGAAATTCAGAGATTATATCCATAGCATAGGAGTTGATATTGTTAATATTTTGAAACATTTTACAATGCTTATGTTTATTTTATTTCAATTTTTAGGCATAATGACAAAGTATAAGCTTATTGGAATTGCTACGATAGTACTGATTGAACGCCAATCAAACAAAGTTATTTGATAAAATCATATTGGTTTTATGATTATTTATTTGAGAATAATGAGTCGTATTTATCGTATGTTAATTTTACAATTCAATGCAGTATTTGCAAGCATGTTGATCAGCACAGTTTGTAAAGTGGTTGCACTAGTTAATATCTGCATATCACTTAGCTGATGCTTACACTTGCTATATGTATATATGTAGTATACAATTGAAGGCATTTATTTGTTTTCATTACAGTTATTCAGTTATGAAAAAATAATTACAAGGTATATTATAATGGTTAGTATTAGATTTTGTGACTGTTTTGTAATCTCTTTATATTCTATCCCTTAGCATTTTCTATTTTTAGAAACCCAGACGCGTATAAAAATAAAATTACTGAAAATTATTGTGTGTTTTATTTGATTGTATTTATTATGTAGTCAACCAGTCATGGTATGGTCAGATTTTTACTCTCAAACAGTACTTGGAAAATCATCATAACATGTTGGTGATTGATTCTATGTAAAAGAAGTTTTTTTATTCTTAAGCTGCGATCAGATATATGTCCAACTAAAAGTTTAAGAACTAAAACCTGACTATATAAATCCACTCGTGTAATAGTGTGTGCTAAGCCCTTTCATTTGATACCTAACAGAGCATCTTCCAAACAATATTTTTTTCAATGTATGGCTTTATGTCCTGAGGGGGTAGAGGGCGCCGTATTGAATTTAGTATGACGTCACATAACCAGCAGACGAAACCGGAATTTAAATGAAGCCAAAAATAAAGCTGAGCTGGTGGCTGCATACTGGTCGAATATAATTGAGTCCTTTTTCAAACAAAGAAGCAGCATTTTGGGTTCAGGACAAAAACAAAAATATTTTTATAAATGCGAGTAGGTAATATTTATTTACAAAATGTAAAAATATGCAAGTTAATTAAGTATTGTTACAGCTATAGAAAATTATATTATTTTTACAACTATGTGAGGAACAATATACTGAATGCCATGATAATGCAGCTCACGGCAACATAGGGAGATTTTCTTTCACCAATCCTCGCACACTTCCAGAAGGTTCCAAGTAATCTGAAAATCAAACCAATCATAAGTTACACATAATAAAAGTGAGATAAAATTTGTTAGCCCTTCAACTTCTACATAACTAGACACCAGATTAAATTTTTTGCTTAACTATGGCTATTTTTGAAGTTATTGCAGTATTTTGGCATTTTTCTTTAATTTTAACTAATCTAACCATAAAATATGCCAGAGGTAATACCTACAAGTGATGTTGCACGCGTCGATGTAGAAATAATGTTTGCAAATATTTCAATTAATAGAAGACCCAATCATACTACTGAGAATTTGGAACTATAGTGGTGATTATTAGTTTTTAAAAACAAAATTTCTACTATTAGAACTTTATTAATTTTTTGTATGCGACAATGGCAAGAGACCCGACAGTATGACCATAATGCCTTGGAAGTTGGGTCGGCACAAGGGTGTTGATACATGTTGCATCCCACACCAAAGGCCGACCCATCTTCCTAGCTCAATGGGCTATGCTGGGGTGGCTGCTGCAGGTGCTGAAAACCTCTAACAGTGCAAATACAATAACTTAATTGGTAGTTATGTGTTTTAGCTATTAATTTATGTTGTGTATTTTTTGGCAGAATTATTTTGCCGGTATTATAATCTGGTCTCTAATCATGAGTAGGTAGTGTATATTAAGCTGGTGTCTGTATCTCCCATATCCAAATCATGATATTATAATATATTGTATATTGTGTTAGAATCATCTGATACTTGAATACTTTTGGTCTTGTAATTGGTTATAAAGAGAAGAAATTATTTGCCCATAAATATTGTGTTGTACCGACAATGTTTCAATGGCATATTAATTAATATTTCCAAGTTAAATTCATTTTCCTTTTAAACATTTTTAGTGGTGGACAGTTGCCTTGATACAAAATACATAGAATGGTTGCATATCTACGAATACAAGGTTTGTATAACGGTGAGCTGAAAGTACTCGTTAACGGCCGTATTAAACTCATTTATTTTAACTATTATGGATAACCTAAAATAACGTCTAGTAACTTACCCTGTCTTATTACGGTCCATAATACTAGGAAAGAATGATCTTAGGTACGCACAGGTGCATATGAGCAGAAGTATCACGGACAGCAAGCTTTGGAAATTAAATATAGCACTCTGAAATAAAGAAACAACAAGCGTTTAGTTATATCATGGTTTGCTTCACTATTTTGTTGACTATCGGAGGTGCTATCGTTATTATGTTTTTACCATTTTAACAATTTCCTATTTGCGATGGTATTGATTTAAAAGTTTTATGTAGTTCCTCTTTCCACTAATAAAATAAACGAAAACAATATTTTTGTGTCCCGTAGTTTCTCGCTTGAGTCTTGCTCTGACATTTGGCGAATTTGACAGATGACAGACGACTTGACAACTCAGCACAAAATTCGTTCAGAAATATTTTTGACAAATGCAGTACTTTTCGATGAAAATTTTTCCAAGATCGATTCCAATAATGCGATTTTCGCAAAGATAATTATCCTGAATTATGCATACTTTTATTGGACATCGAGTTTTTATGAATATAACATTGTAATGTTTACTAATGTTTGTCATAATTTAAAATGCAATAATTATCTTTAGAAATAACGCTTCAGTTGCCATAATCGTGAAATTCCGTAAAATCATTTTCACTAATTTTATTTTGAAGTGTCCTAATAATTTTTATCCATAAATTTATTTGTTATATTTTTCATTTTCAATAATGTCGTTTTCCATAACATCTATTCACCATAATATACATTTGCCCATACTAGTACAATGAAAACTTACCACGCACATAGAACTACGCAGAGGTCTGGCATCACTGAATAAATACAGTAATTGGCAAAACAAATGATGGTTTCCATTATTTCAGCTAGGAAATAATAAATAAAGGAAGCCAAAATTTCATTGATGATCATTGAGTCGATTCTTAATGGAGAACTAGAAAAAAAGAAATCCAAAATATACATAATAAAAAATAAAAAAACGAAAGAACAAATAACATTTCAACCCATAAAATTAATTACAGTGAAGAATTTTTGACAGCTTTGGTCTCCAATTTAAATTAAAAATAATATTGTTTTTCATGAAAATAATATTGTTATATAAATATTACTTGAATTAATTAATATATGATTATATGATACAGATTTTTTTATTCACAAGGAAACCTAAAAATAAACCTAATCTATCATGCATGCTTGCTTTGCAAAAGAGCAAATCTGGCGCTCGGCTGCCGCGGCACGCTCGCTTCGCTCGCTTGCCATCGCACGTTGTGTGGTCAGTTGGTCACAGTTCTAACCTAATCTAGCCGTTTCGATATTGACGAACTGTATAAAGATTATTTGCTGTAATAAATCATTTGATTACAGACCAAATGCCACGACATTTTTTTTTTGTACACAACAATAAACGTTTATAAATTATATTAAATGTTGTGTTGCTTATAGGTATATCAAATATCGATTATGTGTGTGATTATGTGTTACATAAAGAAACTAATGATTACACATGTTATTATGGAAACTTATTAAAAGGCAAATAAAAGTTATGACTAATAAGTTGATAAGACAAGCGTTATATTAGTATAAATGATAATACTAAAAGTAAATATTATGAGGGGGGACGATTATGGAAAACAATAATAGTACAAATTATTTTATGGAAAACAAGACAATACCGTTTGAGACTGTATGTTGTCAAAATTGTAAAGTGGACTAATAAAAATGCGTACAATAACAACGTTTACATTATATTCATGTAGAGAATAAACTTTTTTTACGGTGATATGAGTACCTATGTAAGGTATAAATTGTACCAACTTATCATTCTCCTGCCCTTATCCCAATTTATTTGGGGTGGGCGCAGTATATCTTCTTCTTCCATACCTCTCTATTACTCGACATCTCAGCAGTCACCTCCTTTCTAGCCGTATCAACTTTCACACAGTCTATCCATCGTTTCTTTGGTTTTCCTCCAAGTACTCTTAAAGCCATCTACTCAACATTTTCCTCACCACGTTTTTCTCATTCTTCCGCATAACATGTCCATACCACGACAATCGATTACCACACAACTTTTCAGTCACCGGCGCCACTTTCAGACTTCCTCTTATGTAGGTACTTATTCTTTATTTTATCCATTCGCGTTACACCACACATCCGCCTTAGCATTGTCATCACAGCCACATGCAAATGCATCATCGCATCGCATCATCTTTTGTGGCCCATAATCCTGATCCATACAGGACAGCAGGTCGAACCATGGTTTTATAAATCTTCCCCTTGAGTTTAAGGGGAATGCGGGAGTCGCATATTGTTCCAGTCGCCGCTATTTCATCCATCCCGTGTTAATTCTGTGCTTAACACAATACTCCGATCTATTTCACCATCGCTTTGCACTAGTGAGTCGAGATACCGAAAGTTGGAGCAGACTGATAGGGGCGCCCCAACGTTTCGATTTGAAATCGAATCGAAAGTCGTATGTCTGTCTTTTTTTGGCATTACGAACACGAGCGAGATAGACATACGACTTTCTGAAATCGAAATCGAATCGAAGCATTGTGAATACGGGGGCAGAACTGGAGAGACCGCCGAAATCGCAGAACATGTATTCAGTTTTACTTCTGCGGATTTTCAAGCTAACATTCTCTGGCTTCTGTTGCCAATTCTCCAATCTGCAGTGGATCTCAGGTCCATCTTCACCGACAAGAACAATGCCGTCGGCAAACAGCATGTACTAGGGTGCCTCTTCCTGTATGTCTGACGTCAGAGCGTCCAATATCAACAAGAAGAGGTAAGGACTTAAAGCCGACCCTTGATGCAGGTCTACAACTACACTGAACTCGTCGGTGTTGCCAGCAGCTCACCGGACGTATGGTACAAGATTGACTGTACATAGCACGAATTAACTCTACATACTTCCCAGCTATACCTTTCTATTTCAAGGCCCACCACAATACTTCTGGAGGTACCCTATCATACGCTTTCTCCAGATCGATGAACACCATGTGCAAGTTCTTGTGTGCACGTTTGTACTTTTCACACAATTGGCGGAGTGCAAAAGTGGCGTTCATTGTACCTCGACCTGGCATAAACCCAAACTGGTTTTGGGTGATCTCCCTCTCCTCTCTTATTCTTTTCTCTATCACTTTCTCCCATAGTTTTATACTATGTGACATGAGTTTTATCCCCCGATAGTTGTTGCAATCCTGCACATCACCTTTATTCTTGAAAATTGGCACTAGCGAACTATTGTACAATTCTTGTGGGATCGCGCCTTCATACAACAGCTTATTGAAGAATAAAGTCAGCCCCATACATCCGTCTGCATAAAACATTTTCATACTTTTACTGGTATTTCGTCAGGGCCCATGGCCTTCCCATTCTTCATACTTTGAACTGGCTTCCTTACTTCATCTAAGCAAATTTTCCTCACCAAACCCATATTTACTTGTACCTCTTTGAGCACACCGTTCCATTCCTTCTCTTCGTTCATCAACTTTTCAAAATAAAGCTTCCATCTCTCTTTTATTTCATCATCCTTGGACAGAACCTTACCAGCGCCATCTTTTATACATTTAATATGAATTATATCTCTCGTTCTCCTTTCTCTTGCTTTTGTTATTCGGTAGAGCTCCTTTTGGCTCCTAGGACTTTCCAGTAAGTCATACAACTTCTCCTGCGCCCCCTTTTTTGCCTTTCGCTTCCATTCTTTATAGATCTTTTTCTTTTCATCTTTTAAACTGTCATTCCCCTTTGCTACATTAAATGCCACCTTCCATTCATTAAATGCAACCTTCTTTTCTTTTAGACTCTTTTGAAAATAGATAACCGCTTTATGGCCTACGCACATTGGGGACGGCAGGGAGTATTTTATCTATCCCGAACATGAATTCATACGTAGCTAGTGGTATCAAGTTACAGATTCTAATGTTCAATGCCGCGAAGGGAAATCCCGGTTGATGCCTCGGGGTCTGCCTGATTTTTTACTGGTATACTAGTCTTAAGCAAGGTAATAAGAGTTACAATCAAAACCACTAGCGCAAGTGGTCATGGGTCCTGGCCCTACTATAACGTCTTAATGCAGGATTGTTTTAGTTCTATTTCGAGAGTGGGAAAGAGATGGCGCTAGACAGCTGTCTAGCTCCTGGCCTCTGCCCCTTAGGTTCGGTCTCAAACTTTAGCAGTACTATTGGATTTTCCGTTTCAAATAAAAGTAATAAGTAGGGCTCGTAGTAGTCGCTAGTAGTACCTAGTCCCTGATTACTGGCAATTAATTAAGTTTGTTTGGAATATAAATTGGCGAAGTGTGATTCTAATGTTGTAACTTATTCTTTTTAATATTTTTAGGTTTATTTTCTACTGGAGGCACTGTATTTTACGCCCATCGAGAATAAAGACGTCCAATTTGATTCCAAGAACATGTCATAAAAGTTTATTAACCCGCAAAAAAGCAATAATACACAGACTATCTACACAAAGACCTGTATTATCCCGTGGGACTATACCAACTGCAATTCTATTGGTCACCACAAACTTGTAGATACTTGTACAGACTTGCTTATCGCAATTCATTAACGAGCTGTATGCACATGACAAAATTATCTGAAATGATAACAATGTTTGTTGAATTTAAGATGATAATATAGAAAATATATGAATGTTTGTGACCATTATTCCGTGAGCCTGCTCAGATACTGGTCGGTTGTACATATCTCGACAATGGCGCAGTGGGACGTGAAAAACAAAACTGTTTTAGTAACTGGAGGTGCTTCCGGCTTAGGTGCTGCCTATGTTGAGGCTTTCCTAGACCATGGAGCAAAGGTATTTACCAATTATGAATACTGCTCGTCTAAAATCCATCCAAAAACTATTGAATGAAAAATTGAGAATCTTAGTAATTTTGTTGACGGGTCGGGCTAAGTTAGGGAAGTCTGGTAAGAGCATGCTCTAAGGATCAGGGGTTAATCAGTCACCTATCTATATAAATTAAACTAGAAATCAGAGCCTAAAACTACAATTCTGTAGTCATGGAGTGACTGCCACGCATTTGACACAGTAATACACCGATTTCTGTTTATTGTGTTCTTCCTTATAGTTGCCTATATTGACCATTTTTTATTAATTGCAGAAAGTAGCTCTCCTAGACATTGCCGAGGAGGTCGGTAAGGCGACCGCCGAGCGTCTGAACAAAGTTCACGGCAATAAGGCGGTGTTCATCAAGTGCGACGTGAGCAAGGAAGACGACATAACGAGCGCGTTCGACGCCGTGCTCGCGCAGCTCAAGCAGATCGATGTCATCGTCAACAATGCTGGCGTTATGGTCGACTCACCCAGCGTTTGGAGAACTACGTCCAATATTAATTATGTAGGTAATTTTAGCATCATCGTCGTAGGTAGTTTCAATTTATTTGAGGTCGGCGAAAGGGTCGGCGCTGCACGAGTGCACGACGTCATACTTAAGATGAAGGTACCTAAGCTTCTAAGCCGATGTCTGAGAATAATTCATTCCATAATATTAATGTCATAATTATTTCATACAACCAGCATTATTTTTAACCGACTTCTGAAAAAGAGGTTATGCTTTTTTTAAATTTGTTAGAGAAAGCCCGCACGTTCGTCCCATTAGGTATATATATTTTATTAACTATGTTTAAGTAGTTTATGAGTTACGTATTCTTTGTTCCTTGACTATTATGATGACATAATGATCTCTTAATAACTTCTA
Source organism: Standfussiana lucernea (assembly GCA_964057025.1). Classification (NCBI taxonomy): domain Eukaryota; kingdom Metazoa; phylum Arthropoda; class Insecta; order Lepidoptera; family Noctuidae; genus Standfussiana; species Standfussiana lucernea. The sequence continues at coordinate 9,990,143 of OZ059802.1, forward strand.
GTTACAACGACAAGAATTTGTGTGGGACAAATTAAAAAAAAAACTAAAATGATTGAAACACAGTCACTAACTCTCGAAAGTAAACTTATTTTTGTCTTGTTAAAAAGTTTTTTTATTCAATTGAGTGTTTAGCGTACTTTAAAAGATGCAACTACTTGACAACTTGCTTGTTAACTCCAGCTTTTTAAAATAAGTAAGTATAAAATTACCTACAGCACAATATTTTGCTTTCAGCAAGGCGTAGTTTCCTTTACTTTAAAAGGCGTCAAGCATATGAGGAAAGACGAAGGTGGAGTTGGTGGAACTATCATCAACATCGCGTCAATAATGGCTTTGACCAAATTTCCATATTTACCGGTCTACTGTGGTGCGAAAATGGCTGTTGTGCAGTTTAGCCAATGCTTAGCGGTGAGTCAAATGAAGAAGACGACTTTGTTCCTAATTTTTGATGAATCCCAACTGTTATAACTTCAAAACAGTGATTACTGACCCAAAAACTGGTATTTCCAGATGGATCCGTTCTACGAAAACACAGGCGTCAGGGTTTTGACAATGTGCTTAGGTGCTACCGATACCCCTTTAGTTCTGAATTTAGAATCGAAAGCTTGGGACCCAAAGCTTGGGAGCAAAATGGCTGCCGCTGTAGAGGAGGGTTACACCATTCAAACGTAAGTCTAAGAAAAATCCCAAAGAGAGAAATTGGGCCACTCACTCTCCTGGCCTCTCAAAGCAGTATTATTTAATCTTATTTTAGTGTGGGTAAGATATAGAGCCAGACTTCTGTCTATCTCTTTCCCACACTGAAATAACATTAAAAGATTACTTACTGCGGTGCTGGTACCCGCCTTGTTATGTAGCAAAAACAACATAACATCACGTCTGTAATCCCCGAAAGGTTAGGCAGAGGTGTACGTAATAGTACACCCACTTCGCCAGTTATGTTTAAGTCCCATGTAATAGGGGGCGAGCCTATTGCCATCAACCGGGCACAAATCCATACTCCTTGGCTGCCACTGAGAAATTCCTGATGGAAAAACCCAATAACAATTATGTAAACTGTTATGTACCATTGTAGCATAAGTGGTTTTTGTGTTGATTAGTCCTTTAGAGGCTCCCTCTTTTTGCCTTTTTGCCAAAATCTTCAAGCAAAAGACTTGTGATGTTATGTAACATGTCTCAAAAACTGGGTGTCAGATGTTCTTCTGGGTTCGTATGTAAGTCTAGCCACTTTATAAATAAGTAATTGGGCAGCAGCATTTCTTTTTGCTTATGATACTTACGATTTTTCTTTCAGGAAAGAATCAGCAGTAGCAGCTCTTCTGGATATGTTTAACACTGGCACCCCTGCTACGATTTGGATGTCAGTCGATAACAAACCAGTTCAGAATATCACTGCGGCTCTTGATCGAGCCTTTAAAGACTTCGAGAATGTTATTTTAGGAAAATAGGTTTTCTGAATATTGTTATATAAAATTTTGTTAATCAACCGTGGTTTTCTATTAATATGACCCTATCGTGTACCTACACAGGAAGCGCCTACATAGAGACTTCATCTCGATCAGTTTTAAACCGCCTCGCCTGTTTGATTACTGGCCATACTTAACTCAACATTATTTCCTCTTAACTACACGACCATAGCCTCACAGTCCTTCGTCTGTTTTGTTAGATGCTTCCCTTGGGGATTCCGGTGTTTTTTTTTCTGTATAATCGTCTTAGTATTTAGACTCTTACTAAAAGAATATATTAGTAACAGATACCCTAAATTACACGATAAAGTTTCTTTCGATAACGATCTTATTACTGGGTGTGGCAGTGAAAATGTTGCACAGGAAGGGTTTGTAGCAGAAAAACCAGTTACAGTTAGTTGTAGCAACCAGAAGGGGAATCGTGCAAAAGAAAAGAATTCTTATAAAAAGTATAGGTACCCATGCAGGTATAATTTTACCTTTTATTATTTTGATATATTATATTTTCATATATTATAATTTTATTTATTTTTTAAATAGAGAGGAGCTAGCAGCGGCTATAGGAAACGGCAATTTGAGAGTATCAGGAGCAAACTTCTGGTGGTGGACTCAAACAGTCCGATGACTGATGTTAAAAAATCTAAAATTAATGAATTAATTTATGTTGTTATTATATCAACGCATATCAAACGAATGAAAAACAAAACAATGGTTTATCTTCACCCCTAGAATTAGGCCCACCAATGTAGTTAATGACGGATCGATAAAAATATGATAAATAAAATAGGTTTCTTATATAATAGATAACATACATAGTATATAAATAAAACTCAATGAAACAACAGTGTTAGTTACTTATCAGCAGCTGTAAAGTGTATTATAACAATGGCGAAGTGGGAAGCAAAGGACAAAACATTTTTGATAACCGGAGCAGCTTCCGGCCTGGGAGCTGAGTATGCGGAGACGTTCTTAAATGAAGGAGCAAAGGTATTTATTTTTACAAAATTATAAGTAAGGGAATTAAACCTTTATATATTAACGTGAGACTGAATTAAAACGCCCCAGGACTCCGTTACGTGACTGTGCTACCACTCACTTAATTTTTTACAGCGTATTTATAGCTAGTTCTAGAATGCTTTGCAACTTCTGTAGAATTGTCGATACGCTAATAGTCTAATTTATTTACATTGTCAATGCATTTCTCAAAGACCTCTTTTCGAAATCTTTTTATGTGTCTGCTGAAAATATGCAATTTTTTAATCTAGGCCGGAGTTGAGTAATTACTTTATCGTCATCACATTCCTACCTTGGTCCCACATTACTTCGCAACACGTTTTTTTGCCTGTCATGCTTTCTTTTTCTCCATTTTCTTTCATAACAATGCTCACACAATTCATCCGTCTTTTTCCTTACTCACCGCCACATTTCACTGGGCTCGAGTTGTGACTCCCTTTCACAGAGCCCTCTCAGTCACTGGCCTCTTGACCTGGTGGGTGAGTGGATACTTATGAGTTCAACAGGTCTGTTCACTCCTCTCCGTTTGTGTCTTGCACCTTGGCCAAGTGACAGCAGAAGAAATGACGCTGATTTTATCTTTAAGTAGACAAGCGTGATGTCCATCTTCATAATCCAGTTATCTGTACCTATACGATTTTTTGCAAAGTAAGTGTGACAAGGCAAGGAACATCGTCACCCTGACTTTATTTTATATTAGCTATTTGCAAGCGCTATTGATTGGACTATCGATTGATCAGTAAACTAAACTTTGAACTCGCCTGGCTAAACACGAACTTCATGATGTTGAAATACAAGAAGGTGATACATTTTTATTTTTGCAGAATGTAGCTCTCCTAGACATTGCCGAAGAGCTTGGCAAGGCGACTGCCGAGCGTCTGAACAAAGTTCACGGCAATAAGGCGGTGTTCATCAAGTGCGATGTGAGCAAGGAAGACGACATAACGAGCGCGTTCGACGCCGTGCTCGCGCAGCTCAAGCAGATTGATGTCATCATCAACAATGCTGGCGTTATGGTTGATGCACCTAATATGTGGAGGACAGCTTCTGACGTTAATTGGGTAGGTGTGGCAAGTCGACCATAGTTCTCTTTCTTTTTGCTCTTTTTTGTCTGCCTTTGGACCATATATATTTCACTTACTCTCCCTCCTTCCAACTAGGTTCATTTATGTTCCTAAATAAGCTTAGGCTGACATACATTTTTCTTTATTGAGCTCATTGGAGTTATGTCCATCAATGATTTCATCTAATAGTTTTTTAGTGCTGAAATGCTTAAGAATATTGCTTATGTCAAGTAAACTAAGACACATTTTATTTCAGCAAGGATTAGTTTCCTTCGCATTAAAAGGCGTCAAGTACATGAGGAAAGACGAAGGTGGAGTCGGAGGAACAATTATCAACATCGCTTCTACAGTCGCATTGACTAAATCTCCAGCCTTGCCAATTTACAGTGGCTCCAAAATGGCTGTTCTACATTTTTACAGTTATTATCGGCAGTGGATGGAGCGAAATAAAACGGCTTGGAGAAGGAATAAACGTTGTTTAATTTTATTATTAGGCACAGTACAAAAAAAATGGACACACCGCCTTGACCGGCGTTGGAAGAAAGGAAGGAGTTGCCATACTCGAAATTTAATTATTAAAATATAAATGTTGCCACTTTATTACAATATTTAACACACCCCCTCAACATTATATTTTAATTCCCAGACAACCCTTTAATTTAACAATTCAAAACATTTATTCTTAACACCCCCTTAAGAAAAATTCTGAGATGCTTCCCCTTAAACTTCTAAACAAATATGCAGAGCCCTTAAATCTAGAAATACCTAACAACCTTTACATACACAAGATACCTTAAACAATGTTATAAACTCAACACTACGTACGTGCCTACTTGCTTTAACAAACTTATGACAATATCATATCTCTAAGTTTAACAAAAAGTATTTTCCCCAAAGGTTTGGTAAACAAATCAGCTATATTGTTATTACTACAAACAAACTTTATTTTAACTGAACCTGTTGATACATTTTCCACAATATACTGATATTTTATATCTATATGTTTTAACCTTTTGTTACTGTCATTGTTTTTTGCTATATTAATCACACTTTGGTTGTCTTCAAGTATTTCAAAATCAACATTATTATATCCAAAATCTTTGAGTAACATTTTTAAAAAAGAACCTTCCATAATACTCATGCTAAGAGCTACATATTCAGCTTCACAAGACGATAATGATACACAAGACTGTTTCTTGCTGTACCAAGAAACTGGACAGTTAAAAATATAAAAAATTTGACCAGATGTTGACTTCCGGTCTGCAACATCACCGGCCCAGTCTGCATCACTATAGCCTTGCAGTTTACATACATTTCTACTTTCCTCATATTTATATATTAGAGACAAATCTATAGTACCCTTTATGTATCTTAATATCCTCTTTAAACATTTAAATAAAGCTACACTAGCACAGTGCACATATCTACTAAGAAATCCTACTGCTACACATAAATCTGGTCTAGTGCAAGTAGCATACAAAAGACTGCCAACTAAACTTCTACAGGCTTTTTCTATTTCAAAACTTTCACTTTTATCTTTCTGTAACAATTCAAAATTTAAATTCTGTTCTATTGGAGTAGATACAGTTTTACAATTTGACATCTGATATAAATCTAACAACTTTAACAAATATCTTTTCTGATTTATTATAGTTACACAATTAACAAGATCCTGTTTAATATTTATTCCTAGATAATTACTGGCTAGACCCAAATCTTTCATTTTAAAGTTTTTACATATGGAACTTTTAAAGTCACTTACTTGGTTTTTATTACTACCAAAATACAACAGATCATCTACAAATAATAACACATAAATGTAGTCATTTCCTATTTGTTTGAAATATAAACATGGGTCATTCTTTGATCTTAGAAAATTTTCATTCAACATAAAATTATTAAACTTTTCATTCCAGTATTTAGGAGATTTTTTAAGACCATAGATTGACTTCTTTAGTTTACATACCTTATTACTAGGTAATCTCATATAAACTGTCTCATTGATGTCTCCATAAAGAAATGCTCCCGTGACATCCATTTGATACACTGGCTGCCTTTTCTGGGTAGCTACAGCCATCATAGCTTTGAAGGTTGTTAACTTGGCGACAGGTGAGTATGTTTGATTGTCGCAGTTCTTCTGTTCAAATCCTCTGGCTACTAAGCGAGCTTTATACAGAGATTTTCCTTCTGCCTCCTTGATTTTAAATACCCACTTGCTACTCACTATGTTTTCTCCATCAGGAACTTCTGTCACCTCCTCCCAGGTATTATTTTCCTCCAGTGTCTTCAACTCTTTATTTATGGCTTCCTCCCATTTAGTTTTATCTGGTCTTTTCATAGCTTCTTGGTAGGAAACAGGTTCATCACAGCAGTAGCTCAGGAACATGTTTTCGTCTTCTTGTACATAGTCTTTCAACCAGCTTGGCTTTTTCCTTACTCTTCTGGATCTTTCTGTTGCCTCTTCTGTCTGTCCTGAAGTTTCCTGTGAGTTTTCCTGTTCTTCTTCTATTTCTTCCTCTACCTCTTCTTCTAGTATTGATTCCTCATGAAAAGAATGAATGGAATCCTGTTCATTTTCACTTTCTATTGTTTCAGGGTTTTCAATATCCTCATACTGGCTTTCTTCTTCCTCTGAAACTTGTTCTGTCTCTTCTTGAGTGTCAGAAACTATGTGATACTCCTTTTCTTGTCTTCTGTCTCTATCTTTGTTTTCTATAGACTGTTTTATAAATACTATGTCTCTTTTGATGTCTACTTTGTCTTCCTCTGGAAAATATATTCTGTATCCTTTTGTATTTTCTCCATATCCTATGAAATAGCCTAATTCAGCCTTGCTATCAAACTTTAACCGTTTTTGATCAGGAATATGTACAGATACTTGACTACCGAAGACTTGAAGGCCGTTGACATCAAAATCTTTGTTCCACCAAAGTTGATATGGTGTTTTGTCTTTCACACGACTAGGACCTGTTCTGTTAATTATGTAGACAGCGGTGTTGAGAGCTTCAGCCCACATATTTTTGTTTAGGCCGCTCTCCAGAAGCATAGTTCGTGCCGACTCAACCACCGTCCTCATTTCACGCTCTACACAACCATTCTGTTGTGAAGTATATGTTACACTTCTTTGGTGTTGTATCCCATGTGATTTCAGCAAGTTTTCCATTTCTTTACCGATAAATTCCTTTGCATTATCACTTCTTATGTATTTCACTATGTGACCAGGATTAACTTTTATTTCTTTCAGATACTGTTTTAAATATTCTACAGACTGACCTTTATTCTTCAGAAAATACACCTTTCTAAATTTGGAATAATCATCCTTGATGAGCAGAAAGAACCTTGCCCCTCCTAGTGAAGTTTGTTCTACTGGACCTCCAATGTCAATATGGATAACCTCTCCTGGTTTCGTTGCCCTATGGGTACTGGATGGGAAGGGAAACTTATGTTGTTTTCCTTTCAAACATGGCAAACAGGTTTCTTCTTCACTATTTTCGAACTTAATGTCTTGCTTCATCAAGATGCTTTTCACTTGGTTTATGTCTTGGTGACCTAGTTTGGCATGCCATTCCCTCAGATTTGACATTACTTTTCCAACCATGGCATTATTCTCATACTGTCTGAATAACATTGTGTACATTTTACCATTTCTCTGGGCTACCGCACACACACTGTTGTTTTTGATAAACTGGCACTCGTTAGCAGTCGACTCCAGTTTGTAACCTTTATCCAGAGCAGCACTCATGGAAAATAAGTTTGCCTTGAGGCTTGGCACATGTAACACACTGCCTATTGATGTTTTAATCCAATTTACACCATCATATGCCTCTAGGTTAATGTCACCATAACCTAATGCTTTTATTATTGTCCCATCCCCAATAACAATGTCTTTAGGCACTAATAACTTTTTATAGTTTGTGAAACTGTCCACTGTAAAGCACATATGCTCAGAAGCACCACTATCTAAGAACCACTCATTATATTTACTTTTTGACATAAGTCCACACACCACTGACATGACAAATGCGTTTTGTGTTTTATCTTCACTTTGTTGTTTATTGTCTTTGTTATACCAACACTTTTCTTTTGTATGTCCTCGTTTTTTACATTGCTTACAAAATAGGATGTTTTCAGTTTTATCACTTTTGTGCTTCTTTACTTTACAGTCCTTTTTATAATGCCCCACTTTACCGCAGTTAAAGCATTTTCTTGAGTTTGTGTTCGTTTTGAACGCTGTGGAACTACTGTTTTCACTGTTTTGGTACAGTTTGTTTCTTTGTTCTTCTATGATGAGCCTGGCTGTCAACTCCGAAAGATTTCGCTTTTCTAATGGCACAGAGTCCCATGCAGAGACGAAGTGTCTGAACTTTTCACCTAGCGAACTTATGATTTTTGTAACAATCATGTTTTCGGCAACTTCGCCCTTTGCTTGCCTTATTTGAGTCACAATGGCTTCTATTTTAGCTATGAACGTAGATACATCTTCCGAACTGTTAAGTTTCTCTTCGAAGAAGCGCTGCTGTAATATGTGGAGTGACATATCAGATTTTTGTTCATAAACTGTATTTAATTTGTCCCACATTTCTTTGGCTGTTTCGCAATTTTGAACATGCAGCATAGCCGTGTTACCCAGTCTTGCTACGATGATTCCTTGGGCTTTTGCATCTAACCTCTTCCATGTGGTTAATTTTTCATCTTCATTTTCAGGGCATTTTGATGAGCCATCCACCAAGTCAAAGACATTTACCGCCTTCAATATGACTTTTACTTGAAATTTCCATGTATGCCAATTACCGACATCTTCTAATAACATGCGATTATTTGAAGCTCCAAAAATATAGCCCTCGCCGTCCATCTTGTTCCGCCTTTGCCTCTGCTTGACCGCAGGACCACGCGCCGCTTTACCACAGCTTTTAAGTCAATATTCCTTTATTTCGCTCCGGATGCCTGGGCCCATAACCTTTTACAGTTATTATCGGCAGTGGATGGAGCGAAATAAAACGGCTTGGAGAAGGAATAAACGTTGTTTAATTTTATTATTAGGCACAGTACAAAAAAAATGGACACACCGCCTTGACCGGCGTTGGAAGAAAGGAAGGAGTTGCCATACTCGAAATTTAATTATTAAAATATAAATGTTGCCACTTTATTACAATATTTAACATACATTTCAGCCAATGTTTAGCGGTAAGTGAATCAAAAAATGTACTAATTTTGGTCAAAGAAATAAAAAAGAAGCTTCGAAACTTTTGTAATGACAATAACACTGATTTTTCAAACTTGATTGTAAATGAGTAATTATTTAGATACTCACTAATCTGTGGCCTTACCATGACGCCTTAATGTAGGAATGTTTTAGTTCTATTTCGAGATAGAGAGAGAGAGGGATGGCGCTAGTCAGCTGTCTAGCGCCATCTCTTTCCACACTGGAATTTTCCTTACTTTCGAACATTTTACCAAGACAACTACACAGTTTTATCTTATTTCCAGATGGATCCTTTCTACGATAACACGGGCATCAGAGTTCTGACTTTGTGTTTAGGACCAACTGACACTCCTTTGCTGCATAACTTGGAATTGAGAGCATATGAACCAAAAATAGGGAAGGTTATGGTCGACATGGTTAAAGCAATGGGTGTCGTATATCAAAAGTAAGTAGTTTTGGTCTATCTAACATAAGTGTTTATTACAAACATCAGACAGTAGACCTTACAGCACAGTCCCTACAGAACTCACTGCGAGTGGTGGGGACCCAACAAAGTGCACCAACGATCTGGTGACGTGGATTTCATGGTTGTCTAACAAGGACGTTGTGTTGTGTCCGTGAATGTGGCGGGAACTATATGTTATGACGATGAACTAATGAAGGCTAATCATGCACCAAGGACTTTTCTGTTTTTGTTGATGGGATTTTAGGGCAAAACACCAACAGTGCCAACAGTGCCTGAGTGAAATATAATTAACGATAAAATACCTAGCAGTCGTCAAAATACTGAGATTTATAAATAAGCTACCAAGATAAGTCTTAATGGTTTTTTTTTTGGATAGTGATTTAATCAGTAATTTTTGTCTTTTCCAGACCAGCTTCCGCCGTTGCTTCAATGCTTGTCATGTTCAAAACTGGTGCACCAGGATCTATTTGGTTGTCAGTTCATAACAAGCCAGTTAAAAATATTACACCAGTTATTGACGGTGCTTTTAGAGATTTTGAGAACCTTTTGTTAGAATAAAAGTTATTATAAATTTATTTATTTAAACTTCGTGTACAATAGAGGTACATAGGATTCTCGACCAGTCAATCTTTGGGTTAAATAATTTAAAATAAAATATAATATAAAAAAGTTATTCACGACGCTGTGTTTTCCTTGTAACAAATAAATCTATTATTTTACTGTTTTTTTTTTTTTTTTGCGTAGTCTTTTCCCAACCTTTCGGGTCAGCTTCCAGTCTCACCGCCAGAAAACCAGTATTTGCCATGGGTGGACCCATAATGACTCCATCTATGTCGAAATCCTCGAAATACTCACTAGCACGAAACCTTTTGGGGCTGGGTGTCACTTGTCAGACAGTCGGGTACTAGGTACACTCTTTAACAACCTTCTACAGATATTGTCTAACCTAAGCAAGAAGTACTCCAATAAGATTATTACCTACAGAAATCTTCTACTTGAATCCTCAAATATATGTATATAAGGCACATCCTAAACTTTTGGGTCCAGAAGCTTGAGAGTTCAAGAGTTCCCTGCAAACAATGGTGATGCTGACCATGAAAATAGAGGTTAAAATAGGGCATGGCAGAAGTTACCATGGGAAAACTCATCGGGGGTTTTGCTTGTAATAAAATGAATGCTGCCTCGTTGGTTTGTTGGTCTTGCTTGATGCAAACACTGCTAAGTGTGAGGTTCTGGGCCTGATCCTCTGATCGGGTTAGGTGTTACTGAATTTATCTACACTTTAGCCTGGTGCCGCACGCATGATGCAGCATACATGGAGCGTATATAAAATAATACTTCTTGGTACTTCTACCGACTGTCAAAGATGTACAAATGACAGCCGGGACCAACGGCTTAACGTGCTTTCTGAGGCACGGAGGAAACTCGGTAGGTAATGGGTGGGCACCCATCCACGGACCAACCCTGGCAAGCCCGGCTTAACTTGAAGATCGACCCGAGCGGCAGATATATTTAGCCACGAACTCCTCCTTTAGTCACGGGATACTGATGCACCTTTATTATGTTGGTGTACAAAGGTCGGGTATCATAATCAGATATCAAAATGTTTTGTTTTTTTTCGCAAAGTAGGTATGACAAAACAATAAACGATTAAATTGCATTGTCACACTTACTGTGCGTATTTTTCTGCAACGAGGGTGTGGCATAATAAATTCCTAAATTTTTCACAATTACTGATATTGAACATAAAGCAACAAGCAACTTCCAACTGTCTAGTAGCTAATTGTAACCACTGTTGAAGAAATACCGAGTCTTCACAACTGAAAAAAAGCTAGAGGACAATTCGTTCACACTGAAAGAGACTGCTGAAAAAAGGAGAGTTAATGCACCAATAGCTGACTCTCAGCGACGTGGATTTGGGCGATTCTCTCGAAAGCTCAGGGAGACGCTTGAGGCTTCACGGTCACCTGATTTGAGTAATTGGTAATAATTGGTAGAACTACAGAGGTATGACGAACAAAGTTTCAAGTTCCTCATCTCTCTTTGTAACTAGTGAAGAATTAAAAAAAATTAACTATGTCCTACAAAAAAAAAATGGGTCTGTCTCTAAGAGTAAAGCCAACCAATGTGTTAATCCTCCTACGTAATGGTTTGCCGGTAAAAATTAAGATAAAGTATCTTATTGTAGATAACATTCAGGTATTTAAAAGACAATCCCAGAGTAAACTTTACTTAGTAGCTGATTGAGTGTCACATTATTACAATGGCACAGTGGGACGCTAAAGAGAAAACATTTTTGATCACCGGAGGTGCTTCTGGTCTAGGGGCTGAGTACGCGCAGGCTTTTCTAGAACAAGGAGCAAAGGTATTTATATTTAAGTTTAATTTGATTAAGTAAGTAGAAACTGATCAGCCTTCGTTACCAGCCCAGGGGTCTGACTGACTCCTACTGGCTAAAACCAGACGGTGTTTTTCGAACGAGGTGGTCGAGTACGTGAGCAGTTCGTCACGCTCCCCCTGCCAGGTATTGGCTCACATAAACATGCAAGCCCCGTCACCCTCTCTGCGGCCGTACACGGGCGCAGTTTCTCATGAGCGGCGAGAACACGGCGTGCTGCCGTCCCGGGCCTGTGTCTGTTTAGGAGATAGACTCCCCAAATCTGTGACCCGCAGCCCACACCGTATGGCGGCCGGGGATGTTGTGCACTCGTTACCAGCCCTTACTCATCTTAAATTATTTGGGGTAGAAATGAAATGATCTCTTCGAAACACACGGCTTTCCGCTACTTTTTTTCTTAGCGTATCGATGGCAATTTAAATTGAATCGGCCCGAAACTGGGCTACGAGATTTCCGCAACTTAAATTGACAAAAAACTGTTTTCGTCATCAATGTAGATTTTTTTTGTTGCCATAACTATTTTTTTTTCTTACAGAACGTAGCTCTCCTAGACATTGCCGAAAAGGTCGGCAAGGCGACCGCCGAGCGTCTGAACAAAGTTCACGGCAATAAGGCGGTGTTCATCAAGTGCGACGTGAGCAATGAAGAAGACATAACGAGCGCGTTCGACGCCGTGCTCGCGCAGCTCAAGCAGATCGATGTCATCGTCAACAATGCTGGCGTTATGGTGGATGCTCCTAACGTGTGGAGGACAGCCTCAGACGTTAATTGGGTAGGTTTTAGTAGGACGTCCACTATTACTCAAATAAAGCATAAAAGGGCCATTCTAAACCCAGTTCTTCCTTTCCAGCAAGGATTAGTTTCCTTCTCATTAAAAGGCGTCAAGCATATGAGGAAAGACGAAGGTGGAGTCGGTGGAACAATTATCAACATCGCTTCTACAGCTGCTTTGACTGTAGTCCCGTCCTTACCAGTTTATTGCGGGTCCAAAATAGCTGTCCTGCATTTCAGCCAATGTTTAGCGGTAAGCGATTAAAGTGTCAGAATCAAGAATTGAGCTGATGGCAGCTTTTTTTTTTTGCGTAAACCACTTGAGAGAACTTATAATCGACTGCTTGTCATTAAAGTACGTGGAAGGTCCGAACTCAGTTGAATCTTCGTTCGACTATTTTTCTATGGAACCGCTGCAATTTTTAACTCACCATTTTATTCTCGTTTCCAGGCGGCACCATTCTACGAAAACACAGGTGTTAGAGTTCTGGTCTTGTGTTTAGGGGCTACTGATACTCCTTTGCTGCATAATTTGGAAACGAGGGCATATGAACCCAAAATGGGACAGGTTTTCGTCGACATGATTAAGGATGGCGGATATATATTTCAAAAGTGAGTGTGCTACCTAACACCATTCCCTTCGGGGATTACAAGCGTGATTTTATGTTACGTTATGGCCCTGAGATTTACAGTTGAGCTCATAAGTAGCAGTATCTTTTTAAAGCATCATCATTTGCCTACCTAGCCTTTTTTCCCAACTTAATTGGGGTCGGCTTCCAGTCTTACCGGATGCAGCTGAAATACCAGTATTTTAGATGAAGCGACTGTCTATCTGACCTCCACAACCCAGTTAGTACCTACTGGGTAATACGGTACTCCTTGGTAAGACTGGTTGTCAGACTTTCGGGCCAGTGACTACCTGCAACGACTGTCAAAGATCTACAATTGACAGCCGGGACTAACGGCTTAACATGCTTTCCGAGGCATGGTCGTCATGGCACGATGGTCACCCATCTACAGACCGACCTTGGCAAGCGCGGCTTAACCTTGCATAGTGTAAATACAATACTTATTTGATTATTTTCAGGCCAGCTTCTGCGGTTGCTACCGTGCTGGAGATGTTCAAAACAGGCGCATCGGGCTCTATTTGGTTGTCTGTTGACAATAAACCAGCTCAAAATATCACACCAGTTATAGATGGTGTTTTTAAAGATTTTGAGAATCTTTTGATGTAAAAAAAAATTGAAACCCATATTTTAAAACGCTTAATTTATTTCTATTAAAACTGTGTAAAAATGCATGTAAATATGTTTTATGTGGTGGACAATAAAGTTCCTTGTTAATTAATAAACAAACTTATTTGCGTGTATAAAAATTGTAAAGAGCTTAGCAGTTTTAGTGTAATTTCTCTAACTATACATGGCGTGCGTAGTAAAATTCATACGTTTAAAGTACCTAATACAGTAGGTATTTTTTTACTATACGGGGTGGAAGGGGTCACCGACACGAAAACGGAAACCACATACTTAGTACACCGTTCCGAACCCCCCCACATAGAAATTTTGTGGTTTCCGTTTCCGCGTGGGTGCCATCCACCCTGTATTCACAAAGCACACAAAACAAAAATAAACTCGTAAGAACCTTGCCTGCAACTGAAAAAGGTTATATTTTATTATGATATAATTTCGCCAACTGATAGCAATATGTGATATGGTTATCATGTCTCTACACAGATATCGTAGCAAGATTTAAATATAGTGCATGAAAAGACACAGTCCTCAGTTTCTTATCGGGTGCATTGCAAAATAATGGCGCAGTGGGGCGCAAGAGACAAAACATTCTTAATAACTGGAGGTGCTTCAGGCTTAGGGGCCGGGTACGCGGAGTCTTTTCTAAGTCATGGAGCAAAGGTAAATACTTACCTACTTAATCTTTGTCCAACCATACCAAGAATAAATAGTAAGCAGTGATAGCCTTGTGGTGTGACCACGGAGTAATTGTATTTACTCCGTGGGTGTGACCGTCGGACTGCCAAGTCATAGGTCTCAAGTTCAAACCCAAGACACGTCTGATTTTTCGGATTCATGTGCGTATTGTATAATTATCAGTTACTTCGGTGAAGGAAAACATCGTGAGGAAATCAGCATACCTGAGAGATATTTCGCGACGGCATGTAAAGCCATATCAAAGGCCCATGGGCGCAAAAAACTATGTCACCAGGGGGTAACCATGATCTGTTAGTGCAGGAATATTTTAGTACTATTTCGAGAGTGGGTAAGAGAAGGCATTGTTAAACAGCTGTCTAGCGCTGTCACTTTCCCACTCTAAACCACCCACCCACTAACCCACTTGGTTAGGCACTCACCACACGTTAAGAAAGATTACCAAGAATGCTTCCCAACGTCTGTTCCTATAGTAAGGACCGCTTGCACCGCTTGCACGATACACCACTAAACAAAATTATCATTCAGTTTCTCGCATCTTCAACAGATGGGCAGAAACAGAACGATATTTCAAGTAGTTACGCTTAGCTCTAAACGTTCATGGTACACATCAAGCTACAACAATTTGTCAAATTTCTTTAATAGATTTTCAACTTTATTGCTAGATAATTAGGTTCAAGGTTGTAGATGTGCTGGCTGGCGTCTGTACCTATGCTTGGGGTGAAGCGGGCCTATAGTAATTCGAAAGCATGTTTATTGATTTGTAAAAATTAAATACAACTTTTATAGAAGGTAGCAATCTTGGACATTGCGGAAGAGCTTGGTAAGGCGACCGCCGAGCGTCTGAACAAAGTTCACGGCAATAAGGCGGTGTTCATCAAGTGCGACGTGAGCAAGGAAGACGACATAACGAGCGCGTTCGACGCCGTGCTCGCGCAGCTCAAGCAGATCGATGTCATCGTCAACAATGCTGGCGTTATGGTGGATGCTCCTGATAAGTGGAGGACAGCTTCTGAAGTTAACTGGGTATTTACTACAAAACACTGGAATGTAGATGTTTTTTTTTGTACCTATTTACTTTTGAAAACTGTAAAAACATCGACTGCGTTGTTGGTCGCAAGCTCGACTGCTGAGCATAAGTTGCTTGGTTCGATTCCCGGGTCGGGCAAAGTTTTATTGGGTTTATTCATCAGGAATTTCTCAGTAGTAGTCACGGAGTCTGGATTTGTACCCGATTGGTGGCAATAGGCTCGCCCCCTATTACATGGGACTCAAACATAACTGGCGAAATGTCGGTGTAGGTACTAATGGGTACACCTCTGCCTAACCCTTCGGGGATTACAGGCGTGATGCTATGTTATGTTACTTTTGAAAAATATTTTTTTAATATTATTGATATCCCCGGCGGGAGTACAATTATGTGATGAAAACCCAAACCATAAAGCAAAGTCAAGATGATGATGATTCTTTTAATTTCCAGCAGGGACTGGTTTCCTTTACCCTAAAAGGCGTCCAAAATATGAGGAAAGATGAAGGCGGAGCTGGTGGGACTATTATAAATATCTCTTCGATAGCCGCGTTGACTCGGGTCCCATTTCTGCCAATTTACAAAGGATCCAAAATGGCTGTTCTGCATTTCAGTCAATGTTTAGCGGTGAGTCAGGTTTGGGTTTGAGACTCTGTAACCATACCTACTATAACTACATATGTTTATTTACATATTTTTTTACCATATTCTTCTTTAAAGGTGCAGCTTGTATCAGAAAGGTGTGGTCGCATTAAAGGATGTGGTATAGACCATCAAACTAAATAATTTTCTCCATAGGACCAACAGCCATGAATAAATTCTAATTTAATTTTAATTTATTTATTTTCAGCTGCCCTATACATTTGGGGAGAGTAGGCATTGATATTTTGTACGAGGCAGTTTTTTTTTTCGTGATTACGATGGTCAACCAAACAGAAAGTGGTTCAGTTTAATTGTCTGTATCACACTCTTATAAATGATCACACCTTTTAGATACATGCTGTCAAAAATCAAAATAATTTATTTCACATAGGCATACATGGGCACTTATAAAACGTCGAGCAAAGGTGCACGGTTCGGGTTGGTCGTTTCCTATGGAGAAGAACCGGCAAGAAACTCCATGGTTACTCTTTTAAAAAACCATGTATATTCTGTATACCGTCATATACTGACCCACAGTGTTTTTGTCAACTGATTAACTGAGATTTTGAAGCCAAGTGGTAGGCAAGTTGTGACAAAATCATCTCCACCTTATTGAAACTGCCATGCTCAAACTCCTACTGCAGAGTTAAGCTAAGTCTTTTTAACCCTTATTTTCAGATGCATCCATTCTACGAAACCACTGGCATTAGGGTCTTGACAATATGTTTTGGAGCAACCGACACCCCTATATTGCACAATTTAGAAACTAGGGCTTATGAACCAAAACTGGGGAAGATAATGGCTGCTGCCGTTGCCAAAAATTACGTTTGTCAAAAGTAAGTTATTTTTATTGCCTTAAAGGTTATGTGAACACTCAATTTGTGACCTATAGGTACTTGGACTTCATCGTTTCGTGTCCTATTACCTCTTCGTACAAAATATTACTTTTTCTACTTTCAGGGTGGAGTCTGCAGTTTCAGCTCTGGTCGAAATGTTCAAACATGGCGCTCCAGGATCAATTTGGATTTCCGTGAACAATAACCCAGCTCGAGACATAACTCCAGCTATTGATCGTGCTTTCAAAGATTTTGAGAACCTTTTAATATAGGTACCGTGTAAAAATATTAAATTCTGGCTTTAAATTACACAACCATCACCCTTTTCTTTTTCATTTAACAGAAACTAAAAATGACAAATAGCCCACGTGAACACTCAGCGGGAAAATACCTTTGGCATAAGCATGAATTCGCAGCCAATTGCCATTTTACTGAAAAAAAGGCTGGAGGAACTCTGACACATGGTCGCTGCTATCGCCGATTAAATGAACGAAGCGAGCGAAGATCTCATATTTTAGTCCTAATATAAGTGATTGTCGCGATCGCATTGGCGCAATCCTCATTTAGTCCCATAGTCACCTGTTATTGTCATTTGTTCAAAAAATATAAAAGCGGCCTCGGTCGACAGTTCGGCACGAATTTATATTATTTAGGGAAACAAACAATTACTCACTATATTTATAGTGAGTAATTGTTAACAAAGAATTGTACGAGATTACATCAGTGTGCAACTAACTACGTTATCCACATCTTATATAATTAAAATTGGAAGATACATATACAAGTACAATAGTAATAAGCATTAGCTTTTTAATTTTACATTATGAAGGAATCAAACGCCTAGGACCCAAACTTCTAAATGTATGTTTCTCTAATGTTGTCTATGAAAATCAATGAAAGTGACATTTTGTTAATTGACGTTTCGAAATGCAGTACGTGTTTCGTGATCTTGTTTTCATGTATTTGATTCCTGAAAAGACTGAAATCAATCGTTAATTTCTCACATAACCCACTATTGTCATGTCAACCATGGAAGATAATAACGATGATAAGAGCGGACTATCAGGACTAGTGGAGAAAATAATAAAGGATTTGAATCATTTTCTGGCGGACCGAAGACTGTAAATATTTACTTCAAATTGGCAAAATTTCAAGTTAAATGATAAGTATGAATATAAGAAGTTGCGTGTTAATCCTGTGTTATTTCAGGACGGAGTTTGACATCGTTGCTGTGGAGTCAACTACTAACAAATCTCCTGTCTTGTATGTAGCGACGTCGTTGGGGCTGGAGTCCTGGTGTGTGAAGCATGTGTACAACTACTGCTACACCGAATTAATACGGGACTACTTGACTAATCCAAAGCGAAGACTCAGCAGATTATCAAATCTCAACTACAAGAGGATTATTAACCTTTTGAATCCTACTCTTCTGATAAACCCGGATGTTACCTCATTATGGAATAAAAGAAGGGAAATGACGCAGTGGAAGTTTCACGACTGGACCCAAGAGTTGCATTTTTCTAAATTAGTACTCTCAAGGAAACCCAAATGTAACGAGGCATATGCATACAGGAGATGGATTTTTAAAATATTAAAAGGTATGAGTATGTTTATTTTTCAAATTGAATACCAATTATTTTACTTTGTTCCAGTATTTCTAACAGCTAAATAAACTATTATTATAACCACATTATCTGCCAACACATTATCATTACTCTTTAACTGTTTAGTGCTGAATGAATTTAGGCAGAGTTATGTAAATATCTGCCCAAATTCAGTCAGATCCATGTAGGTAGAAAAAGCGTGGGCAGGTCAACAAATTGCGAGCTGGTTGAGACTCGCGCAGACCAAGGAAGAATGCCACAAACGGGAGGAGGCCTGTACTCAGCAGTAGGTGCAACAAGACTGCTAACGCTGATGATGTTTTAGTACCATAGGGTACGAGCGAGCCTACTGCCATAAACCATGAACAAATACAGATTACAGAGTGCTATTGCTAAATTCTGTTCAGACATTAATGTATTTGTTATTACTGAAGTACTCCAATGGTCTCTCGGTCGCAAGCACAACTGCTGAGCGAGGTGTCAGGGTGTCGGGTTCAATTCCTGGGTCAGGCGAAAAGTGATATTGGGGTTTTCCATGATGAATTATTCAGCAGCAGCCCAGAGCTTGGAAATTGGCAGCATGATAACAATATAATAAGTGCCTCGGAAAGCACATAAAGCTGTTGGTCATGCATCTGATCTCATTCCGACTGTGTTGATTTGCCGTCCCATCAGACTATGAGGGTGAGGGAAGAGAGAGTGCACCTGTGCCAGTGCAAACACTTTAATGTACTATAATATCTCCTGTGTCCATGGCTAATCTCTGCTGGAAAACAGTCACGAGTATTATTTTAATTTGTATTATGGTTGGTTTCAGATAAGATGGGACAGTTTAGCCAACAGTTTCTAGCTGATACCATCGCTGAAGAGCTTAGAATCTGCACTATGGCATCAGATAAGTGCATTAACAACTACCACAGCTGGGACCATCGTTCCTTTGTGATGGACATGGTCTGGCACCACAGGTGCAACTTAAACAGCACCCGAGTTTTCTTCAATGAATATAGATTCATTCATAATTGGACAGCAAGACATGTTTCTGACTACAGCTGCTTTCACTATCGCCAGACCATTGTCAAATTACTTTTCTATATTGATGAACAATGGGCAATATTTGAAAATAACATGGAGATTAACTTACGTGAACATTTCCAGAAGATTTTAGCTGATGATTTGACTAGCGATTCAGATGTGACGCCTAGCAAGATCTCCAAGAAAACAATAAATGATGATGATCTAATTGTTCTCATATTGGGCTATGCCCCAGGCAATTGCAAATGCTATGCAACCGTGAACCAAACTTTAAGAAAACTCGAACTGCTGTTCTATGAATTGATAGCAAATGAAGACTTGCTGAAGTACTACACAAATCATCAGACAATCTGGTATCACCGAAGATTTATTTTGAATAGCATTTTAACCACCATGTATCGCTATTTGGGAATACAGAACAATTTAAATGGGACCCTCCGAACAATTGTGCCGTCTGCAGAAGTTCAACGCAGAAGACGTTGTAAAAAGTGTTTTTTTGCCGACATGAGAGAGCATCAGAGTAACGTTAAGAACCAAGATGAAGACTGGTTCTGGAACTGTCCACTTTATAAAGCCTTAATTAGGCATGAGAAGGCATTGATAAACGATAGGCGGAAAGATGATTCAAAATATACTGAAGGCCATGAGATTTGCTTGAAGTATTTTGAAGGTCTCTATTTGAGTTTTGATCCCTAAACAGTATGTACCTAATAAAAATTCTATACTCTGGCTATTACAAATTGATGACAAGGGATATTATTATTCGTTTATTCCAAATGCCTTACTCATACCATGCAGGCTACGCACATGCAATGATTCGACAATTTCATCAATATGATAATTAATATCATAAAAATCTAGTCAGGTGTTGCACTCTCATAATATAAGCAAATTTTAACCATTTAAAATTTGATTAATAGTCTCCTATACATTTAGACTTGCATGAAACATAATTATAATTACTTATCAATGTCTTCTAATGTGTTATTATAATTATTGCAAAACAGATGGCTCTAATGTTAGCCTGAATAGAAGTAATATTTGTATATTATCGCAATTAAATAAATGTATTTTAAAATTATTGCATTTTTCGGGTATTAATTTTATTTTAGTAGGTATTTTTGTATAGTTTTATAAATGAAATATTCAATATGATATCCAATTAGTTGCTATTTAAAAAAAAATGCGTTCGACGACATTGTAGATCTCTGCTTAATATGGAAGCTGTTTAAAACCGCTATCGTATGCACTGCAGCGAAAATCTAGTTACTCTAAGGCCTGCTGGCACCAGAATCATACATAGAGCATCAAAACCCGGTTTCGGTCCCATAGTAAAATTCGAGTTTTTTTACTATGAGGCCGAAACCGGGTTTCGCATGCCCTAATCAGTTTACACGAAAATGTAATTTTAAATTTTCGGCGTGTACGCCCAGATGTATGAACGTGGACGAGTAAAAGGAGTTTGGAAGGATTGTAGCATGTGACGTCCTGTACCGTTTTGTGTTTCTGCCTACCCCCATGGCAAAATGGCGTGAATTTATGTATGTTTCTAAAATCTTGTCTGTGTCAACTTGACTTGAAATGATTATCAGAAATTGCTAAATAGTTATAGTTAGTGACTTTGCGCTATAAGTCATTAAATACACTTGGTAGTTACCAAATTTACTATACCTATGGTTTTTTACTCGACTACAGCAAAGCCAAAAGGAACGGTTATGATTTTAGCAGTCTATGTATGTATGTACTTGTATGTTTGTTTGTAAAAAAAATATGTTCCACTGTAGCGCTTAAACTACTGAGCCGATATTGATGAATGGGGTGTCTAATGGTTTTTTAAGCTGCAGTGTACGATAATATAAGAAATGTAAATATAATAATAGATATACATGTAGGTAATATTCGTACCTTTTTAGTTATTAAAGATATTTAATAATCTATTTAAAGGGTGATCTTCGATAAGACATTGACTGATGATCTATAAAATATATATGTATGTATTTAGGAGTATTGACGTCACTATGTATACTGTATACAAATATTCATCTCCAATTTAAAATAGGCACAGTCAATTTCCTACTTCATGTGACCCAAATACACAAAGGTGAACAAGTAGAGTCAGATAATGCAAGGCTGAATAAAAAAAAATGATACAGTTTTAATTTTCATTAAAAGCGGGCTCGAGATTCCTTTGAGTATTCTTCGCAGTTCCTCATAGTTTCTGATTTGGCCATACACGCCCCCTTGATAAATTGACCCTGTATACATGGATGTAGCATTGAGGTTCCTCATTAAAACTAAGAGGAATACAATACAGTGGGCCTCGTGTGAGATTTCATCACTGACAATACCTGGATCGGGAGTAAACATCAATAGGTACAGGATAATTGTAAGATCAAACGATGGATGGACTGTGATGTTGATAAGTAGGGGTGCTTCATGAGATGACGACTAATAGAGAATTATGGACCAAGAAGGCATGCTGCGTTGACCCCAAATAGATTAGTGTAAGGGCAGTGTTTATATTATGCAGCCGAAGTGACCTTTGCGCTGCCACCGACGACGCGGTGGACGTGGCGAAGTTTTGGGCTAACAAAATATGAAAATTAATGAATCAGCGACGCAACGAAGAAGAAGAAGTGTAGTGGAATGAAGATCACGAAAAATTGTTTGCTAGTTTAAAGGATTTGGTATAAAAACTCACACTAAGCCTTCAGGATCCATGTGTCAAGTAGGTTGGAAATTTACCTATATTCACATTTACCTTCACATTTGGTATTAACCAGTTTTGCAATTATATACCGTTTTGAAACATGTAACGTCGATTTTAGATCGAATACAGGTATTAAGATTCGTAATATCCAATGAATGTCTAAATATTTACTCATAAATAATCATGAAAACATGTAATTTAGAAGTTCCTTAAGCTACTCTCTGTCCTTGTCATTTGTATGTCAATAAAGCGAGATAGCAATATATCAAAACATCTTTCTAGTTTGAAGACGTTTATTAATGGGATTATTGATAATACTGCCAACTTATATGTATTCAATTTTAAATGTTTACGATGTCTGTACCGTATGTTTACCATAAGTTTTCCATACCTATCTGATGAGTGTGATTTTCAAACGATGTATCGATTTCGATTTAACTAAAAGACACTTCTTACATTTCAATAAACTAATTGTAACAATTTAAACGTTGTGTATTTATTTATATTCGAATACTAGCTGACCGGCGCAACTTCGTCTGCGTAACATTTTTGATTAATGCTCCGCTCCTGTTGGTCGCAGCGTGATGTTTTATTCTATTTTATTACCTGCCTCGATAAATGGGCTATCCAACATTAAAAGAATTTTTCAATTCGAACCAGTAGTTCCTGAGATTAGCGCGTTCAAACAAACAAACTCTCTCGCTTTATAATATTAGTATAGATACCTAATATTAGTATAGATTTACAAAAGTAAAAAAAGCCAGAGAGTCATTCAGAGGAAAAATGAGGGTAACATATGACTTTATTAATTGATGGTATTGGCACTGGCCTTTTCTGATAGTCTCTGAATAAATAATGTTTTCATTTGACTTTGTTATTTGATCGGGCACCAAACAGTATACATAGTATTTTTATAATAATTACGTCAATTAACATTCAAGAGCAAAACTAAATTTGTATTTTTTTTCATAGGATGTTAATGAAAAGCAATGTTACTATTTCAGTTTCACGAAAAAGTCCCATATATCTCCAAAACGAAATACCAAATCTTATTCAAACTGATTTCCGTTGAAAGTTCTCTTTACGTTTACCCACATTTTTCAGACCTCTTGCTGTAAAAATTAGAGCGGACACACATTTTTTTTTATTATTTTGCGTATATCGCATCAACCATTAACTTAAAAAAAAGGTATTTGAGGAACCTCGATATAATTTTTCAAGAGCTGTCGATAGAATTAGTAACTACGTAATAAATTGTAGCGCACAGTACAACCACTAGCTAAACTACAATATTTCTTAGGCTAAAGAGCATCGACTACTCGTACATACAGCGTCAGTATGTGCTAACCCCTGAAGTCTTAAAATGTTACACTACTGAATACAACACTACAACATTGAATTCTTTACTAAACTTACGAATAATCTAAAGAATACTTCAAAAAGAATTCGATGTTTCCACTTGGATTCGAACGGTCGCATCACCGATTGTCGTCATACTCGTACCGGCAGATAAACAAACTAGCCAGCGAGCCCATATGACTTGCGATGAAATTGTTATCTACTATCGTCCGAGTCTCCTTGTCTTTAGGTCTTTGTCTAATTCATAGATGTTATAATTTGAGGGTATCCATTAATTTTACTTACCGTGAAATATGCTAACTTTGCCAATCAAGGTATCTTTGCCTTAAAAGCAACTTGTAAGCAAATACGCTAACATAGGACGCAATTTTAGTTAAGCTCAACACCCTAGTAATAAATGTTGCCACAAAACTAAAATTGCATCCTATGTTAGCCAATTTCTTATAAATTGCTTTTAGGGCAAAGATACTTTGATTGGCAAAGTTGGCATATTTCACGGTACTTACCTTTTTTTTAAATTAAACCATACGCTCAAGTTATAAAAACAACTATCAAATCAAATTATACAATATAAATCTTTGTAGTAAAATAACATCAAAGTTTTGTCAAATAATAGCCATAACAAATATTATTGAATGATTATTAAAGTATTTGAGTAATAATTTAATAATCATGTAAAAAGACTTGAGTTTTAAATTCTTTGTAAATATTACTAAAACAAAATAGAAAAATACTTTATATTAAAAAATACATACATATATAAGGCCTGTTACAAAGCTCATTGCCTAGGATTTGAACCTCCAATCTTATGAACGGCAAGCGGTGACTCAGTAGTACTGTCGCTGATAACTCCGACGACATAACTACAAAAACCTGGCGTAGGACGAGTTAGACTCGCGAGGCGAGGGTTCCGAACTTTGGTTTGGTATATTTTTCCATTTTCATAGCACAAATAAATTTGGTCCTGGGTTCGATTCTCGGGTCGGGCAAACTGTTATTGGGATTTTCCATTATGAATTTCTCAGTAGCAGCCACGAAGTCGATCGTCGAAGACGATTGATGGCAATAGGCTCGCCCCCTATTACATGGGACTTAAATATAACTGAGGAAATGTGGGTGTACTATAAAGTCGAGTTTTGAAATTCAGTAAAATAATATTTGGCATTACAGGCGTGATGTTTATGTACCAGGCCACTCAGAAAGTATTGCGATAAATAGTTTTTATATATGGGAGACTGGCCATTTTGAATCTTTTTCGAAAATATGATTACTTGTAAGTAAAAATATGTGTATTCCATTTTCAAAATTTCCCTCCACATTTTTTGCGAGCCAATTCAAAGTATCGTGTCTTACTGAAAAATGGATCTGCGCCGGGAACATTTTAGAGCTATGATTTTTTACGATTTCAAATGTCGCCTGAAACCGGATGAATCGTTCGATAGACTTCAAATGGCATTTATGGATGAAAGCCCCTCCAAGGCAACCGTGTATCGTTGGTATAACGAATTTAGGCGCGGTCGACCAACCTTGGGGGATGAAGAAAGAAGCGGTCGCCCTTTGACGGCTATTACGGAAGAAAACGTGCTAGCAGTGAAAATTTTAATCCAAGATAATAGGCGAATTACATATCAGGAGATTCAGCACATATTAAAGATTGGATCGGGAAGCGTTCACGAGATTCTACACGGGCATCTTCGCGTGAGGAGGATAGTATCGCGCTGGGTGCCGCACTACCTCACCGACGCTCAGAAGCAGGCCCGGGTGGAATGGTGCCGTGATATGCTGAACAAATTTGAAGCAGGCTCGTCTCGGCGTGTTTACGACATCGTAACAGGTGATGAGTCCTGGATTTATCAATACGATCCAGAAACCAAGCGCCAGTCGACAGTTTGGGTGTTTCAAAATGAACCAACGCCTACCAAAGTGAAGCGATCTCGAAGCGGGGGGAAGATTTTGATCGCCAGCTTTTTTAATTTGACTGGCCACTTGGCCTCAATTCCCTTACGAGATCAAAGAAGCATCAACGCCGAATGGTATACTACCAAATGTTTACCAGAAGTTTTTTCTGTTGTGAGCAACAAGCGACCAAACACAGGGCTCCGCGGACTACTGCTCCACCACGACAATGCGCCTGCACACACCGCGCTCAAAACGAGGGACTTCCTGGACAGTACACCAGTCAAACTCCTGGGTCACCCTCCTTACAGCCCTGATCTAGCACCGTGTGACTTCTTTTTATTTCCAAAAATAAAAAATCAGCTCAAGGGGATACAATTTTCGTCGCCGGAAGATGCGCTGGCTGCGTTCGAGCAGGCTGTAAACGAGGTGTCTGCGGCGGACTGGAAAAAGTGTTTTGAAAACTGGTTCAGACGCATGAATCTTTGTATAGAGGCTGGTGGAGAGTACTTTGAAAAGATTTAATAAAAATATATGTACCTGTAGAACAATTTTTTTTAGTGTCGCAAAACTGAGTGTCCCACGTATGTTGAAATTTGCTGTGCCCGGCAGTCCGACTGTGTGGACAGGGTTCATAATATTGTTTCTATTTTTTTTTCATTTACTACATGTATGTGTACATTATGGATTACAATAAACGATTTGAGATGTTATGTAAATAAGTTTGCTTGAAAGAATTTTTACTGATTACACAACTTTCTTAGTTAGAGACATGGTTGTTTTTTACATTAAACACCACTACTAACTAGAATGTTTGCGTGCATTACGTACTCATAGAATCCCATAGGGGAATGGTATTTTTACAGACATTACAGAAGTTCATATCTTCAAATAAGCAGTTCTGTTAGAGGGACGGACAGTCAGGTTCTATTTTGTTACCTGCCAATATTTAGGCATTTGTTACCATTTTAGTCATCATCATCATTTACCTAGCCTTTTCCCAGTTAGTACTGGGTGAACGATACCCCTTGGTAAGACTGCCTGTCAGACTTTCGGGCCACTGACTATCTGTAACGACTATCAAAGATCAAGCAATGACAAATGACAGTCGAGACCAACAGCTTAACGTGCTTTTCGAGGCACGGAGGAAACTCGGTATGTAATGGGTGGTTACCCATCCACGTACCAACCTAGGCAAGCGCGGCTTAACTTAAAGATCGATCCGGCCGGCTGTTATTATTTAGCCACGAGTATAGAGCTATTTGTTACCATTTTGGTATTGAACCTTAATTGTAAAACTAAGAAAAGTGCCACAAAAGACCATTCATGTATGTACTTATCGCTTTTCCTTAAAGCCGAGATAAACATCAAAATCTGTTAAATCTTCGCAAATGATCATCAGGCGAAATCTGTTTAGCGGTTGGCTGCGTTTTTGTCCCCGTAGCACAGTTTTTGTGGTAGTGCTACGCTTCGTAGCACTTCGTAGCAAATTTCTTGTAGCCCGTAACCTCGTAGATGTGTCTTTATGACGTTACTAATTTTAGAATTCATCTTTTATGTGATCGTACTGGTGATTTACTAAATTCTATTCATGGAAAGCAACAACCTTTATTTTTGTTTTAAGAAATATAAATATCATTAAAACTTTTACTATTTTCCTTGGATATGAAAACTTCGACTGGAGTCTAGAGTTTTGATATTTGTTTAAAATAATCGTCAACACTAATTAAACAAGACAACAACAAAATTCACTTCACGAGTGTTGCCAGTTCCCATGTTATCTCCCAATCTATAAAACCCCTTTTACAACTCACACGTTGAACTCCACGCTATAGTACTAGGGTACTAGTACAAATAACAGGTGCATACGCATTACGCATCGCGCGATGTGGGTCAGGCAGGCTCGCACGGGGGAACCACCACCTTTATAACCCACCCTGTAATAAAAACGGGCTCAATAGTGACATATTCCATTTAAATTTCAAATGTAACCTGGTAAAGATAAGGTTGGATTTTGGTTGGTAAAGGGTTGGTGTTACGACGTTTGGTTGTCGCATGATATGTGACGTCACAGCAGTGTCGCTTGTTCGCGGGCTCGTTTCGATCGATATTTGGATTCGGTCGTTCCCGCGAAAGGTCGGAAAGGGCCGAGTGACGCGGCACCACGTGCATATTGCGTAATGATGGGTAGCTACTACTCATTGACAAAGATTATTTGTGCCAACGCTTTGCCGCACAAACACGGACGGACAACAGACTGACCGTTGTAAGAATAAAGAAAACGGAATCGGCACTTTAAAAGTCTCGATATTTTTAATTGAATGTATATATAGGTTAATTCTTCTGAGGACTTGGTTAGCGGTTAGCGCCTTCAGAGGCGTCTATCCAACAGTTCCTGTTTTGCCCAAACAAAAGACGATATTAAGTGCCTCATCGTTTGTGATACACTACATATTGGTTTATTGTGACAGTACTTTTAATAAAAATTCTTATTAAAAACGTTAAAACGTCAACATTAATCCATTTATCGAAACGAAAACCATTTACCATTGTTAACATGAATTTCTATAACTCCTTTTGATTTACTTATCTGTTGAATGCATTCCCAAGAGATTTTCATCGAAATTGAATTCAATACTTCTGATGCTGCGGGAATTTAACGCTGCAGCATTTTCAATAGAATATTTCTGAGCTGTCAAAGCTTTATTATTTACTTCTACACGTGGTACAATCACGTTCACGAAGAAGTGTGGTTATGACCCGGAGGTTCATGCGTCTTGGCTATCTAGTTGGGTACTTATTTGGCAGTTGTACTGACTGAAATATGAATAAAAATCTGCATAAAGATCTAGATACATGAGATGTTGCACTATAGTTCCATATGAAGGAGAGGTTTTGAAAATTTTGAATTAAAGTTCTTGATCGTTATCGAAAAATAGTTTGGGAAATTAATATGCCTTTTATTACGGGTGGTGGTGTAAAATTTAAACAAGAAATTGCAGATCGCTTAAAAACATACAAATAATAGTATTCTCTAAATACATAAAAATCTGACATCGGATCTGTTGCTCCAGCAGCGTGGGCGTACAAAGTTAGTTTGTAGCATGTCATTATCGAAGTTACAGCAGTACAATGTCAAAGTTATAAAAAATAAAGTAGGTAATTACAAACTGCGTAAAAACCTTTCGGGATAATTATAAATCATCAAGTCGGTCAAACTCTTCAATATATACCCAAACAAATCAGAGACTAATTAATTATTTAAAAAAGAAACTGATGAAATGGCTCTTTATTAATGTGTTCGATACAATAAATGAGTTTTTGACTTATAAACCCATTTTTAATGGTTAACTAGCTTATGTTCCTATTTTTTATTTTATTGATGTTATCTAGTGTTTGTTATTTTTTTTCTAATTTTCTATATTTATCCTACACACGAGTATTTTAAATTAAGATAGAATATTATTGTTTAAGATAATACTTAATTTTTCTGAAATGTTTTGTATAATTTCAACTAGACTTTTGTGAAAGTTTAAAACAGTGTTTGGAACTAGGTACCTAAATTACGAGTATATTGTGTCGAGAATATCACGACGCGCCGGGCGACATTATATAAGGTAATTTAATTTAATTTTAAGTTTGCATGCTGAATGAAGTCAGTGAAATACGTGAAACCTTTTAATTTATAAGACAATAATGTACGATATTTCATGCAAATAAGAAATCTTGAATCCCGTACTATTTGTTTTCTGAGCAGTCAGTACCATAACAACTTTGCTGACACGTTAATGTTTTTAGCGCGGCATGAGCTATTTCCATATGGCATAAGATACACTAAAGCTTCAAATGCTCAAAGGTTCTCAAATTAACTTCCTAATAAACTTGCATCCTCTTGCAAATTACTTTAATTGAGGAGCACGTAGTGGGGAACTTAATAAGCCAAGCTGCATAACTAATGAACTACTTTACTCATTGCACGGCGGTTTGTAAATGTAGGTGCAATTTCACCTAGTTAAAATAAGTAATGAATAAATTGTTGGCTGGGTTTGAAGTAAGGGGAAATAAATCTATTTGATCGAGTATATTGCTGCAGACGAGGTATAAGCCTGCGCCAATAAAAAGGGCTAGTTAATCAGAGCAATATTTTTTCTCAGCGTGGAATGCGGGCGGGTGTTCACTTTAATTTTTTCCGTCATTGCCTTCAGGCTATGTTAGAAAAATATGTATAAATAGTTATCTGCATTTAGTAAACCAAAAATTTTGGAAATTGCTTTGTGTTTTTTTTTGCTTAAAACGAATTAATATAATATTGTATTCGTCGTTCGATATTCAGAGCAAAAAGAAAAAAAATTACCGTCATGAGAGTCGTACTATGATGCTTTAAATGATTACAGCAACACACTATGAGCACTAATCTGTGTTTAGAATCTGAGTTTTTCTGTAACTTTTTCATTGTAGCAATTAAATTTATTTAACTGAACTTATTAACCACGATTAAAAGAGAGAGTTTAATTGCTGATACGGAGAAGAAGATGAAGTAAATTGACTATAAGAAGCATTATTCTGTTGCAAAATATATTAAGCAATTAATAATATCCAAGTGTAAGACTCATAAAAGCATAATATACAAAGATAGCGGCATTCGGAAGTGGTAGCTTGCATGCCTGCGGCATCCCGACGTGCAATGAATTTATAACCCATTAGTTGCAGTCGACTACGTGATTAAATTCCTATTTCGCTGTATAATGCAATTTTGTACTCGATTGTACCTGAGAAATAGTCAGACTGACGTGAGTTGTAGTCAGACACACTTTAAAATATTTTATAAATATTACTTAAGACTCAACTTGATTAAATAATAATTACATAGTAAATAGACCTCATCTAAAATACAATTCAGTTTTTCTAGAACAATCCTTTATTCCAACTAAATTGATTGGTTACGTAAAGCGAAGTCTACGCCGCGAGCTAAGAATAGCTTCGTAGCAACGTACTACGCAACGCGTAGCTTGCTACGAGCTTGTAGCAGCTCGTAGCTGATAAGTTTCAAGGTGCAAAAACGTAGCAACTTTGCCTTGTAGGTATTATTATCTGTTATGCTACGAGTCTACGAGGTCTCGGCTGCAAACAGACCTTGCGTAGGCGAGTGCACTTTCCGAAGGCTTTCTACAAGGCGGCTACGAGATTTTATCAAAAGGATGTGCCGAAGAATCTTTGTGCCATAAAATCAAACTGCGGTCTCCAAAATGGCCTGCGAAGTATACTTGATCATGATAATATGTCCCCGAGAGCGTTTCTTCAAAGAGTTTATGGGAAGGATGATGTTTTCGTAGAAATGTACTGCTATGATAATGCTTTTAAAACGAACCTACATATTTCCCGCCTGTATGAAACCGTTTAATTCATTCAGCCGTTCCGCAGTCGATTAAAATAAATGGTTTGTACCACTTGACGTGGAACTAGATTTTCCATTGTGAAAAATAATTCCATTTCCATTTGTGCGTTGTTTTGATTGTGATTGGAGGGAGCCTGAGTCGAAATATCTGAGAGCCCGACTGAGACAGACCGTTTGAGATCGAGATAAAACTTGGTTCACTTTTTCTAAGGAAAAAGAAAAATGCTTCGCGTGCGCTCTGCTCCGTACGCTACGATGATATATTTTTACTACATCGCTAGCAACAGCATTGAAAGCTAAATTTAGATTTGCAGCTTTTCCTTTGTGGGAAATTACGCTGACGAACAGACGAAGTGCGTTGTAAAAACTGAGAGAACTGAGCTCAAAAAATCTTGTGAAAATAATTAACGACTCATGTAACTCGCTGCAAATTTGTGCGGCTCTTCGACCACTCGCATATTATTAAAAAGCGTGAAGACTGAAGACAGCTCGGGAACTAATAATCGTTGGTTGGTCGCCAGCACCTGCGGCCCAAGGAAGGAGTTCGTCGGCGGTCATTAAAACTGCATCTTTAAGGACTAGGGCAGTGCAATAATTGCATCAAGTTTAACCGGGCTCGATCGATGTGAGGGTATTTACCTCGCCGGGCGAAAATAATCCGGGTACCGGTGATGTCAGAAGGTGGTGTGTGCGCATGCGTGAGGACGCTAGTATGTACTAGCGGGTACAGTGGGTAGCCGGGCGTCAGTCGGTCGCCGGCCGCGCGTTGAGCCGGGCGCGCGTGTGCTACTAATGGCGCCCCGTGGCGGCCGGTGAGGCGCCGGCCCCGCCGACCGCCTCGGGTCGACGGGCCAGCCAGGCCAGACGGGCGTTCGTCCCATCATGTCCTTGCTCAGCGTCACAGGTATATAGTGCTAAGTGCTGTGTGCCGCCGCTGATGGTGCTAACCCGCTTTGTGTTAAGATATACGAGAGTTACGCAGCAATTTGTGGTCGTTATGGACGCGTACTGAATGTTCTCAGGTACTTATGGTGGTCAGGGCTAAGGACTTCACTGAGGCAACGTAATAAGATCAACTAATAGCCACGTTACATTGATAATTGGAGAGAAAAACAACTTTCTTTCTCAGCAGCCGTCTATATATACACACTATACATAGCTCAGTGTTGGTAGCTATGACCGCAGGCTTAATGTATTTCCGAGAACTTTTTGTTTAACTGATAACAGATAAATAAAGTTTGATTACCAGTTTCGATATATTAGTTTGTTTTGCGTGGGTTACGATCGCATATCGGCGTGTATCAACCGTGTGCTATTGGTTATAAAGGTCATAGTCACAGAACGCGTGCGATCAACGTGCACTTTACTATATTTATACATTTTATTAATGTTCGTGACGTTTTCTATAACAATAAATCGTTGAAAGTACAGCATAATACATTATTTAGAAGTGGTTTTTTCACCGAGCCGAAATGTGGGTTTACATTGCGCGCTATTAAAGTGTTTTGTTTATGCTCTACCGTTTTTAGCAGACGGTGTATGCCGCCGCAATTTCTAGAATCGCAAAGGTGAACTTATTCAGACGTCTTCGCTGTATGTATTGAAGAAAGGCCGCATTATCTGAAGTGAGGTAGTTAATTCAATAGTGCTAGAGCGGGCGCATCGACGAGCCACGCAGGGTGGCTAAGTATACCTATAGCATGAGTTTATACAATGTTCTGCCCCATTTCATGCGGATGTAGGTCGGGACCATAACAAGATGCTTGTCTGTAACTGAAACAAGTCACTGAAACAATTAAACGCCTACTTAACATGGGCTGTTTTTCATTGTTACGGTTGTAGTTTTCAGCGTAAATTACGTATGCGGATTTCTGTACTGAAGTTTTGAATACGATTTTATTTAATCTCTTAAAGAGTAATAGTACCTAATGAATATTAGTAACAGAAAGGGAGTCTTGCTGATCTTCTTTTCCTGGTACATTTAATGCAATCACGCCTTGCTATAAAATAAGTGGGATTCCTTGGTAATGAATGTCGACGAAGAAAACGATGGCAAGGGAGGCCAATCCCGTTATTTATTGAACTACATTATTTACTTTTTGAATTTGTTCAGGGTGGAATTTTGTATGATGGCTTTGTTTTCTAGGATTCGGGAAAATGTTAAAAGGAGAAAGAAATAATGATTAGTTGACATTAAGATCTTGTTTACATTTAGATGATGGAACGCTAGGAGGTGATGTTGACACCGTTTTGAATGACCTGAAACTCCTCAAACTGAAATTTAAATCTATTGGCCTGGAACTTAACTCCTCAAAGTGCGAAATCTACCTCTCTGACGTTACCGATACACAATCGACTTTAAATAAATTTAATGCAATAGCCTCGCAAGTCAATATCTTAGAAAAAAGTTCCCTGCACCTCCTAGGTTCCCCTATTTTAGAAGAAAGTTTTTCATCTTTCATCGAAGACAAAATCAAACATTTTAATGATATTTCGGATAGACTCTCTAAAATTAATTTTCATGCGGCATTCACTCTTGTCAGAATTGCTGTTCTGGTCCAAATTTTATGTATTTTCTCCGTTCTTCTCTTTGGAAGAAACCACAACTTTGACCAACTTTGACAAGGTTGAAATTATTCGCAACACATTAACATCCATTCTTAATGTGGCCCTGGACGACCGAGCGTGGCTGCAAGCAACCCTACCAATTCGTTTTGGTGGCCTCAGCGTCTGCAAAATTTCTAGTGTAAGCTTACCAGCGTTCCTGTCTTCTGTCCATATCACTGAAAAGCTAACCAGATTTTTTTTTAGCTCTTTCCCTGGTTGACTCGGAAGTGCCATGCTTGACCGAAGCAGAGGACGCCTGAAAGGTGGCTTGCCCGGATACGAATCGGCCCGAGAACCCATTTTCCCAGAGACAGTGGGATGAGCCGCTCTGCAGGTTGGTATGGAATAACCTTACGTCTACCAATACTGTTGAGCGTGCCCGCCTACTGGCTGTGGGTGAGTGGGAGTCGGGCCTCTGGCTTCAGGCACTATCGTCACATAACATAGACACTATGCTAAGCCATCTTTCCATCTTCCTAGTACGGTGGGCTGCACTGCTGAAAACCTCAAACGGCGCTAATACAATAACTTAATTGGTAATTATGTGTTTGAGCTGTTTGGGGTTGAAACGCTAGGGCCATGGGGTCCGAGTGCACATCTATTATTTCGGGATATCGCCAAGCGGTTGGTCGACTCTTCACGAGACCAGCCGGCTGGCCTTTTTTTGGCCAAAGAATCAGCATTGCCATCCAACGTGGCAATGGTGCCAGCCTTCTGGGTACTTTTCCTGTTCACAGCGATGTGGACGAATCTTTTAAAGCCCCGTAATCTAATATTAGTTTGTAAATAATGTACGTAATTATGTAAGTAAAACAAGTAGTTGTTGACATTAAAATTAATCCACGAAAATTAATAGACGATGAATGGGAATAGGAAAAACATAAATGATTGTCGCTTACTGTTAGAGAAAGTGGGTATCGCTGTCGTGGAACACTATTATGTTAATCCACATCCATAATAATTTTTCATTCATAATGTTATGACAAACAAATGTAGTCATATTTTTAACCTCCTTACAAAAATCATCATTCTAATGCCGTTATCCCAGTTTATTTTTCACTATTAATGGTCAACTTAGCCAGAGCCCGATCTAGGGGGGGGGGGGGGATGGGCTGGGCAAGCCGGGCAAATGCCCAGAGCGGCAAAAATGAGGGGCGACAAAATTAAGGAGTTGCCCTGGTCACCCGCTTTCTTGCCATATTATCCTTCACACAGTCCATCCATCATTTCTTTGGTTTTCCTCTACTCTTACACCCATTCACATTTATACCCAAAACTTTCCTCACGACATTTTCCTCAATCCTACGCATCACGTGTCCATACCAAGCCAACCGATTACCACGCAACTTTTCATTCACCGGTACCACTTTCAGGCTTCCTTCTTCTTACAAAAAAGGAGGTTATTTATGGTTGCAAATCAAGAATCAATACCACAGAGTATGTTTCTATTCTTTTGGCAATAAATAGCAAAAAAAGTATAGGTCACCATATATTTTCAACTACATTTTATCCCGGCGTTTTTCAACGCGCACGTGAGCCTGTAATGAATCTTTAAAGTTGTCAAAACGTTGATTAATTCATTCGAGTGCGTGTAACACGGCATTACTAATATTTTTCACGCCCACACGATTGCGGGTGAAAAATTCCCGCCTATATCGTTAGCTACACTTTAAGTATTTTTTACAAGCTTTTATTTTAGTTTTTGCAAGTTCACTTCCTCCTTATCACAAAGAAGAGGCCTGTTTATCAGTAGTGGAAAGTTATTGGCATGTTTTGTTATGGTTTTTCATTGTAATTTTGGCAAACTTCCTCTTTGGGTAGCAATTGAAGTATAAGTACAACATTATGCAATAAAGCTCATTAAGACAATTATATGAAGAAAATTGCGGTTGAATTTTATTATAAAACTAAACATGATGAGCAAATCTAAATTGTGGTGCAAACCCCATTCAGTTTTAAAGGTTTCATTTGCCCTAGTAAGCTTATAAACAAAAAAAATATCAATACTCATTCATGTCTTAGCTATATTTTGATTAGCTGCGAAATATTATAATGATAAAAGCTGATTGATACAATTACATTTTCCTCTAGTTTCCTTGCGCTTTATCTTAAGATCTGCTTATTGGAGGTAAAATACGTATCAATCATTTGATTATGTTCTATACTTATTGCTTATCTTTACGAGGAAAATCTCATCTTTGCTTATACAAGTAACTAGTTCCAAGTAAAATGTCTACTTAGAAGAAAGGAGAATAAACTGAAATTCTCAGTAAATCTCGACGGTAACTCAATACCTCATAAATTACCGAATAATATCGAAAACACTGTCCAAGTTAACACAAAACTGAAAGAAGAAAGCCCAACGGAGGCTTTGCACGCGTAAATTAATTAAATTACATCGAAACTTTTCTCGGTTTCGGTAAAACTGTACCAAAATCCGTTCAGTAGTTTCCAAGATGAGCTCGCACGTATAGACATTTGTGGCTTAAAAACTTTGTTTTATAACTGTGAGCTGTATAAAGTTATGGAATAAATTACTTAATAAGAATTCTACTTTGTTAGTCGAAAATACGTTTGAAGTTGGGGAAATGGACTTTTCTTTTAATTTGGTAAACTTACACTGTCACTTACGGGATATCTTCCGTGATTATTATTTAGGTAAGATCGGAAGATATCTCTTAAGTGACACACGGCTTCCGTCATTGAGGATCCGTCATAAAACACGATACGTCATGTCGGATGGACGTTCACATTGCATACGAGAGCAAGCGGATCAGCGAATCCGTCACAAAAAAAATCTAGATTCGTGTTTTTTGACGCGTCCGTGATTTTTCACGATTCATGATGCGTGTGAACACGGGCATTTAAAAAGCATTGCCGCCATCAAAAAAATTGACGGATCGTGAAAAAAGATGAAACGTCAAAAATAAACTAATCGTCCTCGTGAGTGGGCTGTAAGTTTAGTTATAAACCGTGAAAGCTTAGAAAACTGTTTTTTTTTTTTTTTGTAACTTGTGATGATTGACGTTAAATAAGTGTCTGGTCACTTTTACTGTGGGTGTTGTCAGAAAAGGATAACGTCAAGAAAATGGGTACTATTTTTCAATATTGAGTTTACCAGATACCTACGTCTAAGAGATTTCTCTTCATAGTTTATGTTTCCATTTCGGTACACCATATTGGCACAATCGTAAAACAAATAAGCACTGTTATCGTCCCTGAGAGTTGATTATAGATATAACGCCATATTCATATGCCTAGCCTTTTCCCAACTAGGTTAGGGTCGGCTTCCAGTCTAACCGGATGCAGCCAAAAATACCAGTATTTTACATGGAGCGACTGCCTATCTGACCTCCTGACCTCCACAACCCAGTTAGTACTGGACGATACCCCTTGGTAAGACTGGATATAATAGCATATTATCTTTGTTTTATTAATCAATTCAATAGTTTTTCGACGACCGTGCTCCAACTCGTACGTCAACTTAAGGAACTTAATGAAGTATGTATGAAGTTAGAGGCTTTGGACGTTTCCCAGCTTTATTGCACTGACTCTACAGAGTATGTTGGCTCATTTATGGATATGGAGATCTACATACTAAAATGTACCCGCCTTACCTATCCCTACCTAACTACCTACGTAGTTACCTATCGTGTTTATAATAACGATCTCGGAGTTTAAACAACCAACCTTTAGTTCTAAATAGTAGCTTGTTCGAGTCGTCGTAATCATCAGCCAGACAACATAACAAACCTTTTTACTAAAAAAGTATTCATTCATTATAGGGACAACCCTAACAAAAACCACCATTAATAAACCTCGGTAAGCCAAAGATTGAATCAATCAAGTTTCAGTTTGTCCAGTTTGAAGCATAAATCTCGAATACAAACACATGTAAACGGGCGAAAATTGGCGCTATTGGTCTTTAAACCGGCTTACTGTTAACTGCAACAGGTTCCTATGGAATTTCCACGAATTCGAGCATCACTGACACTCATGGGTAGTGTAAAACATCGTAAAAATTCGTTCTGTGTATTTTAATCGATCGTTTTGAGTTGCCGTTTCTAATTATATAATTTACTCGACTTTTCACTTTGTACGTGCAAGCAATAAAGGCTTGGTACCCCATGGCAAAACTGGTTGTTAAACTTTCGGGCCACTGACTACGTATAACGACTGTTAAAGATCTACAAATATGAACCGGGATCAAAACTAATGATGCACTTGCTTATTTTTGCTTCAAATGACGAGTTCTCTGTCCTTGTTCTCCAAAACCAAAATTGCACCAGTTGTAAAGTGATTGTGTTTGACGAATTTAGCAAATGGAACTTCTAAGTTGTGTCGCTCGCTATGTACGAAAAGCATATAAGAAACAAGTCTAATGAATACGCCGAGCGTTGTTGCTTAGTATCTACGAATACACTGTGTTATTTCGCGTGCCTAGCAAACATTTCGCATTGATATTCACGATTTATAGATACCGATGATATTATGTAATGCTACGGTAAGTAACATTGCTTATTTTGCTATACTATGCATGTATGTTTGTTTGAAGAGATGTATTTCCTCGATTATGTCATATGTCTTTGTTTTTGTGGATGTAGTTTGTAGTTGATCTAATTTATGTTGTTTATGCATATAGCACAACTTTCGGCTCGTCCTCGTTTATAATTCTTGATATACAAAGATCTTGCCATATGTATGGATCGTAGCAGATGGTTCTGCCTACCCCCATAGGCAGAAAGGGTGAGTTTATGTATGTATGTGTACTAGATCATGCATAAACGGCTCAAAGGATT
This sequence comes from Standfussiana lucernea, assembly GCA_964057025.1. NCBI lineage: Eukaryota > Metazoa > Arthropoda > Insecta > Lepidoptera > Noctuidae > Standfussiana > Standfussiana lucernea. The sequence goes on from OZ059802.1 coordinate 10,028,375, forward strand.
TGGCAGGATAGTAACCAAAGCCTTGAAGCAGTGCATAGGTTATGAATGAAGTATTTAGGTAAAGGAAGGTTTGTGAACTAGTTTTCATAGGTTGCGAGTAAAACGCAGGGCAACAGTAATAAGTACTTAGTATTACAATAATTTAGAGTACCAACCTACACATTTTACTTTGTACAAGTTTTGAAAAAAGTTGTAGAATTGTATAGTTGTAAAAACTTATTCAGGAACTAGCTGTTGCCCGCGACTTTTTCGACGAAGATGCATACAAACTTTCAACCCCTATTTTCACCCTTTAGGGGATAAATTTCTAAAAACCCCTTTTTGGCGAACACTTATGTCATTTAAGGAAGGTTTGTGCAAAATTGTATGCTAGGCCCAGAGCGGTTTCAGCTGTGCGTTGATCGATCAGTCAGTGAATCAGTCAGCCAGTCAGTTCCTTACTTTATATATTACATAGAAGACAGAATATAGATACATAGAAGATTGATTCCGATATGTTTACCGAATATAAACTAAAGTCAAATTCAAAATTATTTATTTGCGTTAATTGTGGTACAAAAGATGGTAAATATAACAATTAGTGCAGTGACATATTTCGCCATAAAATACACTCACATTAAATTAGGTAGGTAACGAAATAAACACAAACATTAGATTAGGTAGGAACTAAATAAAGTAGGATATTTCTAAGTTCAATAAACACAACACGAAGCAGAATTTTGCTGTTAAATACTACAAACAAATTTTAACATAATAAAGTATTTTTAACATACTTACAACCATACCTTTTATAAGTTTTTAAACTGGCATGGTTACTAACACCTACCTACCTTTTATTGCAACGTTCGATGCCATTTTAATATAAAAACGATCAAAAGCCTTTGTTTGATCACTTTTAAAATTGATAGCATTCACCCATCGTTATATGGCCAATTTATTTTTATCTTTTCCAATATATTCGAGTTCTCTACGTTAAAATACAGTTTTATTTTAAAGTGCTGATTTCAATCTAAACAATTGATTGGAAAATATATTACTCACGTCAGTATTTTCTTACCTATATTTAATATTTGTTTTACAACTAGTGAAATATACAGTGTTCCGTGGTCTAAGTGCAAGTGAGGTGTTCATTTTCGAAAACTTGCTTGTACCGTAACCATTGCATAGGATAGCACTTTGCCCGCGACTTCGTTCGCAAAAATTGTGATAGTTCGTCTAATAAGTATGATATAAATATAATTTATAGCCTATAGCACCCACGAATTATGTTGCTTTCTTCCAGTGAAAAAAAAAATAGAATTGGATCAGTAGTTCCAAAGATTGACCCCTAGATACAAACAAATTTTTACCTCTTTATAATATTACTAGCTATTCTGTACATCATTATGAGCTCCCCACAAAACAGCTGTTACCTACAATACTGCAATACCTACACTGTCAAAATATATGGAACAGATTTAAAAAAAAACCTTGTATATCTTTCTAAAATTCGATTTTCAAATGCTGGTTGGAAACACATAATCGTTTTCAGCTTTAGCGTAGTTGACTAAGAACTACACGACAGATTTGTTTTATAATATTAGTGAACTTCTGACATAATATGAAACATCCCTGTAAGTATCTCTCTTAGTTTCCAGCCACAAATGTGGCCAACCCGACTGTCCCCCGGGTGTCGGTTAAGGTGTCTAAGGGATTATTCCTGGGAAATGGACAGCTAGGTATATAGCTTTATATATAATTATGTAAACATGAAATAATATCTAGTGTGCCTGCCAAGAGTTAAATGAACGAAGATCAGGCTTAAGGTGAAGCTGCAACCGAGATTATAAGAATAGTTTTAAAATAATAGTGCAAATAGATTGTAAGTAGTTTACTATTTTTGAACAGGTTTTTTTTACCTAAGACCAGAATAGTATGTTGTTAAACTATTCTGAATAGCGTGAAACGTTGTTCAAAGGCCGAATTTCACAATATTAGATATTGAATGCTATCAGGACATTTTAACCGTATTTAAAAACCGTTAGTGTCAATCTAAAGAACTACTATTTTAAACGCGAAAGCTTGGATGGATGGATGGTTGTTTTTTACTCAATCACGAAAGAACGGCTGAACGGATCTGGATGAAATTTAGCACAGAGATAGATTATAGTAATATAGCACATACGCAACACTATAACTCCTGAAAAACAATATAACTCCTTAGAAAACAAACGAAACTAAGCAATTATCACACGATCTCTAGCATTTTATTTACGGCGTAGAAAAAATACCTAACCATAATGTTTATTTTCCAAATCAATTATACTACCCTCGAGGTATCGACTTTTTCCATCCACGTGCAGTTTATGCCTATTAAAATTGACCTGGTCGCTACTGCTCAGGCGAATTAAAAGATTGTTGCACAAGTTCAGAAAATTGGCTGCTCTGAAATAACTATTTTACGATACTAGCTCTCAAAGTTAAAGCTTATGAGAAAGTTTACAAGCTAGTGTAGTTTGATACTACTTCGGAACAAATTGATAGTAGAAGAGTGGTTCATAAGACGATTTTTGACATTGTTTTAAGTCTATCTTTAACAATGACCTGGGGGTTACCATGATCTGTTTGTGCAGGAATGTTTTAACAGCGCTAGACAGCTGTCTAGCACCATCTCTTACCCACGCACTAAAACGTTCCTGCACTAATAGATCATGGTAACCCATCTGGTACCTTTGTGCTCTTTTTAACCGACTTCAAAAAAAGGAGGAGGTTCTCAATTCGGTTGTATGTTTTTTTTTTTTTGTGTTTGTTACCTCATATCTCCGTCATTTATGAACCGATTTGAAAAATTCTTCTTTTATCTGAATGGATCTACTTCCCGATTGGTCCCATATAAATTTCATCAAAATCGGTACAGCAGTTTGGTTTTGAAATCAAAATAGCTGGAAAAAATGTCATCCAAGTAAAGGAAATTGCGAAATTGATACTTGACAAGGATTTGTGTGTGATACGATAACTAAAAAGGGTAAAATAAAAACTTTTTTTGCAAAAAAAACACAAAAAAAAGTGGAAAATAACTTTACTTTCGGAAGTCGGTGGCAAAAAAGTCAATGAAACAAACAATAGTCACCGACTTCCGAAAGTAAAGTTATTTTCCACTTATTTTTGTGTTTTTTTTTGGAAGTCGGTTTTTTTTTGCAAAAAAGTTTTTGTCTTTATGTATTTTTCCTGTAATGTGTTTTGTGTGTACACAAATAAATAAATGACATAACATAACAACATGTTTGTTTAGGCAGAATTCTGCTTCACATTTCGTCGTTTAAAATCCTAATAAGAGGCTAATAGCAACCGGGCAAAAATCCAGACTTCGTGGTGCTTGCCCGACCAGGGAATCAAAGTCAGGACTTCGATCTTCGATCTTAGAAGAAGACTTTATTTGATTCGATCGAATAAAATCTTCTTGAATAACACTACTTTTTTAAGCAAAAACTCAAGATAATAATTAAACAAAGGTTCACCAAATCTGTTCATAACATTGGTTGCTTAGGCGCTTAAACAATTAAAGGCTTTTTGTTTTCGCATAGCTTAAATTTGTGTTAAAACTCGATACTGGAACATTTTTCACTGAAGTGGAAACACCAGTGAAGTCCTCATTCCTTTGAAGTTTTCATACCTATTACCCATAGAAAAATATCAAAGAAATAATGGAAGCAATAAAACCATTCAAGCTCTTAGGTAACTCCATAGTTTTTTTTTTAAAGATGCACACCCACATTCACACACACATGCATATAGTAAAGTCACGAGCATTAATATCTCTACACACTTAGCAAAAACTTTTGTCTAATTCAGTTTTCAAAATGATTTTCTTCTACTGTATTATATTGTAAGCTTATGTTGTGACGAACATAATATTTTTAAATCCACACTATTAGACTATTAGAAAAAAGGTCTTTATCTTTTGAAGTAAATTCGCTTTTGAATTTGGCTAGCCTAAGCATAGCACAATTGGCCTATTATTTTCCACCACAGATAATAATGCTCCTGGTTTCCACTACCACACAGGCATGATGCCTGGGACACATAATATTATATACATATTAGTGCTCGCAACCGAATACACCGTACCGTATAGTGTAGGACATAAAAAATGGTTGCATGTTGTATACGCTGGTGTGTCTAAGTCTTATGATAGTGTACGAAGGCTTGCCGGCATAGCGGTCTCGCGTAAGCTCATATTGACATATTAAACTGGTGTATGCCTCGTTCAACTCAGAAGAGGTAGCGTGTCTTTATTACTTTTACCTATTAAACACTGTTTTAAGCTTTCACAGTTTATAACTAAACTTTCACTATAACTTACGGGATATCTTCCATTGAGCTCCCGATATTTCGACGCTGTTGCAAGCGCCAAAAACTTTTTAACTGCATGCCAATTAACTTGTTCGATCGTACTTACATTTCGACTGTATGTATTTTGAGTTAAAAAATAAGTGACTAAAAATATGTTAAACTGACTAATGTCATCCATGCAACGATAAATAACTCTAAAAATGATAATGTAAACCCAAAGTCATGTTATGCCATTGATCGATAGACTATACATAAATACATAATCATTGCGCCAATGTCACATATGTTGTTGCGATAAAAAGAACAGAGATGACAAACCTTTTGCCTTTTCAAAACGAGTGTTCGAATCCGAACATTCGACAATACTTGTAAGTCAAAGTAAGCACCAACTCTTGAGACTGTTTCATGCCAAAAACGTTTTTTTGTTAGCATTACAAGGGGCGTTATTATGCCAATTTGCTACTTCTTGCCGCGCTAACTTCGAATTCGTTGCGAGAGGAACTTTAATAATTAAGTTTGTCGAAATGACCTTAAGAAGTCGCATGGCTAATCTGTTTTTCAAATTCAATCTCTGTACAAACGGGAATCTTAAAGTTTTTCCATAATTTCGTAAAGTTTTTTCGTATGTTTTGATTAGGTCTGAGCTGAGGATTTGGTATTTTCCATTGTATTAATTATACCACGTAATTTTAATTGACGACTACTGAGTATGAGGTTCTGGGTTCGATTCCCGGGTCGGGCAAAGTATTATTGGGTTTTTTCATCAAGAATTTCTCAGTAGCAGCCACGGAGTCTGGATTTGTGCCCGGTTGATGGCAACAGGCTCGCCCCCTACTACACTTATACATAACTTGCGAAATGTGGGTGTACTATTAGGGACATCTCTACCTAACCCTTTTACAGATTGATTTAAAGGCGTGATTTTATGTTGTTTTACTTACAGGGTCAGTACTTATGCTTTCCAATATTTAGGAGGAGATAATAATGATCTTCTCATTAACAGACTGTGATTGGCTTCCGATTTGTTAAATTGCAAACAAATCGTTGAAGATTATTATTAACAAAAACCTAAACTTTACTATAACAAAAAAAAACAAAAACGATTCGAAATAATTATTCCGGGGCCTCGCAGTCCCATTTCACAAGGTAGTGTAAAATTGATTGAATCCATTTTGAATTCTAAGACAGTAGTAAGATTTCCCCGGGGAGACACACACTTCACTTTCAATAACTATGACTCGAACGTGACATCGCTGACAGATCTTGAGGGTAAAAAATGATATATGATGTGAGAACACATTTAAATATAGATATCTATACATATTATGTGGACATGTGTAAGTTTAGCAATAGTATGTATGAAAAGTGTTAGAAAAGTACTGTATTTCCTGAAGTGAATGCAAATGTGATGCTGTACAGTTTATTTAGTGCTGACGACTCTTCAATTTTATATCATAGAAGTCAAAGAGCATCTCCCGGAGTGTTTTCCAATTTGTGGAGGTCAGATATGCTGAAAAAACATACGTAAAGGCTACCCATTTGATGATAAGATGGAACAAGACAAATTAATTTAATTTTTCTATAATATTATGTAAATTGGTTGTGGTACTGAAAATGAAAAATAAAAACCTTGAGACAGTACCTATAACATAACATCATTAGGCAGAGGTGTACTTAATAGCACAGCTACAGCTCGCCAGTTATGTTTAACTCCCATCTAATAGTGGGCGAGCCTATTCCCATCAACCAGTACCCATAGTAGTCCACAAAAGTATTTTTTTCTGTGTTTCTACAAATATATTCTACAACGCACTTAAGTTCAAATGTAAAAGATCGAAGTCACGTCCTGCCGTTAATATCAGGAATTTCAACTCATACTTTGTTCATTAATCAAACCATTTTTTTTTGTGAATGTCAGCGATTTTTTAGCCTGTTACCAGTTTTTACTTTTTAAAGGAAATGTAGGCGTATTCAGACAGCTGTTACTCCTTGTTTGATAAATGTAGACTCTGTTTTTAAGTGGAACCAGAACGTATGGGGGCGTTTTGATATCTGTAGCCTATTTGTTTTCAAAATAATTTATCATGCCTAAAGAGAATTGTGGGAAGATTTCAGTATTACCTACCTACTTCTTTTTATGCCAATCCGGCTTATTTACTCATTCAACATCATGATCAAAATAAAATACGGCCATTAAGTATTTCTGGGATTGCGTTCCACTTTCCGTTTGTTACTGATGGTGGCAATTAGTTTCAGAATGAAGTTGCAAGGAATTGGTCATTCGCTTTAAGCAATTATTTAGGCGCATTCGAAGACACCCACGGCCAGGAAAGGGGTACGTTCGAGGTATTTCCTGGGAACCAAAAATAGACCACAAAATCGGTCCTTCAAACATTTTGTAATAGTAAACGGTACTTTTCCGCATAATATGCCTTCAGGCTTGCTTTTTTTAGGAGCCAATGAAAAAGTCTTTGTAATCTTTATAGTAAAAAAATATAATTATTACCTATACAACATTAGTTTTAGTACATGCGAAACCTGAAACACGTGTCTAGTATTTATATGAAATCGTCTTGTATTTTTATGTAAAAAATCTATGTACAAAATTTCAAAACTGTATCATGAAAAATCACAAAGTTATAAGCTTGTTATGTTACCTGGTTGTCCGTTTAAAAACATACTCACCACGCGGCGCCCCACTGTGCGCCCGCGCCTAATGCCTGTGCTGTGGGCGTATGATTGCGGATAGGTACTAAGTGTCGCTCAGTGTCCAACTCGTAACCTTTTTTAAATATTTTTGGGACAAAATATAACATGATATAAAAATTATTGGAATTCATCGATTCAGTTACTTATTCTGAACAAACTATATTCTGGTTTCGCATATACTAAAAATAATGTTGTAGATATTGTAGCGTCACTACAAATAAATACTACCGCAACATAGTACAAAATTACTACATGGCTATGACACAAATGAAGAACTAAAATGAACTCAAAAATCTAAACCGCGCAGTTAATGTTATCCGCAACTTAAGACTATCTAGAAAAACCCGACAACAACTGTTGGGCAGTAGCCTGACATAACACCCTTTTGGTTGAACGATCTTGCCTTTTCTATGGGATATGAAGAACTTTACACAGGTTGTAAAGTTCTTCATTATTCATACCCCTAAAATGTCATTCAAGCATTGTATTTACCTCATGATTGAAGCGCAGCAACTTTATTTTAAATTTAAGTAAGCAGGTAATTATCACGTCGTGTAATGTGCTGTTGTTTTATTTATAAAATTAAAATGCTTCATACCACCATCGCCCATGTCTTGTACCAGATTCAAAGACAGGTGTACTTGTTGGGGAACTATGTCAAGATGAACCATTTTTTAATCGTGTCGTCGCAAGTGTGTAGCGAGGCACTTGGACGGTTTCTGACCCTAAATACTGAATTAAGACTGACTGTTTGTGTTAAGACGTTAATTGGACAATTTTCTTACTTTTAGTATGGTATAGTAAACATTAGCCTAGCTTTTACTCTGTACTATTTAGGGCGATTTTTTTAAGGGCGAGTTGTTTTATAAGATTACAGACTCATTATTTTAACCATGGAAATAGAGAAAATAACTGAAAAAAGCCAATAAACAGATAGCTAAAGTTGTTTGTTTTTTTTAGAATTTAACTACACAATTTAAAGTAGCGGCATTTTATACAACACTAGCTTATGCCCGCGGCTTCTGTTACTGTCCCACGGGATCGCACTGCCGGAATAAAAAGTAACCCATGTGTTAATCTAGATTACTAACGATCTGTGTGCCAAATTTCATCCAAATCAGCTCGGTACTTTTTGCGCTAAATAATAACAAACATCCATCAATACATCCAACCATCCGCACAAACTTTCACATTTAAATTGTCCGCACAAGCTTTTGCTTTTAAAATAGTGGTAAGATTATGAAACTCATTGAACAGATCGTTAGCCAAGGAATGTTACGTAAATAAAAATCTAGACAATCCAATCCAGTTTTTTCCTTATGTGGGAAGAAATAGCTGCACTAATTGAGTGCACGACCTTTAAGCGAAACGTGACAATAGGCCGGAAAATCGCTTAGACTAAGAGCTATAAACGTTACTCAGCACGTACTTTGACGAAGCTTTAATCACTGTCGTATAACTTTAAGACTACATGCGCAAGATATTGTAAAAGGATCTTTTGGTACGTGGTCCAAATTGGAAATCCCGCCATCTCGGTTTTTGAAAACAATTCCACAAACTGTTTACTAACATCGCCCCCTTGTCAATCTCCTCCAAGCACCAAAACATTAGAAGCAAGAACAACAGAGCATGTCAAAACTAAAGCACCGTTCTTAGTAACGTTTATAGATCTCGACCTTACACTCGTATTTATTCGTATTTTCCATCCCTATACAAAAATGTCTACTTTAACAAATAATTATGTCACATTTCTAGCGTTACCATGGCTGCTTGTCGGACAAATATCCGTATTATTTGGTAACGGGCTGTCAGTTTTCCGAAGATATTATTAGACAATATTATTGGTTTTACCTTTTACCTCATCTTTGTGGGATGGTAACTAAGGGGGATGAGGAGTTCGGTTTCTGAGGGTAGTAATGCATTATATATATATTCTGCTTGGTTTTGTAAACGAACTTTGTTAAAATGTTGGGTTACTTAACCATCTGTCTAATTCCATAAAGATGGCGAAGTTGCTGGTGGTTCGTGCTCATTTATTGGCTCATAGCGAGAATTATCACCCGCTTTCTGTAACGAAAATTATTATCGATGTAACAAACTTCGACGCAAGTTAAGTGAACCACAACAGTTGACGCGAGCTAGGCTTTTTGCGTAGATTTTCTTTCCAGTGGCCGTGCGTGCCTGTCTTTTGACAAATAGTTGTAGAATGTATGAAGCTCCTGTCTATTGGGTTCGTGGAATGTACGGTGTAAGACATATATACTCATTCTTTTCAGTACATGGTATATGGAACAGCATTTTCTTTTGAATAAACCTCTAAAAATAGTGCTCTGAGAATCAGTTAGTCCCTAAATCGACTATAAAAAAATGTGTGACAATATGATACTGTGTATTTATTTTATTTTATTTTTATCCAGCCAATACTGTCCAACTGCTGGCTGCTGCTGCTCCCCCAAGTCTTTCCAAGAGCTCTTGTCCCAAGCTACCTCGAACCAGATCTCGCGGTTTGCGTCCAGGTCATATCACCATCTCATTCACACTGTGAAAGAGGTTTGTCTGATTGAAACAGAACACAGGTGTACAGGTGTAGAAATGTTATGTCTTTAGTAATAGCGTAATAGGTAGTTTGAGCTAAATGGTGCACATCGAATATATTGCAGGTAGGTACTTACCGTGTAGCACCTGTGGAATAGTGTTTCTTGTAATTGATTCTGTGGGTCTATTTATTTAACTATTTTTAATCAAACAGGAAAATTTCAGTTTATTTGTAGCTCAGGAACAGAGTAAATAGTGTTGCCAGACATAAAAATATTACTAATAAAGTAAGAAGCTTATGGATTAAAACCAACAATAAATAAAACTAAGCAATTGTCTTAAATATTTAATAAAATAAATATAAACAAAAACTAACATAATTTAGTAATTATATTTGAATGTATGTCTACATATACAAGGTGTAGTTTTGCAACTTCGTCAAAATTCAGGAGATTGTCATAGAAGACGTAAATAATCAATATTTCAGAATGAAGCCCTTTTCAAAAGAGGAGAATCACCCGTTTATCGAATAAACGTCTGCGTACACTTATCGATTTCCGATATTATGAAAAAAATATAAAAAAATACCTACCCATTTTATTACTGATTCGGGTCGAGAATCATTAGCATAATTACCTCCTTCAATTTGACGATTTCCATCAACAGTGTAATAGGCTTTCTGTATTAGAAACTCATCTCATTGAATGATTTTAAGTAAAACCGTGATCAATTATGTCTGTAATTCAGGTTCAGAACAAAAGTATGTACCTACATACATCGTACAAACACTTACGTTTTTATGTATACAGTTCGACAGCTATTATGGGTACTTATGAGTCGGTTTAAAAGCTTCCTACTGGGTAAAATCCACTTGTATACTTATACAACAAATTGTTTGCAATAAAACTAAATGATCATTTGAGCTTTCACCTTTAACCGTAAGTTTAATGTCACGAGTTCTGCCTACGGCGTAGAATTTTATAAGGTTGAACATAGAGTACCTATAAGAATTAAGCACGTGGGTATAAGGAGTTAGTGATTTCTTTCTCGCCTACGCGTCTGTTTAGAAAACCTGTGGAAGAAAGGTAAAAAACCGTTTTTTTATGTGTGTTTATCGGGTTTAATGTTAAGAACAGAGGATGATTAGAAAAAAAGTTCAACGAGGTGTTTTGATAGTTAATTTATAGTACTATGAATAAGTTTTAGTACTTTCAGTAATTAGATTTGAAATCATTCAGGTTTGTCTTAAGAAATAATGTTTCTTAAACATTATGTTACTGGCGAAATGCAGGTGTATACCTCTGTCCAACTCTTCAGGGATTACAGGCGTGATGTTATGTTTATATTTGTGTTAATATTTGTGTCAGCAATCAATGTTTAGATATTTAGTTATTCCTTTATTAAAAAAAGATTTTACCTACAAATATAAGCAACTGAAAAGATTTCCTGGCGTCATTTATATTCTATAAATGTGAAGGTTGTTTCATTTTATATTTTGAAGAGCATCGTTTCCAAAACATGTTGATATTAGCTTGTTTTCAAAAAAACGTTTTTCCTACAAAAATGGGTATTGTAAGACGTCGTTCTGTGTTTATATGAAATTGAGAGACATTTGTGCCGAATCGAAAGCCAAGTCAGTAGAAATTGACCTAATAATTTACATACTGAGCTTCCCATATCTACAAATGGAATTTCGCTGGGGAAATACCCAAATATAAACATGGATACTTCTGGTATGTAAATATTACTTTCAATCATGAGTAAATATACCTACTACTTAACTAAAGCAGCTTTTGGCGGCACGGCACGCAGTAGTCTGTTCTAAGTGTCACGGGTTCCAATCTAACAAATTCAAATGTACAGATAGTTAATCCGGGTCTACCAGTTTAGCGCACTTATACTGGACAATAGAATTTTTCGGAAACTTACCACCAAATAGAAAAATATTGATGTACAAGTTATATAACACAGATTTCTACTAAAAATAGCCTTCGTACCAGGCCTTTTATGATGTCCGCGGAGCTACTCAATAAAGGCCCGTTACGACGTATTCCACAGGGATATTACCATAATCACCAATCTTCGTAGGGGAACAAGTATGTTTGTGGAACACAGGACGATGCTTATCCTTAAGATATATTATCTTACAGGATATTATTTCCGCTGGAGATTGTTCAAAGTCACAAAGGTGGAAATATCTGATAAAACTTCCTTTATTATCAACTCGAATTTACATTACGATTCCAGTAGAGATTATCACACTCTACAGGATGTTAGGTAAAAACAGTTTGTATTTGGGGTCGACGCAGCATGTGTTTTTCTTCCATACTCTATTACTCGTAATTTCACCTCCTTTCTAGCCATAGCATTATTCACACAGTCTATCAATTGTGTCTTTGATCTTCCTCTACTCTTATACCCATCCACATTCGTACTCAAAACTTTCCTCACGAAATTTTCTTCATTCCTCATACCATGACAAACGATAACCACAAAACTATTCAGTCACCGGCGCACTTTCAGACCATAATACTTTAAATAACAAATTCTGCTCCATTCTATCATCAATAAAAGTGCAAACATGGAATGTACAGCAAGATACTTTGCATGAAGAAGAACCGTTGACTCACAGCTTCGCATTCAAAGCTTAGCTTTTCTTTACTGCTTTGTGTTGTACGTTTCATTGCAAAGCCAAGTAGGTCAGCGACACATCAGTTCTGATACACTATGTATGTCGGTAAATAGGTTATGGGTGCTTAATATCTTAAGTACGTTTGATACAATGTTCTGGTCGTGTTTGAAAGCATTTTTGGATGGTTTTGAGACGGGTAAAGATACGTATTTGTATAAAATCAGTGGAAACTCCTTACTTATGTAAGGAGTTTTCTTAGTGAAGGATCAATGTGTTTTTTTGTTTTGTAGAGGCAAAGATCACGAGGAAGTCTTTACATACTTAACTTACTCGACTGAATATTACGAAGGATTGGGCAGAGGTGTTTAGTCACACCTATGTTTCGTCAGTTACATACTGAATTATATAACTTGCTGTTATGGTCAGAAAATATCAACACCCAAAAGTCACCACTCGGTGATCAATTTCCATCTCCGTACAAAGATGTATTTGCGCTGCAGTGAAGCAATTACCGCCCAATACCATAAATATTGGTTTTGGTCCTTAGAGTCGAACGCATGCAGTTTGCCATAAATTGCATTTTTTTTTTATTTCTCAGGATCCTGATTCAAAGATCGGATGAAGTCTATTGAATTTTCCTGTAGGGAAATTCTTACTTCATCAAATTCAAATACAGTTAAGTAAGGGAGAAAATCATAAGCCGGGGATCGTGGAAGGCGCACCAGTTCCCATGATCGCCGCGCCGGTGCAATTGTAGGTAGGGTGATTTTTAGTCAGTTAGAGTATGACAGACCCGTCTGCTTGCCCCAGGGCAGAAGATATCCATGAGAATTTTCCACCCCGGAACAAAGAAAAGGGGGTGAATCTTGGTTATTTTGAGAACAATCTTGAAACTTATTTTTGTATATTAAATTAAATGGTTTGTTGGGGTTTGGATAGTAAGTTATTCAGCCGCCACGTGTTCAGTTGCTCACGTGCAACTAATCCTTAAGGACAGTGTCACTAAGCTGGGATGGTTGCGATCTTACCGACAAATCTTCCTTTCAACCGCTCCGCCTTAGTTAAGCTTGTAAGATTATAATCAGATTTCGGCTTTGAAATATAAACAGATATGAAACAAGCGTCGTCGTCACCGAGGCAGGCCCAAGAAACGCTGGCGTGACGATTTGGACTCGTTCATGACTAAGTGGCCAGAGAAGGCACAACACCGAGAGTGTTGGAAAGGATTGGGGAGGCTTTTGCCCAAGAGTGGAACAGAATAGGCTAATAATTTTTTTTTTAAGTACAAGCACATTTTTTATTGTGATTCATCATCATCTGCCTAGCCTTTTCCAGTCGGCTTCCAGTCTAACCGGATGTAGCTGAATATCAGTAATTTACATGTAGCGACTGCCTATCTAATCTGACCTCCACAACCCAATTAGTACTGCGTAAAGGATACCCCTTGGTAAGACTGCTTGTCAGACTTTCGGGTCACTGACTATCTGTAACGACTATCAAAGATCAAGCAATGACAAATGACAGTCGAGACCAACAGCTCAACGTGCTTTCCGAGGCACGGAGGTAACTCGGTATGTATGGGTGGTTGCCCATCCACGGACCAACCCAGCCAAGCGCGGCTTAACCTGACCATCGACCCGAGCGGCTGTTATATTTAGCCACGAACTCCTCATTTATCCTCATTTTTTATTATGATTCTGTGATCATATTTCGTGATCAATGATCCGCCCAGAAAGCTCTCACTCCTGGGACACATGCCTCTTCTCGCAGAGAAAGAGTGGGCTGTAATCTACCACGCGGGCCTAGTGCTGATTTGTGGATGTCGCATCATCATCAGCTTACAGCAGTTCACTGCTGGACATAGGCCTCCTCAATCGCACGCCACTCAACTCGATTTTCAGCAACTCTCATCCAGTTTCTACCAGCCACCCTTCGAAGATCGTCTCTCAACCGCGCCCGAGGGCGCCCCACCTATGACAGTTGGCACCTGTCATGTCATGTGAAGTCGCGTGTCTTCGATTGATTGTGTCCCATCTGTTTTAAATTAACACAAGTTTGAGCTAGAAAACTAGGCTATTTTATTTGCGCGACAGAACTTTTATGTTATTTATTTAATTCATGATTCTGGTGTGTTTGAATTAATTGCAAAACTAACAAAAGTTTTATACAGAAAACTCGGTTTTTTTTTAGCGGGACAGAACCGTTATGCTCATCTAGTAATGTACACCAGTTCTTTGAAAGCGATAAGGAATTGAACTGACGCCCTCTTTCATATTCGCCAGTTCGTCTTAGGAATCCCTTTGACGTCAGGCGTCTTTGATAGAGAAGCGTCTGCATTTAAAATGAGATAGTTTTTGTAACCTTTTCTATGATTTCTCTTTACTGAATAGTTTTGCATGGATTGAGGAGCTAGTGGCTAAATAATAGCAGCCGCTCGGGTCGATCTTTAGGTTAAGCCGCGCTTGAAAAGGTTGGTTCGTGGATGGGTGACTACTCATTACAAACCAGTAGTCCTAAGCCATTGGACCCGGCTGTCATTTGTAGCACCGGCAAGGTGGTCAGACGCGATCAAGAAGGCTGTTGGAGGCAGTCTGTACCGAGCGGTTCACACTGCAAGAGACCGCATGGCTAGAAGACGTGTGATATGTGGTCGCGATCTTCAGCGGCGAGGGAACAAGAAGGAAAGTCACTAAATAAGAACAGAGAGTTAATTCCCTTATTTTTATAAATGTTCAAGTATCCTCAGCCTCGAGATAAGATTGCCGCATGATCTTGAAGGATTTTTGAGTAGCAGAACTTGCTTTCTGTACATACATAAACCAATATGTACGTAACATCTCCCCGCAATCCACGAAAGGTTAAGCAGAGGTGTGGCTAATAGTACACCCACATTTCGTCAGTTATGCTTAAGTCCCATGTGCCTCTATAGTAGGCGAGCCTATTGCCATCAACCGAAAAACCCAATAACACTTTGCCCGACCCGGAAATCGAACCCAATACCTCATGCTCAGCACTCGACCAACGAGGCAATCCAAGATCTCTTTATAAAATTCTATGTGTTTCTTGTATACCTTTAAAAAATACCAGCAGCATTTTGTTACAATTCACTATTGTATAGTTTAGCAAATGTGCCCTAGAGGCAGTTGACTGCCGTTGTGTGTAACCGCTCAAAATCACAGTTATAACTAACTAACTTTCCTTGTGTGAACTCGTGCAGAACTAACACTTTACGTAATGCTTTGAGTTTAAATCATCCTGTTATACTTCTTACATTTCATAATCATTACAATTTAAACCTTAACACAGTCAAATAAGATTCACATTACGCGCGCCGGTAATTGCAAGAACGATCTTTCGTAAGTAATTCGTAACTCACGGATGGAAGTCGGAGCTTTTGAATTTAAAAATATGTCCATGTTATAATAATCAACCAAAAATTAACCCTAATGATCTTACTAATAAAGTTGATGTTAATTAGTGTAGTCTGAATGTTACTACAATTATCAGGCATGCTACCGCAATTATTGTTGTCTACTTTATTTGTTGTCTAGTGGTCGCAAGCAGAACTCTTGAGCATGATGCTGGTTTCGATTCCCAAGGCGGGCAGTGTCGTTGTGTTGTTCCAAGCCTTTTGAACGCCAGAGTATAAATGCACGTGCGTGCCCCTCCACGCCAAGCCACAATTTCACAGCATACAAAAAAAAAATACCTTAAAAAACTTTTTTGCAAAAAAAAACCGACTTCCAAAAAAAACACTAAAAAAGTGGGAAATAACTTTACTTTCGGAAGTCGGTGACTATTGTTTGTTTCATTGACTTTTTTGCCACCGACTTCCGAAAGTAAAGTTATTTCCCACTTTTTTAGTGTTTTTTTTGGAAGTCGGTTTTTTTTTGCAAAAAAGTTTTTATTTTACCCTTTTTAGTTCAAATTCCATCACACACAAATCCTTGTCAAGTATCAATTTCGCAATTTCTTTTACTTGGATGACATATTGTTTCCAGCTATTTTGATTTCAAAACCAAACTACTGAACCGATTTCGATGAAATTTCTATGGGACCAATCGGGAAGTAGATCCATTCAGATAAAAGAAGAATTTTTCAAATCGGTTCATAAATGACGAAGATATGAGGTAACAAACACAAAAATTTCCAGCTATTTTGATTTCAAAACCAAACTGCTGAACCGATTTTGATGAAATTTCTATGGGACCAATCGGGAAGTAGATCCATTCAGATAAAACAAGAATTTTTCAAATCGGTTCATAAATGACGGAGATATGAGGTAACAAACACAAAAAAAAAAAAAAAAAAAAAAAAAAAAAAAAAAAAAAAAAAAAAACATACAACCGAATTGAGAACCTCCTCCTTTTTTAGAAGTCGGTTAAAAAAGAATAGGGATTCTAAAACTTTATCAAGACACAATATTATTAAAGAGACACGACAAGAGCTTAAATATTTAACGTATACAAATAAAAACACACAAAAGTTAGATTTTGTTGTTTATTTCGTGTTATACTGCATTGCATTATTTGTCACATATTTATGTCGTTGGCGTACAAGGCACACGCTTGCTTGTCACGTATAGGCGACAATGGCGTTCAAAAGGTTAAGAATTTCTCAGTAGGAGCCGAAGTCTGGATTTATACCCGGTTGTTGGCAATAGGCTGACAGCCTATTTCATGAGACTTGATAATTAACATTAATACTATGTTTTGTTAACCTTATATGTTTTATATGTGTAATTGTTTATTATCCCTTAAATAAATAAAATAAAATGAGTGATTAATAAAGGTACCTACAATATTGCATAACCAGCCAACCAACCATCCATATCCCCGGCCATCCAGGTGTGATGTTATATTCGTTTTTATCTAATGAACTTTGCTTATTGAAATTGTCCCTACCTACTTATACTTCTATTAGATTTTTCAAAAAGCATTGAGGTTCAAATTTTCATCCAAATCTTTATCACGAACCCACAGAATATCTTTAAAAACTTATTGGTAATACGTGCAACAGCATAACCTTTAAATTTCATCTCTACACGTTTCTGGGCCTCATTTAATATTCAGAAGAGGTCTGAAACTTTCAGCTAATACACAGGTAGGTAGGATAACATTTTTACGTTTATGCCAAAGTGGATTTACTCGGCAATGTAGTTATAGAACGTTGATTAAACAACAAGCGTAATTAAAATTGCCTTGAAAAAGGATGCTAGCAATTACCACGGTTGTTGGGTATTTTATTTAGGTACTGTAGTTTAGTACTATATCTATGAATATTATTCAACAAAGCTTTTCGTGTACGTATTATATATAAAGTTATTTAGACTAGTAGAATGTAATAGAGTAGAATATACTTTATTGTATACCAAAATTAAAACACAATTACTGTTTATTATCAGCATTGCCAACCAACGTGGCAATGCTGACAGCCTTCTGGGCACTTTTCCTGTTGACAGCGATGTGGACGAAGTTTTTGACGCCCCGTAATTGTACATATTTTTATTCTTATTTTAGATCTAATATTAGTTTGTAAAAAAGGTACATATTTTGATGATTTACTTTGTAAATAAACACTTGAAAAAATATTACTGTTTTACAATATTGCAAATTTTATAGTTACAATGGCGGTCTTATCGCTGATAGCGATATCTTCCATTAGTATTAATAGTAATTGAGGAGTAGTAATTATTCTTGAAGGTTTACGTGGATAATACATTAAAGATTTTAGTTAGATAAAGCAGAGAAATCTCTTATTCGATATGTCGCTCGCTATTGCACCCGTGCGATGCAGAGACGGTTCTTTGTATTACAAAAATAATCATTTCTGGTAGTGTGGTTTATTGGTTTAGTGTATGTATTTCAGTCTAATAAAATCAACCATATAAACAAATAACGGCGTAATTATATGTTATGGGGTAACGTATGCTTAAGCTACGAACGCACTGACAGGTACATAGCTTGCATAGTGCGTAGAGGCTAGCGAGTCACCTAGCAAGTCGCGACGTGGAAATAAACGTTCTAAAATCTTCGCAACCAGCCGCACTAAGCGCTTGGCGCCTTGCTAGTTGCCTAGCGTGTATCGTAGTTGCTAGTCTCTACGCGGTAATCAAACCACTTGTCAGTGCGTACGTTATCTTTGATAGTTTGGCCATCTTAAGAGGTTGTGTGAAAAAAAGGTAAATAAAAGGCTTAATAAAGTGGAAACGCCGAGACGTACTAGAAGAATATAATTATACACTGACTTTATTGGTGATGTTCTTCAGAACAGATGCATAGTCAGTATCTACTCGCAATTCGCTCGTATGAACGTGGAGCAATCTTATGGAGTAACCTATCGTAGCAGATGGTGTTATGTTGATTTTTCCTACCCCCGTAGAAAAAGGCCTTTGTATGTATGTTTGTATACAAAGAGGAGTATACTCGTATATAACTGCTTGTACCTGTGAACTACCAATATTGTAGTGTCATGTCACCGTTTATTATTAATTTGTACACACACGTAACAGACATAAAATTTAACGGCTTCCGCGGCATAGTGCAGCCGAATTAATGGCGTAGTAAACATACGCGGGAAATTAGTTATTGTTTACACGAAACCTCCTTGCTATGTAAATGTTTTGTGTGTGCGGAGCTTGTAATGACAGTGGCGTTGTAATACGCCATCTTGAAACGACATTGTCTATGGATGTGAAATATTATGTTATTTTCTTGGTTATCTTAGAAGATTACAGAATAATTTTATCATATAATTTTCTCGAATTAAAGTCGCCTCGAACGAAGTTAGCTCTGTCTATTTGTAACTCGGAAGTTGTAGTTTCGTCAACTTTTAATGAAATGTTTACTAAACCTAGTAGATCGCTACTTCGTATTTCATTTAAAAAGTACTAGTAATACTAATTTTAGATAAACAGATACCTACTTACACTTCAGACAGAAAGAGACATCTCAATAACATTGGCACTAAAAAATACAATTTTAAATTCAGAAGACAAAAAAAACAATCTTCTTTTTCCTGCCCGCACAAAACCCACCGCTAATTTCAAACAGCGAACCAAGTCATTGTTCGACCCTTACCTACGATGCAACGCAATTGATCGCGTACACTGCTCTTCGCATCTAATAGACTGGAGTTACCTGTTACATTGAGCGAGCAATGAATAGCCCTGACGAGGATACATCGGGCTCGAAGCATTCATGAGTGGCACTGGATTTAACAGAAGCTGTACTGGGAATGCATGTTAAATGAATGGAAGCTCTTTGGTAACAATAGGTCACCCTGTCAATTGTCGTAGAATCTTTTCACTAGAAAGTGCAGGAATGTTAAACAGATGTTGTTGTTGGAGCTTAGAGTAACCTTGGGCCTTGGAAAAAGGGACATGCGTTGATGCATTGAGTATCAGCGATACCAATGAGAACTCAACAATGTATTGAATCGACATGAGCTACCAAAACACTTCAACTTTCTGACTGGCCGGCTCCCTGACAATACAAAATTGCTTGTAAAAAGAAAATGTTTCAGTTAAAATAAATGTTGAGTTTATGAATCAATACTGTTGAAAGACGTGAAACGATTTGAAAGCGATTAATAAATTTTTTCTCTTGTTTTATTGTTCCATGGGCCATGATGACCGTTTGAGCCCACCATCTAAGTTCACATTGTGGCTTAAGATGATCATATATACATCGTAGGCCGTACCACTTATGATGTACAAAAAAATTCACTTACAAACATAACATCAAGCCTGTAATCCCCTAAGAGTTAGGCAGAGGTGTAAGTACCTAATAGTACACCTACATTTCGTTGTATGTTTAAGTCCCATGTAATAGGGGGCGAGCCTATTTTCATTAACCGGGCACAAATCCAGACTCCGTGGCTGCTACTGAGAAATTCCTGATGGAGAAACCTAATAACAATTTTCCCGACCCGGCCCGAATCGAACCCCGGACCTCACGCTCATCGCTTCCGACCGCAGGACCAACGAGGTAGTCCCCTCTTACAACTCCTCTTAAAAACGTACTTTAATAAAATCTTATTAAGTTCAGACGCTCACAAGACAGGATTCATAAAAGTTATGAAGATCGAATGGCAGCTTCCTATCGACATTTTAATTAAAAACGATCCTGACCTTAATAATCTATCCCGATGCCCTACATTCTGTCAAGATGAAGGTAATCGTGGAGCATCTGCATTACAAGTACGAACTACGTAAACAGATATTTGTAACGTAGTACTCGAAACCGCACGGTGCGGTTGGGGTACGTTTTTCTCAGGGGACCACTGAAACCTAGCGCTGTGCTGTAGGCCCCACTTAGCACAGCATCATGCTGAGTAACCTGCTTGTCGCAGTCACAACGTGCAACGTGTCAACTTCATTTGTTCCGTCCTATCGAATCAACCCGTTTCTTAGTATCAAAAATGTACTATTTATTGATATTTTTGTGTAACGCGGTTTTAGTTTTTGAATGACTTTCACTAATAACAAATGTTAGACAATTTAATTCCTATGGTTCTGAATTACATTTTGTAACAAAAAATTTGATCGTTAGATTAACCACGTTCACGTTTCTATTACATTTACATTTGAATAGTATTGTCTCGCTCATTCATGCTGAAAATCATAGCAATCTCTCTTGAGGCCATCTGTGATGTGCGAGATTACTCTTCTAACTGTAAACACTTTTTCGCACAACCTAAATATGTTTACGGCACATTAACGAACGAATTAAAACTTTGATATTAACGAATTCTCACAACACAAAATAAAATTATCGTTATTTTTTTTCAATCCTATCTATTAAGGACTAATTTTCACGATCTTACTTCCCCTTATTGTTAAATAATTAACCTTTACAATAAACAAAACGCTTTCTGTAAACAAGATCAGATTGAAATAGGATCACTTAAATATGGCCTTTCATGAAACCATAATGATCAAACAATTACACAATCTACAAATGTTCCTCAATCGGATCCAAAAAGATACAAGCGATGCTTAGGTAGAATATTCTATCTATCTATAGAATATTCTATCCATAGAATATTCTATCCATAGAATATTCTTATATTAGAATATTCTATCCATAGAATATTCTTTATTAAGTACACCATACAAAATTCAATTTAAATAAAAGAAAACTTTTAACATCGGGTGACACAATTGGGCGGTCTTATCGCTAAAAGCAATCTTTTCAAGTCAACGTTTTGATGGATTGGAGGAAGAGAGAGAAACAACTGCATGTGATTAGTTGGTGGCTCACTCAAAATCAAAGCATTTATTTCAAGTAGGCCAATTACAGGCACTTTTGAATTGTCGAAACAAAGACAGCAATAAAAAATGAAGCTACAGTCCCAGTCACAAGACATAATAACTGTGAAAGTTCTGTAGTTGCCCGTTCCAAAGCGTAGCTATGGAGAATGGGCAAGAAACTCCATGGACACTCTTTTAAATTATAATGTTTTTACAAAAATCTTAGATACATCATTCTTGTTGAGATGGTACACTATGTGAGAACGATGTAGCAAGACGTGCACGTTAAAAGTGTCCACAGTACAAAACAAAAAAAAGACAATTAAAAAAACAAAATAATTAGTTCAAATAAACCGTGGCAACTAAGAGATGACCATTCACAACTGACAGCGCCCGTTCACTAATTATATATGAAACAACTGTTTTAATTGTTTTGATTGAATTGTTTTATTTTTTGATAATAAACTTATTATCCCTTATTCTCCTAAATCGAACTATTTTAAGGAATAATTTGGAAATACCTTCGTTCTTTCAATTTTGGAGTATCGTTATACAGTGACTGGATTGTGGAGATCAGATATCTAGTCGCACTATGTTAAGTACTGGTATTCAGCTGTATTCAGTTAGGCTGGAAGCCAACCCCAACATAGTAAGGAACACGCTGGCAGATGATGATGATGATTGTGTTTATTCATAATGCTTCAAATATTTTCAGTGGGAGTTATAATTTCATATCTTTGTATACAAGTTATGTTGTATGCGTAGATAAAGTGTAACTGTACTCAGGCGTTAACAAAAAAAAAAATGTCAAAGTAATAGGTGATTTTTTTCCATAAATTCCATATGGTTCTACTTTTTTCTTACTTAACAACATGACCTACCATCATGCCTGTAATTCCTGAAAGGTTAGGCAGAGGTGTGACTATAGTACACCCAAATTTCGCCAGTTAAGTTAGAATTCACATGGTACATCACATAATAGGGTTCGTTATGACATAAACCACGAAAATCTCATAATTTTTACCGACATTTTATGTTGATGGAAAACACTTCACTTCGAAACTATGTATAAGTACATACATTCCATCGGTATCATCAAAATTCTAAGCCTTCCGCTCATATTTGACTTTATATTTATATGACTTTATATTTTATACTTTATTATATTTTTATCTACGAGTATATACTGAACTTCTGTTAGAAAACAAACTTCTTTACCTAAAGAACTATGTTGTATTGCACTGAAGTTTATAATTCTGAAATATACCAGTCAGGTGAAACTCGATATAACATTCATGAAAAACCTAAGGGCACAGTTAACGTGACATTCTCTCAGCGACAACGGGGACAAAAACTTTGATTTAATTGAAGGTTAATAAAGGCTTAAATATTTTTTTTTTACTATTAATGGTTTTTAAATTTTTGCTGGTTTCGTATTCTTCTCAGCAAACCCTTTTAATTGATACCCTTATCATCGGGGTACATAAAAAAGAACTAGTCCGCCATATTGGATTTAGAATGACGTCACCTAGCTAAACATGCATTGTCATCCAAACTAAACGTGTAAGGAAAATTTCAGCTCAATCTGTTGAGGTTAACTGTTTTAATATTCAGTTGCCAGATTCGACTAAAACAAACATACTACAAACTTCGCAAGTTAAATAAAAGCTTGTAAAAATGTGTGGGGCCACAACATCAACAACCATTTCTACTATTTCTAAAAGCGTTTGTGTCGAACTCAAGATAAGATTTTTTAAGGCATCGTCGATAGAATTCTTTTAAACTATTATTTCGATTTTCAAAGAAATGTCCCGAAATTAAATTTTGTTTAACCACCCTTTTAAAATAAAGCAATTGAAATCTTGCTTTCATCTTATTTTTAGCTCACCAAAACGACCTTACAAAAGTTAATTCAAACAGATTTATTTAGAGTGAAAGCCAGTCGAAAATAGTAGCTACACATGTATAAAACTAAACAATAATAACGTTTATATCCTTCAACGAAATACGTACAAAATAATAAAAAAATAGGTTACTCACGTCCAGAAACGTGTCCAATCGACAGTGACGGCACAAAACATGTAATTATAGATAGGCTACGTAAAAAACCTTAGGTCCTTTTAGCGTGGAAGTCTTTGGTTGGTCACGTCCTGACTATTAAGCGAGACGGGTGCCTGATATGAAGGGTTATCAATATTAGAAGCCGTGCCGCTATTTCACTGGCGACGTCATACATATAGTCGGGAGAACTTGATTAGTGTTGCTATGAGCAATTTTTGTCTGATTTGAGAAATGCCTTTGAATTGATTGGAATGGTATGTTGGTTATTGGTGCTTATTCGAATGACTACCTGTCTCCGGAACCATGTTACAAGGAGTAATTAAGGCTACTTTTATTTTCCAAAAATGGTTCCGTGCAAAACAATTAAAAACTATTAAATTGTTGAGAAAATCCGTAAAATATAATAATTTTTATTTTGTTATAAAAATAATTTGAGTTTGATGCAGGATAATATTTTATTTTTTTTAAATAATTTGAGTTTCGTGCAGGATTATATATTACTATTAAAAATAATTTGAGTTTGATGCAGTATAATATTTAATTTTTAAAATAATTGGAGTTTCATGCAGGATAATATATTTTTTTTTTAAATAATTTGAGTTTCGTGCAGCATAATATATTACTATTAAAAATAATTTGAGTTTGATGCAGGGTCCCTGTTCATAATACGGGACTCACAAAATCAATGGGTTTGATTCCCATCGCGTCTGGAAATTTTCACGAGTCAATTTGACCCTGTTTTTGGCATGTCTAATTTCGTTTCTATTCTTAGATTTTACCGATACTCTAATTAATATCGATGGAGAATATTCGAGTTAAGTTATTATGTATGTATTTAAGCTAAAATCTATGTTGCTGTTTTATGGTGTTTCACAAGAATGTCATGTGGAATCCATATTACATAACATAACACCTGTAATCCCGAAGGGTTAGGCAGAGGTATCCCTAATAGTACACCCACATTTCACCAGTTATGTTTAAGTTCCATGTAATAGGGGACGAGCCTATTACCATCAACGTAGCTGCTACTGAGAAATTCCTGATGGAAAAACCCAATGACACTTTGCCCGACCTGGGATTCGAAGCCAGGACCTCATGGTCAGCAGTCGCGCTTGCGACCACTAGACTAAAGAATTTGTCAGACCTCCACGAATCAAACCCCCCAATCGTACATCAAAAGCCAATCTTCCTCTGTTATGCGCTGTCAAAATACCGACCGGCCTATAATATACTATACCAAACTGATGCAATGTGAATTCAGCTTTAAGAGAACTAAGTAATACTTATGATAAAGCGAGCAAATTCAATGCTCTATAAGCCGATAATCTATAGAATTCTAAATTCTAGAATATTCCATCAGCTCCAATAGGTGTATTAGAGATTTCTACCTATGTTTGTTTGAGACAAATCCTTCCATTTTGATCTAATTCATGTACTCTGTAGTCAACTTAAGTCGCTTAGTAAGTACAATAGATGAATTGGGTAGACATACTGTCGTATCAAGCACGAATTCATCAGTGTGTAGAACACATAGCTGGTTATGTAACTATGAACCCGATGGTTCAAAAATAACTAAGCCTGCAAAATTATACAGCTTTTTTTTGAGAATTAGAATTGTTATTGGTACTTTTTTTTTTAAATTAATGGTTTATGAACAGATAGCGCCCAAATAACAACGTATTCAGGCATTATAATGTCTGTATAATTTATTTTAATTTATTAATGTATATTTATATTTGCATTTATTGCTAGTTTTTACTTTCTTGAATAATCAACCCCATTTTCTTGGTAGATTCTATGTGTATAGTTTTATCATAGTCATTCTACAAGGTGTTGCTTTGCATCCTCGTCAAATTCAACGAGGTAGTTACCTCCTTGAATTGCAACAATCAATCAATCTAGAATCATTAGCATAGTTATGCTCATGATTCTCGACCCGAATAAATAATAAAATGAGTACGTAATTTTTATATTTTTCTCTTAATATCGGAAATTGATAAGTGTACACCACCCGTATTAAAACGCGGGCCGTGTAATACTTGCCCTATAACCGCGCTTTTACACACACAAATAAACGCAAACGTTTATTCGATAAACGGGTGATTCTCCTTTTTTGAAAGGGGCTTCTTTCTGAAATAGTGTCAAATTAAAACAACTAAAAAAAGCATCGTTTATTGTTATTGACCAGGTACCGTAATTTATATTGATTATTTACGTCTTCTATGACAACCTCCTGAATTTTGACGAGGTTGCAAAACTACACCTTGTATATCAAGCCCTAAGTGCGGTATCATTATTAATACATTAACGTCGGGCCTAATGCCAAACATAGAAATCAAAAACATTTATTAATGTCACCGAACATTCTTCCTTTCTAGAACTTTCTTTGACCTCAATGACCTTTACATGAACTCGGTTCGAAAATCTCTGATACCAATTTCATAGGTTATTTGAAAACGTTTAAGTTTAACTTCTTAAAACAACAAGGTTTTAGTAAAATGTTGAGTGCATTTTGCTTTGTTTTTTAAGAGGTTCTTCAAATATGGAATGCGATGAGAGTTTTCTTTAAATTACGTAGTTCTTAAGGAGCTTCACATACTGCTTGAATGCGCGATTGTTTGCAAATATAATAAGTACAAGTATCATTAGTACCTCTCTAAGCACTTAACAATGTTGTGTTGCAATAAAATTGTTTAAGTATTTGTTCTAGGACTGACTCCTCATTTGCTTGAGAATAAGCTTCAATTTCCCATGAAATAATTGAAACCGGTATTATATTTTCTTGAGTTATAAAGAAAACTCAGGATGAAACTTCAATTGAAATATTTGTTATGTCATATTTATACGTTATCTACTAGTAAAAGTGTGTTAAATGTTAAAAGTCCATTCCCCGAGAAGTTTACTTTATAAAACCCACTTAATCTTGACCGAAGAGTTTGTATATTTGATTTTAAACCTAAAACAATAGGACCTCTTTCTAAATCGACTTACTTTTTGTTGTACTTCGCTGGTCAAGGGTGAAAAGTTATGAAGTATTAATATAATCTTTTGTTTCTTCTAGATATTTAAAAAAGAAGAACATTATCTGGGTTATGGTCTTTTGATCAGGCTGTGAGCTTTTTATTCGTTTTTTAATGGCACAATATAATATAAATGAAAGATTGTAATAGTGTAAAACGAACATTAAATTCCGGACGTTCTTGGATTTTAAGGAAACTTTGAGAAGATTCTAGATGGTAAGTTTAAAAAGATAAATGGTCTACCTTCACCCGATGTTACTATACATAAAATTATACATTGCATCATCATTAATCTGCCCTTATCCCAATACACTTGGGGTCGGCACAGCCTGTCTTCTTCTTCCATACTTCTTTATTACTCGTCATCTCAGCTGTCACTACTTTTTTTGCCATATCATCCTTCACACAGTCCATCCATCGTTTCTTTGGTCTCCCTCTACTCTTATACCCATCCACATTCATACTCACAACTTTCCTCACGGCATTTTCCTCGTTCCTCCGCATCACATGCTCATACCAAGCCAACTGATTGTCACACAACTTTTCAGTCACCGGCGCCACTTTCAGACTTCCTCTTATGAACTCATTTCTTATTTTATCCATTCGCGTAACATCACACATCCCCCTTCGCACTCTCATCTCAGCCACATGCAAATGCCTTTCATTCACCCCTTTTGTGGTTCAAAATTCTGATCCATACCAGACAGCAGGCCTAACCATTGTTTTATATATCTTCCCCTTAAGTTTAAGAGGCATGTGGGAGTCGCAGATTGTTCCCGTGACCTGCCTTAATTTCGTCCATCCAGTCTTATGTGTGTTAAAAATAATAGGTCGTAGTTTAGAAGTGTTGATTCGACAATAAATGCCATTTTAACCCACAAAGTGGTGTTAAGTCATCCATCACGATCATATCAACCATTTAAACTCCGGTTAGTGATGACATAACAAGGTACACTCGTACATGAAGACGCAACAGGTTGGCAAATCATCAGTCATAACACAATTTGTATACTTTTTTCAGTTTACCATTATTTAATTCGGTTAAAAGTACCGATTACCGATTGACTTTAACAAAATAAAATGTGTTTATTATGTTGAGGTATGTGCCAAATAAACGTATCTTTTTCCTTTCTGTACATGACAGAAATTAATAAGCTGTAAATGCTGCGGCTCCAAGTATAGGTAATTTCAATTTCTTTGTTACAGTCATCTTCCTCATGCCCTTATCGTAATTTATTCAGGGTCAGCGCAGTACTTCATGTCATTTTGGTATAATGTAGTGGCAGTACACTTCGTTTTTAATTCGTTCAAGAGTTACGAGCCGTTTTATTAGAAAACTAAGGATTTTTCGTCTCTAAAGCTCTAAAGTTTCTTTTTTGTTAACCTTCCATGTATCCCGCCGCTGGGCAAAGGCTTCTCTTTTGTCATAACAAACCTCTCTATCTTGTGCGATATTTGGCGATGTTCGCCCCACAAACAAGATCAGTTCGTCTGAGGTTTGCTGATAGAAAAAAAAAACTATTCTTCTTCTTCTTAGCGTGTCGATGACAATCTAAATTGTGCCAGCCCAGAATTGAGCCACTAGTTTGGCTCCTTCAGTAGCGTCCATCAGTTCCTGTAATGAACAAGCAGCAGGACACGCAGGACACGATGTTAAGTGCCCCATCGTTTGTGGAACAGCACCACATTTACAGTCCAGGGCAGAGTCATTAATGAATGTCCTCCTGAGCAGGTTTTCCTTGCTGCGACCAACCTGGGTCCGGAGTCTATTTGGCAACTCATGTCCAGGTGGGAGATTTTCAGAAGGTGGAACGAATGGGTCGGGTAAGGAAGCACTACCTCGCCACAGCTTTAGTCTTTCCGTAGACCGCTCGCCAGAGAGTGGGGTGACACATGTCATAAAACTGTTTCGGCTTTTCAGCCTTTGCGACACGAGGGTATTTAGGTGTAAAGGGTGTCGTGTGTCTGAAACCATTTTGGCTCTTTCGCTAGAGCTTGCCACTGTTCTGCGGACTTGTGGTGGTGCTATCCATAGTACAGGTGGTAGGTACATGGTACAGCACCTGTACCGGGGTCTGTTTAAGACAACCAGTGATGATCCGGCACGTTTCATTCAGAGCTGTATCCACTAACTTTGCATGGGCTGAACGGCTCCACACGGGGCACGCAAATTCGCCAGCTGAAAAACATAGCACCAGCGCAGTAATCCGCAAAACATGAGGCAAAGCACTCTTGAAGAGACTAGTCGCCTTAAGAGACTGTTGCGAGTGTGCACCTTCTGATTGATCGTATTGCAGTTTTTCCTGAAATTCAATGTTTTATCTAGAGAAACCCCAAGATATTTTGGAAAGTTACTGTGTTCGATGCACACCCCACCCCAAACGATGTTAAGTCTGCGCCCAGCCTCTCTGTTTCGAAGGTCAAAAATGCAAGACTGTGTTTTGCTCGGATTGGGTTTGAGTGAATTAGCGAGGTAGTATGCGGTTAATTAACCAAGAGAATCTGACAAGTGGACCTCGACCTCCTCAAAGGTGGTGGCTTGCAAGGTGAGCGCAAGGTCGTCTGCATAGAGGAAGCGGGACGTGTTCGGGCTTGATGGTTGGTCGTTGGTATATATATTAAATAAAAGCGGTTTCAAGACACTACCTTGGGGCAGGCCGTTCTTTTGTGCTCTCCAGCGACTTTTGTCTGAAAGAAGGTGGACTTGGAAACGGCGGTTGTGGAGAACTTTTGGGGAGTATTCGAACAAACCTCTGATCGCTGATCAAGGTCTCAACCTTCCACAAAATTCAAGTCTCTGTTAGGTTTCCTTTTACATATACTTAAAATATTCATGTTTACAACACGTACGTGTGTGAAACGAAAAAATAAATAAAGAATATCGATCGGTTTACTATACGTGAGCCAAATAAAATGAAGCGTGTATTTCTTAGCTACATCGAAGGATGATAGTTAATCTATATGCGTTGCTTAAGGTTAAATAAGGTTTAGAAGTTAAAAAACGCCTAAGATTAAGTAGGAGTCGTTTTATAATTTCGTTTATAAATCGACTCATAAATGTACAAGACAACGTAAAGTTACATCAGTCTATTGTACGAAGCCGTGTCGTATGTAAAGTCCTTTATAAACGACGGCAGAGTGAATGCACTGCAAACGTAATCCTGTGTGTAATTGAACTCTTACTTGGTTGAATTTTAATATACGAGCGCCATTATTTATAGTGAGATAGAGGAATTTTTAACGAAGGGAGGGGCGCTGAGGAGTACTGCGTGGGAAGTGGCACAAAAACAAAATTACAGGGAAGTTAATACAAGATAATTTAAAGACTTACCTGTAATATTTAAAGTAACTTGACTCTTGTGGTAGAGGTGGCTCTTGTGCTACAGGAACTTCTAGTACAAGAGCTAGAGCTACAATGATGTCTGTGTCTTGAAATGAAAAATAAATTATTATTAACTTAAAATGGAAAAACAGACAAGCAATAATAGTGTCTGGAGAAATCTACAGACAAAAACATGGTTCGAGAGACCAGGTGGCTCAGTGGTCAGACTGTGGGTGTTTTGTACATAATAACCCAAAATAGGTGTAGTCCACAAGCCACGATAACTATGTCGACGTTTTCCACGTCGAGGATATGTAGCTAGGGATGTGTGTTAAACTAACCAATCACATAGCAAGCTTAGCTAGAGCTGTGGAATAGAAGTGATATTATAGGTTAGTTTCACACACATTCCTCGGTACACATCTTCGTACATCCTTGGTGAGAACGCAGTCTTATGCGTCATTACCATTATTATTGACAGCTACAATTAACTGTGAAGAAGGAAAGGCGCTTTGTTAAAAAAAAAAAAAGGATTTATTGGAAACTAGCGGATACCCGGCGTGTGCTACTATGCCATAGTGGCTAGTACATTGTTTTAGTGCTTTAAAACCATCTTCGCGTTATTGCCTTTCTAATCAAACCAGTTTGGGGCGTATCAGTTGGCTGGTTCAAAGACTATAAGGGAGAAAGCTTTGATTATATAATGTCTAGATGGAGCGTCAAGTGCGCGCAAACGTGTCAAAAAGTGTCAACCAACTATTGGTTCACAAGTGCTTGCCCGCCAATCAGTGCAGATCGTGTCATACACCTAAAACTTATCTTATTTAATAAGTCTATTTTTTAATGTGATTTATGAGAGAATTGTAGTAGCTGGTATCATTATTTACGCACACAAAGACATAGACGCATAGTGTAAAACGACGCCTGCACGCACACATACTTGAAAATGTTGACTCGTTTTCTTTGATACGATTGTAGGGCGACGCTCTATCTAGACATTATATAATCAAAGGGGACAAAGGTAGAAACAACGTTTGTGTTTTATTTATAATGATAAACCAGTTACAGGCAATTTTGAACTGTCTAAAATAAATAGATGAAGCTGCAGTTCCAATCACAGGCCATAATAGCTCTGAAAGGACGACTGCAGTTGCCGATTTCAAAGAATACATTTCTGTTGAGAAGTAAGGGCAAGAAACTCAATAGACAACTCATAGGACACCGTGGCCCTCTTACAGCACGCATCGTAATTCTCTCATCCACACGAAAACATCCACTCACAAAAACACGTACACTCCACACTCACTCAAACACATATGTACATCACACATACACCCCATTCACCTATCTCATTTAACACAAAACACGCATGCCACTACTATTGTTTTATTTAAAAGTATAATATAAGATTTTTATTAGCTGCCTAATACTAAAACCCACCCGTGTTCCTTCAGTTGCCTGTGCCAAGGGCCACGGTAACTCTTTCGAACAAACCCGCAATTTACTAGCTGCCTAAGTTCATATTTTGCTCTGGTATTTTTTTTTTATTCTTAATTTTGTAAATTCCTTCTTTTTTCTCTTTGTAAAATTACTT
Organism: Standfussiana lucernea; assembly: GCA_964057025.1. Lineage (NCBI taxonomy): Eukaryota > Metazoa > Arthropoda > Insecta > Lepidoptera > Noctuidae > Standfussiana > Standfussiana lucernea. The sequence continues at coordinate 10,059,833 of OZ059802.1, forward strand.
TGAATTGTTTTCTTAAGATTATAAGATTCAAAATTGTTGGTACACCACGTAACTTTAAGCTGCGGAAGAGCGAAGTGTCCTAACACAGGCAATTTTTGTCTAAAAGGTCGCTTCAACCACTAGATGTTTTCTTTCACATAACTTGTGAAAGAAAATAAATTATTTGTATTGTATTCGACACTTTTTCAAATCAAAATTCTGTTACAAAAATGTTGTAAGCCGACAGGAGCAAACCATTCATTGAAAATTCATGAGACGTAAAACAGTTAAAAATAATGACAAAAAACATTAAATACCACACTCTTATCTCAAGAAGACGGTATTATAATCAGAAGATAATTGGAAACCACTCAAAATAAATTGTATGGATTTTGTCCAATTAAATATAATAACAGACAAAATGAGAGTCTGTCATCGTTCCATACGACATCATTTGAATATTGGTATTGAAATCTTGTATGATTGGTTCGAGGAAATAATTTAATAGGCAGTTTCCGATAGTCCTGGTTTTATTGATGACTAATAGAATAAAAATGCTTATGCTCATTGGTCATGCTTACGATGTCAAATAGTTTTGTTAAAAAAATAAGCGAACTGTATTTGAAATATTATTGCCGCTATACAACACAGTGGATTACTACATTAAATAATGCAAAGCGGGTACAAGTGTTTTTGGGGTTTTCTATATATGGTCTGGATTTGTGTCTGGATGATGGCAATGGGGTCGTCCCCTAATACATGGGTCTTAAATATAACTGGCGAAATGTGGGTATACTCTGAGTACCTACATTTTCGCCTTGTCCTTCACATTAATAATTGTGATGAAGATGTTGCCAGTACAAAAAAAACTGTAAATATAGAAAAGAATACATTTATATTTATTCCGCACGTACGTATTTTGAGAATTCTCGTTTCCTCAAGATTTTTTTCCTAAAAGTGTTAGCCATATTAAGAGATTAACCAATAGAAATGGCTTTCAGCCAAGACGGACGGATCCTAGACGTGAATAAACCTCTAATATTATTACACTGTCGTGCGGTAAAGGATGAGGAAAATGAAAAGTTAGGGGAACAAGCATTGTGTACGTTTATAGGCATTTTCCTGGTAAAAAGTATAATATATGGATGGAGACACGTGTAATGATTTGTTTGGCGTAGGATATAAAACGAATAAGCTATGAAAATAGTATGGCGTACCTTTTTCAGTGAAAGGAACGGTTTCAAGGACAGTTTTTTGACTGGATTCATGATCTAGTTTTAACCTCTGTTTCGAGACTGCAGTCTTTCCTTCTTCTTTTAAAAAGGCAATCATTCACCCAGTCTTCAAGGGAGGCGACGGGAACTTGCCAAACAATTACCGTCCTATAGCAGTCCTGACTGCCTTATCCAAGGTACTAGAACGTCTTATCAATAAAAGACTTGTATACTACTTAGAACATTACAAACTAATATCACCACAACAATTTGGATTCCGTAAAAACAAGTCAACTTGTGACGCAGTTCAGGAACTAACTAACAATATTGTACAAAACCTGAACACTAATAAAAAGGTCCTAACAATATTCTTGGACCTTGCGAAGGCATTCGACACCGTCCCCGTCCGTTCTCTCTTACTCAAACTTGAGAAGATGGGTGTCAGGGGATTGCAACTTGATCTGTTTCAAAGCTACCTCACTAATCGCTCCCAGATAGTCAAGATTGATCGGCACAGTAGCAATGAGCTCCCCATCTACTATGGCGTTCCACAAGGAAGCATATTGGGTCCCACTTTATTTCTAGTTTTTATAAACGACTTATGCAATTTAAATATCCTAAATGCTAAGATAACATCATTTGCGGACGACACTGCTATAACTTTCTTCGCCAACACATGGTCTGAACTCCAGGACAAAGCGCAACATGGCTTTAATGTAGCGCTGAACTGGCTTTATCTCCACACGCTTACACTTAATACCTCCAAAACCAAGTTCATTACCTACTCGGTCAGTTCTGCTACCCAACCAAACCGACCAATATTAATTAAAGCTCATACATGCAATTTGCTAACTCAAGTATCATGTCAATGCGCACCTATATCTTCTACGGATGAAATCAAATACCTAGGTATAATCATAGATAAGAACCTTAAATTTAAATCTCATATTAATGTCCTTACTGGCAGAGTTCGCAAACTTATATATATCTTTAAAACCCTAAGAAATATTGCTAATCCTATAATCATACGTAATGTCTATTTTGCCTTATGCCTATCTATTATTACCTACTGTATTCCCTGTTGGGGTGGTGCTGCAAAAACTATCTTTAAACCACTGGAAGTTGCACATCGCGCCATACTGAAAGTGGCTACCTTCCGTCAAATAATTTATCCAACTAATCAGTTATACAAAAATTGCAATGTCCTTAACGTGCGGCAACACTTTATTTTACAATCAATTCTGTTGCAGCACCGCTTAACCCCCTATATTGAAATCACCAAACGCCGAAAAGATAAAATATGTACTTCTCCAAGAACCCGCTTGTCGTTTACTAAAAGATTCTTTTATTATTTAGGTCCGTCCCTTTACAATACAATAAACAAAAAATGTCCCATATATAGATTATCTTATCATAATTGTAAAAAGACTGTCCGCACATTCCTTCAAGATAAAACCTACGACGAAACAGAAAAATATTTAATTTAATATAAAGTTATGACAAGTTTGTATATTGTACCACTCACCCAAAACACAGACCCACACTAACACACATACACACACACACTCACACACACACACACGCACACACACACACACACACACACAAATGCGGTCGCTCATTCATATCTGTATTTAAACACATCAGTTCAATTTAAGTGTGAAAATAAAATTGTAGTAATACAATTAGAGGGGATCGGCACTGTTACTTCTTAATACAGGCTATTTCATAGCCTAGCAAGGAGGACAGCACGTCACCCACTTGATTGTCAGAGATTTAAGACTACCCACTTTGTGAAATCTGTTACATGTACTACAATCTGTTTTTTGTATAAATAAAGATATTATATTATTATATATATATATTATAGTTTCTGCCTTCAGCTTCATCCGTGTGGTGGTCATAAATTATTCTATGGAAACGTAATAGTAGCCTATGTTCTTCTGCAGGTGCCTATCCCTCAAGATTCATAAAGGTCGGTCCACGGATGACATGAAGAAGTAACAGATAGACAGAGATATATTATAAGTATTCGTAGAGTAGATTATGTTACAAGTAGAGTGGGTTTAAATCAGTAATAAATACTGATAAACCATGAATATGTTATCGGCCAAACTAGATTTCCGGCTAAACTAGTTTGTCCTAGGCCAAACTAGGGCCCATCACAAAAGGACGAGCACTATGACCAACCACATCAAAGTCGGGCTCATTGTAATTTCTTTGTTTGGGTTAGTGTATCCTGACACGATAAGCCACTAAACCGGTTTGGCCTAGAACAAACTAGTTTGGCCTGAAATCGGGTTTGGCCAAACAAATGCATTTCAGCCTACAGAAGTTTCCGCTATAGCAACTTTCCTTTGCCTGTTTGTGCCTTGCTCACACAAGGTCCTTTATCTTATTAAATCTAAACACTACTATCGCAAATCTAGGTGACCTACATACCCCTAGAAATCTTTCCCATTGATTGTAAAACATGACAAACCAATAAGCCCTCGCGTTGGCCTTGCTACACATTTTTGATTAGCAAATCGACATGCAAACTGAAGGCCTTCGAATAATACAAATTACTTTCTGTAGGCTATCCGTTGAGGTTGGTTGAAAAGGTCTTAATTTTCTGCTGTGGAAAGTTCCTTATGTATGTTAATTACGACGTAATAAGTAAAATGAAATGAGCTTTCTTATCGTGTGGAAACCAGTATACCTTTTTTTTTTTTTTTTTTCGGATGTGAAATCATCAAATGACTTCTCCCGCTCTGGGCTGAGCGGGAGGGAGTGTCAGACTTTTACTGACTAAAACCCACCCATGTTCCTTCATCGCCCTTTGTGTTCCGGGGCCGCGGTATCTCTTTCGAACAACCCGCAGCACCCGGCAGGCATCGGCCCTTGCGGGCCCCTTCCCTATGCTGACATCTCTTTGAGGCGCGCGTGGAACACGAACGCGCCGTCGACACGGCCTGTCGTCCTAAGACGGAGGGACGGCGAGCTAGCCCTTAGCTCACCGTCCACAGGCCCGCGAAACCAGTATGCCTGAGAGATATTTCTTGACTGCATCTAAAGCCAAGTCAGAGGCCCATGGGCGGCATAAAAACTCTGACACCAGTTTAGGCACTAACCGCACGATAAAGAAGAAGCTTTCTCAATAATTCAAATCGTTACATGTGCTCTCATCTTACTATGGAAGCGGGTAAATTGTTTATACTAAGAAGAAAGCGCATGGAACGCTAGATTCTATTCGATTTTTAGTTTCGGTGAGCGAGACAATACCATAAATTTATCCGATTGTGTTATTTGTATTTCTCTAGCAATTAATATTAGTTTTGATTTTTTCAACACGCTTTATACGGCTTAGAAAAAGTCAACCTCAAGGTAAATTTATCGACTCTTTTCCCATATTATTAAACCCGTAAAGAATCATGGTTTACCATCGAGTAAAAATACACGTCTAACGCAGTCCAATCCCTCTGAAATTATACCACATGCCGCTTAAACCATTAAAAAGACATTACAAAAGTCCTACTTTATAATTAAGCCTTAAAATGCACTTATTTAAATGCCGCCCCAGATCCGAGGACGTATCAATGAGCGCTCACTACGTATGCACATAATATGCACGCGAGAGAGTTTCACTCTAGGAGTTCGACCTTCAGTTTAGAGCACTCTATAATATTGTGTGGACTAAGTTGTGGATTTAATGTAAAACACATTAAATTCTGTTAGTTGAAATGTAAACATGATGAAGCGAAAGTTTGTTTATAGAAATAAACGGTGATCACTAACCTGTCTAACAACCCTACTGCCGGGACATAGCCCTCCTCTATTTGATAGGGAGTGGGCCGTTATCAACCACGCAGGCCTTGTGTGGGTTGGTAAATGTCACACGCTGCTTGGGTTTGAACCCACAGGTTTGAACCCACAACTTTCGTAGTCCCATAAGATGCCATGTTTACGGTTAAAACCACAATGGCAGAAATTCAGCCTCTGCAGTGGATTTTTTGGTTAACGCGGCCTCTAGAAGTATGTTACCATAATGATTTTGGTCAGTTAGTGCCTTCTGGAAGTCTTTAAATACTCCGAAATCAGGTAGGCCGCAGCAAGGAAAACCTGCTCAGGTGGAGATTAATTGCTGACTCTGCCCTGGAGTGTAAATTTGCTGCTGTCCCACAAACGATGGGGCACTTAATATCGTATCCTGCGTGCCCTATTGTGGGGTAATTACAGGAACTGATGACGCTACAAACTACGCCAAACACGTGGCTCAGTTCTGGGCTGGATGGAATTTAGAGTGCCATCGACACGCTAAAAAGAATTAGTACCATCAAGTGTTCATGTAATTAACTAATAATTTCTCGGACGCTACATTTGAGCTCTATTTCGTTCTGATAAGGTGTATTACAGTAAAGTTTAATTAACTCTTTCAGTCCGCGTTATTTAATTATAATCATGTTAGTTGAGCTTAGCTAATAAAAAAAGAGTTTTAAATAAATATAAAGTAGAGTTATTTTTAAAACAACCTTCACTCAACCTTGACGTCGGTGTAATGTCGCATGTTCATTGTAATTAATATTTAAATATTAAGTGTTCACTATGACGACGTTCACACTGCATATTGAGGATTCCGCCTGTGAATGTTATATTTTAATACACTAAGTAAATAGATAGATAGTTCACCTAATTTAAGGATCAGCATTGTGTCGATGGTGAGGTCCTGGGTTTGATTCCCGGGACGGGCAAAGTGTTATTGGATTGTTACATCAGGAATTTCTAAGTAGCAGCCACAGAGTCTGGATTTGTGCCCGGTTGAAGGCAATAGGCTCGCCCCCTATTACATGGGACTTAAAACATAACTGGCAAAATGTAGGTGTACTATTAGGAACACCTCAGCCTAAACCTTTGGGTATTACAGGCGTGAAGTTATGTTATGGTTATGTCACAATGACAATGACAGATACATAATTGGGCAAGTATTAATACCAAGAGCCACGTTCTAATTATGTTCGTATCGGGTTGATCAAACCCGTAGAAAGGGACTTTGAATTTAAAATCTTGTCACAATGCGAAGTGAAATGTTATTTTTAGAGAAAAAAAAAACCCTGTGGCACTGAATTCAATGATGATGTAATAAAAAAGATATTATGGCCAATGTAATTATTTAACGAGTAACCAAATGAAAACGCTACTTCTGGATCATTTCTATAAATGCTTCTTCTCAAATGACGAAGAAGACAGCTCACTACGTGCAAGTTATTTCATGAATAACAGGTTTACTGACCATATTTTTAACAGCCGTAAATCAATTTTGCCAATTGTTAACTTAAAATGGCACGATACAATTTGTGGCATGATTAAATTAAAAATGATTTAATCAAAAACGCTGACAACCATTCACTTATACCAAACACCAATAAACTGCGGTCTACAAGCCCGCCGTACCATCATCCCATTAATTTAAGCCTCTCTGTCAATGACGCGAGTTTACCGGATACTGATGTTAAAATCAAGCAATTCATACCTTTATGTTTAAAGCCAGAGTGTCCATTATGCACTATAGCTGTTTTAGTGTAATTAATAGCGAAAAAGCTTTGTGGCTTCGAGTTTCCTGCATGAAAGTTTGTATGTTTTTTCTGGCATTACGCTTTAACGGATAAAAGGATCCGGATGAAATTTGACACACGAGTAGATTGTAATTTGGACTAAAATATAGGATACTTCGTATACGGGTATTATGTAGAAGTGTGTACTTATTTAAAAGTGTGAAAAGATGTTTAAAATTGTCATGTTTGTTGCATTTTTTGTGTAATTCTATAAAAGTTTCAGTGAAATATTCTCTTTGGGAACATTTCAGTGCAGTTACGAATATTTATGTAAGGAAGTTTTGTTTTAATAGTTGTAGAAAATTATGGCATAAAACTATTTTGTAGAACTTCCGTTGACCCAAGGTCCCAAACATAAATATGTTCTACCTCCACGTCTTTTTAGTGGCTTAGTTTCGGTTACTATTAAAATTCACGATTTCGAATTTGGGGTTTATTTGTTTCATAAAGTTCACATGTTCCTGCCCCTATCCACAATTTCTTGGGTTCACTTGTTGTATGGAATACTTTCATTCATATCTGTCAATGTTTATTTTAGCACCCTCGCCCTGAACTATCTACCCTTTATTTACTCTTTTGAGGACTTCCTAAGCACAACTCAATAGTCGATCATCCATACGATCCCAAACAAGTAAAATGAAAGAAGTTTCTTTATTTATCTTATTGGTAGTTCTAAAGCTATTAAGGCTACGAAGATGCTACGTGCTACGCCGTAGCTCATTGCTATGCCGTAGCGTTGTGCTACGCAAAAACTACGTGACGCAATCCTTGAGATTCTGTTGCGGAATTTTAATAAAGGGGAAAGTAATAAGCCATATTGAAAGAAAGATTTATGAGAGAGATGAAATACTTTTCTTTAACTTATGTAAAACAAGAAATCAAATAAATTATTCATTTTACTTTGGGTTTGTTTTTCATGAAGTTGATTGGGGTTACACCTTTTTCTCAGCCATAATACTTGACATGTCTTATTAAATAATAATACTATATAATACTATCAATAATAACGTTAACGTTACAACTCTATCTTTAATTTATTGAAAGCATAGCTAGCTATGATTAATAAATTATTTAAATAAATTTAATTTTTGATTTTATTTAAATATTCGATATCAATCTAGATTGATATCGAATATTTTGTATCGCAACGAACGAAGATACTTATTTTCGTAATATTCGTACAGCATGTCAGCATGTGCATTTTCATTGCGATAGATTCTTTTATGGAACAGCAAAATATTTTTTACATACCGGCTTGTTCACTTTTCAGTTGTTTTTTTTTTTATATTTCCTCCCCAAAAGTTGTTCATTTTCACGAACACTTCCCAAAAGTATGTCCCTCGTTTAACCGAACACAATTGTATAATATGACGTATTAGTGAATAATATGTTATCGTACGTCGTACATTGCCCTCACTATGTCTATCGGTTTTTGGGCACATAAACAAACTAGTATCGCTTTGTGTTGGTAAACATACTGTTTTAGTAATTTAAACTGTTTATTATAGGAGATATGTTTGAAGTTCCTATGATTTAACTATAGTCATACATCACACTTGTTTTCTTCGAGGGGTAAGGTAGCGGTGTACCACGCTATACCTTCATTACGACTGCAGTGGGTGTATTGTAATTGAGATAGGTTTCTGCCTCGTCTATTATTCTGTTGCTTTGAGTTTCAACAATTATAACCAAAAATTTATGACGGATACCAATTAAAATACGTTTTTGGTTCTTATTAACAAATGGTAATTGTAAGATCACACATCACATCTGCCTCCCTTGACATCTTGCTCGTTTTCCAACTATGGCAGGACCGGCTATTTCATTTGGAGCGACTGCCTATTATGATCTTTTCAACCTCCCACCATCCTCGAAGTAGTTTTACAGAGATACTGCACCAACGTATGAAAATCACAACCCAGAACAAGTTTAATATATAGGGTCTATCTGACCTTGATAATCCAGTTAGGTACTGGGTAACACGATACCTCATAATTATGAGATAATCAATCCAATAAGCCTGTACTTCTACTGAAGGGCTTTCTCAAGACGTTTACCTATATCCAATTCTTCTACTTCCGCATTCATTTTATCCTAATCATCTTTTCAAGGTCAGATCAATCTAGCAAGTCGACTCACGCTACGTTTGCTCGCATACGATACAGGTAACGGTAAAAGGTCACAAAAGTAAAGTTAAAAATACAGTTATTTCTTAACAAATATTCATTTGTTCCAGTTGTTTACTTGAAAGGCTAAGAGGAGAAAATAATACGAGTATGTAGGTTTAACAAAAGTACGTTAAAAAATGATAATAGAAGGTTGAACAATGGCTGAAGAGGTCTTTGTTGAAACGAATGATCTTGAACAGTATGACTATAAAACATGATATTACAGAATACAGGCTGCTCTCATAACCGCGAGGGAAAACTTCGTGTGGAAATCTAAATTTACCAGAACCCATCATTCGAAGACATTTTCATTGCGTGTTGTCATCCACCAGCGCTTGGCCAACGAATCAATCAGATATTCTTTATCGTGTGGTTAGTGCTTAACCTTTTTTTTTTTTTTTCCGGATGGGAAATCATCAAATGACTTCTCCCGCTCTGGGCTGAGCGGGAGGGAGTGTCAGACTTTTACTGACTAAAACCCACCCATGTTCCTTCATCGCCCTTTGTGTTCCGGGGCCGCGGTATCTCTTTCGAACAACCCGCAGCACCCGGCAGGCATCGGCCCTTGCAGGCCCCTTCCCTATGCTGACATCTCTTTGAGGCGCGCGTGGAACACGAACGCGCCGTCGACACGGCCTGTCGTCGTAAGACGGAAGGACGGCGAGCTAACCCTTAGCTCACCGTCCACAGGCCCGCGGTTAGTGCTTAACCTGGTGTCAGAGTTTTTATGCCGCCCATGGGCTTCTAACTTGGCTTTACATGCCGTAGAGAAATATCTCTCAGACATGCTGGTTTCCTAACGATGTTTTCCTTCACCAAAGCAAGTGATAATACGCACATGATTCCAAAAAATAGAGGTGCATGTCTTGGGTTTGAACTCGAGACCTATGACTTGGCTGTCCAATGGTTACACCACTAGGCTATCACTGCTTCATCAATCAGATAATGATAGAATAGAATAGTAATCACATTGTCAAGTAATTGGTGCTTACATTCCTATTAATACATAGCTTTGTAGAACAAAAGACATACAGTACTTACAAATTCACGATACAGGACCAATTCCTACCCCGTATCTATAAACAAGTCAAAGTGATCACTTGAGTAAATGTCATTTTTTAAGATACGTTTTTTATTATGTAGTTTAGTTATTGCTTAAAGTTACAACTGTAAAACGATAGAATTCATAGCCTTTGCTTTCTTTTACGGTTCTTACTTCGTTTAAATTCTTGTCTATTGCATAAAAAAAAATTGATTTGTTTTGATTTGATAAGACATTGTTATTTAGGAGGAATCTACAGAATCTCAAAATACAGGCATTCCTTGTTTAGTTTGGGGTTCGAAGGTCTATATAAGTATGCAAAATTTTGTACTCAAGACTTTACCCACGGACTTACTTTGGACCCACAATTTTAGTTTGTTTAACTCTTGTGTGTAATTTGTATCTATTGGATCAATAAACATTTATTTATTTATTATTTACTAGCTTATGCCAGCGGCTTCGCCCGCGTGGAGTTCGGTAATTGACCCCCGGGATCGTCCTACCGGGATGAAAAATAGCCTAAGTGCTATTCCCTACTATAATCTATTACTGTGCCAAATTTCATCCAGATCCGTTTAGCCGTTCTGGCGTGATTGAGTAACAAACATCCATCCATCCAAACTTTCGCATTTATAATATTAGTATAGATTTATTAAACTTTTATTGCCATAAGCACCTACGTATTGCAAGATAGTATCTGCAGAGGGTACAGGCAGGATGCTCATTTCCTCATACAATAGTGGAAGTCAGTGTTATGGAAGAATTTTAATAGGATTTTCTAGCATTCACTACTACTACTTTTACTGTGTAGTTTGTAAACTATGACCCTGCTTCACACGGGTGCAGTGTCCTAATATGGCAATATGTTACCATGTGGCGTTGGTCCCAGCTGTAAATTGTAGATCTTTGACAGACGTTACAGATAGTCAGTGGCCCGAAAGTCTGACAACCAGTCTCACCAAGGGGGTATCGTATTACCCATTGCTAACTGGGTTGTGGAGGTCAGATAGGCAGTCGCTCCATGTAAAATACTGATATTCAGCTGCATCCGACCCCAACATAGTTCGGAAAAGGCTAGGTAGTTGATGTTGTCAATCTACCTTGTATGTTGTTTTTATATTATTTACTCATATTTCAAAACAATCAATATGGATTTTGAAATGTATTAAATACTTTACAATGTTTGTAATTTCGGTCTTCTGCCTTTTTCAGTTGAGAAACATAATCGGAAACTTCCTCCAAAAATATTTTCATTACCCCATACTTGCATCACCTTCCATTCCGTAGACAAGAAACAAAATGTTTTTAATGTCAGCACGATATTACGGATATGCCTCAGGGCGGGAATGCAGAGGTCGATGGCACAGAATAAATAGACACAGAATGTCGGCTCCATACGACGGCTTCGTTATAAAGACGGCTTATCCAAAAGATGTGGAGCTGGGTTATATGCTGTGCCACTTCTTCTACCCAGCTAAAGTCCCAGGAAGTCACCACTTCCTGGGACTTTCTCACGTGGGGTACTTTCTCATGTAACATGTATACAAAATGTATGCACATGACAAAAAGGCTCATTTGCAGCATAATTTCAATAAATGATGATTTAGAGCGGAAACGTACGTCTGCACAGAAACAAATCTAAGTACAGCGTATGCAAAAACGAGACCATCATTTGTTTGAGATGTTTTTATGTTTGTTGTAAGAAGCCGTCCTTCTGTACCCTATCTATTCTGTGTCAATGGTGAAATCCCCCTTCCCGAGCGTCAAGGTCTCGGCCACTTGGTTACGTCATCACAGGGATGTTGTGCCGCAATGAGGAGTTCAGTTCAAGTTTCAAGGGAGTTTAGTTGTTGGATGATTCGTTTGGACGGCTTGTAGTTTATCTTGAATGGAAATTTGTAAGGGTGGTCTTATGGTGGAATTTTTATGATTGCTACTTGGTTTAGTTCACAAAACGCAGTAGTTCCTTGTCTTGGATAATACTGCTTGATTTGTGCCTTAACACAAACATAAGCTTTATTTCCATGGGGGTAAGCAGAAGCCACCGGAGACCATCTGTTATGTAACGTGTTCCTGTTGCTTCATGCGAGTACTACGTACTTGACCTTTTAAACGAACCAATAAGGTCACCGTTTGACCTTCTAGGCCGTTCTCCCCGATGTTTCCACTGATATCTGTCTTGACCTTTTCTTAGTCGCCTCTCATCATGACGAAACCATCTAAGCATATTTTCTATTTGTGAAAAAACTACATAAATAAACATGAATGTTTGTATGGTTGTCCTCTATGCGTTCCTAAACCATTGATTCGATTGTCATGAAACTTTGGTGGGTTTTCCTGTGTACGTTTGCGAAGGTTCCTGGCCCAGAAATCTATTCTATAAACAGCTTGTACGTAATAATTAGGTCTGTGAACCAACACAACCAGGCAAAACACATTTTACCACCATAACATTAATTATTCCATCGTATATTCAACGTAATCCACTAATCGGTTTAGTCATACGTTGCCTCAAATAATAGGTAAGGTCACGGGTGTTCGTTCAGGTAAACAAAGCATTATCTCGCTTGTACACCTACTTACGGCCAAAGGGGACTTTATATACGTATTACGTACTTATTAACACTCCGATGAGCGCATTAGGGCTTGAGCAAAAATTGTGATGATATAGCAACGAAAGGTTTTGGTTGATAAGATATCATTATACATCATTCTACACATAACATATTCTTTAGAATATGGTCAAACTCAAAGTCAACTCATACTCAAAGCATTTATTTCAATAATAACATTACAGGCACTTTTGAATGTCAAAACACAAAAAAATAAACTAAGCTACAGTCCCAGTCACAGGGCATAATAACTTGTGAAAGTACTGTAGTTGCCCATTCGAAAGCGTAGATAATATGGAGAAGAATGTCATTATAAGAGATATCTGGACTTCAGTGACTGAAGTCGGAATTGGATGTAGTTGTTCATCAACGATATCGCATCAATGGTAGGGCCTAAATGAGAATAGAACGCGGTTTTTTGATAATTGCAGGTCAGTTTGTATGTTGATCAAAATATGATTGCGACCGTAACAATGTGTATATTCTCCACCCACCCGTCAACATGGCAGAAGCCATGCATTGTACCTTAATCTAGCTTTATGAAACACCTGAAAATGTTATTCACTTACAGAAGAAACATTAAAATACATGAAATATTTAGACGAGGAAGACGAAAAGGCTGACCATTTACCATACTTGCAATTAATGTTAAAAAGTCGACAGCTTGGACTTATCTTTCCGTGGGCAGTCATGAACGCAAAATTAGGCCAATATCAGGAGTGGAAACTGGATAAGTCTATCTGATTGCGCATTTGTGTAATCTCACTGAAAAGTAGGTGTCCCCTATTTACAGTTTTATCGTGTAAGTGTCGATCAATTGAGTCGATTTTAATGTGGTCATAGTAGGTAGGAGACATTCATGAATAAAGGCCAATTCAGCGTCCTTGAGGTTCGTAATTCCATAGTAAATAGTATGAACACGTTGTCTGTTTATTTGTGTTTATTGACTTTGTTGTAAATATGACTACATAGCAAAATGAATATCTGTAGTGGTGATTGACTTTTATTACATTACGCCTGTAATTCCCGAAGGGTTAGGCAGAGGTGCACCTCTACATTTAGCCGGTTATGTTTAAATCCCATGTAATAGGGGCGAGCCTACTCTTATCAACCGGGCACAAATCCAGACTCCGTAGCTGATTCTGAGAAATGCCTGATAGATAAACCCAATAACACTTTGCCCGACCCGGGAATCGAGCACAAGACTTCATGCTCAGCACTACACCAACGAGTCAGTCACTTCCACGAGCCTTGTTTTTTCATTCTATAATAATGTAACGACATCCAATGCTGTAATGGGTGCAAGAAAAGCTAGCCATTAATTCAAATGATATGTGTTTAACTTTGAAATGATATAAATTCTTCTTCTTCTGTTATCTTTCCTCTCCAATTACTGAAGGTTGGCCATCAACTTCAAATATTTCCGCTTGGCCTTTGCGAGGTGGAATAGCTCAGCAGCATTCATGATACCTGTTTCTCAACCAAGTCGTTTTCTCTAGCTATAACATCAACGGTCTGTATGAGCTTGCGGTCCTGGCCCGTCAATCTTAAGATTTCGTCATTTGTAATGATATATGTAAATGGCAAATATGAACATATTTTTCCAAAATTATCAGTACACAGTTCACACACACACAGTTCACAGTTCAAAATCAAAGCATTTATTTCAAGTAGGCCAATTACAGGCACTTTTGAATTGTCGAAACAAAGACAGCAATAAAAAAAAATGAAGCTACAGTCCCAATCACAAGACATACTGTGAAAGTACTATAGTTACACTCACCCGACACGTAACTTAATTAAATCTTCAAAGTACGTTTATCCGATCCACAGCTATTCCTCTATGCAAATCCAACCATCAGACTATCTGAAGACCAAAGTGGTTGCTTTGTCTTCGGACCGATAAACGGAACGGGTCAAGCGCTTATTAGTCGCCAAGCAATTCGAATCGGATCGAGTTACCTCTGACAGACCCGATAGTCTCTGGTAAGTGAAATCCACACATACGCCTGTACGATTAGAAGCTACATTGTCGAAGGATTCTGCTATATAAACGTTTCTTTAAGTGTCAAATCCAAGTACATTTCAATATATTTCTTGCAAATCCCAATTATTGTTTAGGTTGTGCTAATTGGCTTCATCGAGACATAGATTACTGAAGATTATTACCTTATGCACAGGTTTTAAAAACAGAAAAACTTATTTTAAATGTTATAACTCCATGATTCTTGTACTATTCGATGCATCTATCAGCACCATGTTTTGAGTGCGTCACATTGAGTCCTACCGTAAACTGTGATTTTTCGCACACAAAAAAAGTCGCTTCCCACCATTGATTTTTGCACAGTGTTGCTTCGTACTAAACATTCTATATGATAAGATATATTATATATTCTATATGATATATTCTATTTGTAAGCGATGGCTGAGCGATAGCGCCGTTGTCATTAGGGTTCGGTGGTACCGGGTTCATGATGAAAATGTTAAAATAATAGTTTCGGTTTCGGTACACAAAAATCACAGTTTATTATTTAACACAAATTTACATTAAATAACACTAACAAATAATCTCCACAAAATGGGCAAACCGACAGTTTCGTTCTGAAGGAGTGACTTGGTTGGAGTTCCGAGCAAAAGTGATCTCGGCACAATCCCCACTCTACAAAACGACTCTGTCCACGTGCCGCCATTAAAACAACATCTGACGTCACGGCGTTTACCCCTACTACAATGGTCAAATCAGCAACTTGATGTTTAAAAGTTATCGCTTTCTCCGACACGGCCAGCCTGACAAGTTACACGTCCTCGTGAGTACCTGTAACCAAACAGTCAAATTTGGAGCAACAGTACAGGCTCGGTCAACCTTTTTTTTTTTTTTTTTTTTTTTTTTCTGATGGGAAATCATCAAATGACTTCTCCCGCTCTGGGCTGAGCGGGAGGGAGTGTCAGACTTTTACTGACTAAAACCCATCCATGTTCCTTCATCGCCCTTTGTGTTCCGGGGCCGCGGTATCTCTTTCGAACAACCCGCAGCACCCGGCAGGCATCGGCCCTTGCGGGCCCCTTCCCTATGCTGACATCTCTTTGAGGCGCGCGTGGAACACGAACGCGCCGTCGACACGGCCTGTCGTCCTAAGACGGAGGGACGGCGAGCTAGCCCTTAGCTCACCGTCCACAGGCCCGCGTCTACGGTGGCCGGGGGCCACCACGTGTCCCCCGACGCCCGGTGCGTCTCCCGCGGCGGCTGGGACGTGAGGAGGAACGCTCTCTCTCACGTTCCGCCTCCTCCTTTGCTAGCATGACTGCTTCGCAAAAGGAGGTGACGGCTTCCCATTCCGTCTCGCTCCGGACCATGGCTCGAACCAGGGCCGGACGCGAGAGGTCGCCGCCGCCGATCGCCGCTAGGAGGACACGGCGGTGCTCCGCCCAAGCGGGGCAGACCTCCACCGTATGCTCCACCGTGTCCTCCGGTCGATCCTCGCAGTGGAAACACCCGGGCGTCTCCTCCCGCCTGATTCGGTGCAGGAACCTCCCGAAACAACCGTGTCCGGTGAGGACCTGCGTCAGGCGGAAGGTGAGGATGCCGTGGCGCCTCTCAAGCCACTCCTCAAAGAGGGGACTTATCGCCACTATCGTGGCGTGCCCTGCACGGGGTTGCGACAGTCGCTCTCTCCATGTCACCATGAGATCGGCTCGGAGGTTTGTCCGCTGAGCGGCAATTAGCCGCGGCAGCGGAGTAACCCCCCGGCGAAGAACCTCCGCGCGCCATTCATGTAGGCGCGCGAGGACTATCGCCTCCAGATCCCATGGTGGCAATCCGGCTAGGAGGCTCGCAGCCTCGCCCGAGATCGTGCGGAACCCACGGACCATCCTTACGGCTATCACCTTTTGGGGCGCGTTCAGATAATGGGCGGCTCGCCGCCTCAAGGAACGCGCCCACACCGGGGCACCGTAAAGGGCCATGGACCGCACGACCCCCGCATAGAGCCTCCGGCAGGAGGCGTTCGGCCCCCCCAGATTGGGCAGGAGCCGCCTGAAGGCAGCCCCAGTCCGTTCCAGTTTAGGGGCCAAACGTCGGAAGTGCTCCACGAAGTTCCACCGGCTGTCGAGGACAAGTCCCAGGTACTTCAACGTCGACCCGACGCCGATGGAAACCCCTCCTACCGTCAGTGAGGATCCCGACGGTGGCGCATTCCGAGGCCCATGAAAGCACATGGCCTCGGACTTGTGCAATGCCACCTCGAGACCCAGTTGCCGGATCCTCTCAACGACTATCGCAACCCCGCGTGTCATCAAGTCGGCCGCCGCCTCGTGCGACCTCCCCTGTGCCAGCACCAGCGTGTCGTCAGCGTAGCACACTACGCTGACGCCACTAGGGAGGTCGGCGCGCAGCACCCAGTCGTAGCCGATGTTCCACAAGGGCGGTCCTAGAACCGATCCCTGTGGGACACCGCACGACATCTCTCGCCGGTTCCACTCTCCGGAGCGACCGGGGTAGATGACGGCTCTGTCCGTCAGGTAATCCCCGACCACACGACGAAGGTAGGTCGGCACCCGGTGATACCGGAGTGCCTCCCCAATGCAGCTCCAGGGCATGGAGTTGAAGGCGTTGGCGATGTCGAGAGACACCGCCAAGACAACCCCACCCCGGGACACCGCATCCCCCGTCGTGAGGGCTCTTACGCGCATGATGGCGTCCACCGTGGAGCGCCCCTTGCGGAAACCAAACTGGTGTTCCGCAAGATCCGGACCCATCCCCGCAAGGTGCTCGGCGAGGCAGTTTGCAATGACTCTTTCAAAGAGCTTGCCCACCTCGTCGAGGCTCGGTCAACCTGACCACATCTTTATGGAATAGCATAACTTGAAAATAACAGTTGTCAAACAAAAGGTACCTCTAAGTCTCAATCATATTTACTCAGCAACTAAATCAACTTCGATCACATACAACGCTCATGGCCCAGCTGCCGCAGCAGCTAGTGACACTTATGCCACCCATATCGTCATCACCTCATGTGATACGACCACATACATCACATAGAGTCTGCGACTCCCAGGTCAGTACAAGACCAAAACAACAATAGTCTCCATTGAGACCCAGGTCCCCGCCGTACCACCAGCTGCCCATCGCCCCCTGAACAGCTCACAAGTGAGCTGCAGTTACGACTACAGACTAGTGCGTACGGTGCGACCAAATAGCCATGGTATGTGTCTACTACTCGGTGGAGGTACTTTCATCACCGTCCTCTACGTTTAACTCATTACTTAACTATGACACAGAATATACTACACACTACACTATGTGGTGTCTGTGTTGTCTTCACTCTGTATGTATGTTTCTGTTGCATGTATTGTATAATTAGCTATTCAATTGTAAATCAGTAATTGGCTGTAAGACTAGTATATATATGACGGCGTAAGCGATGGCTGAGCGATAGCGCCGTTGTCATTAGGGTTCGGTGGTACCGGGTTCATGATGAAATGTTAAAATAATAGTTTCGGTTTCGGTACACAAAAATCACAGTTTATTATTTAACACAAATTTACATTAAATAACACTAACAAATAATCTCCACAAAATGGGCAAACCGACAGTTTCGTTCTGAAGGAGTGACTTGGTTGGAGTTCCGAGCAAAAGTGATCTCGGCACAATCCCCACTCTACAAAACGACTCTGTCCACGTGCCGCCATTAAAACAACATCTGACGTCACGGCGTTTACCCCTACTACAATGGTCAAATCAGCAACTTGATGTTTAAAAGTTATCGCTTTCTCCGACATATACATCAATGTATAAAATGATTGTGTGTCGGGTCCTTTTACACCATAAATAGATAATATGGAACTTGATACCTGAATAAATAAGCATCTAATGTTCTCTCGCTCCAAAGAAATTACATTTCAGCATAAAGAAACACTGTCCATTGTACTTAGAGATGCCTACTACCCAAAAGTGATTGGAAGTGGAAATTCTGGGTAAAACCCTCAGCTATAGCAAAACACGGGGCTCCTAGGGCCAACCTTGTACTTTGTTTGGGTTCCCACTGTTTCATTGTACTTGACTTTCAAAGAAAACTTCGTAGAAATAATACGAGTACTTACTACGTTCGAATTTGGTAACTACGCAATTCTTCGGTAAAAAGGTTCCTAGAAATTTTTCCTCGTGTAAGCAATAATTGCTGCTTATCGTTTTATCCTTGTTTATTGTTTTGATTTATTTCCTTTTTATTATGGACTAGTATGGTTACAAAAATATTGTAATAAACATTTTGTTGTTTTTCGTGGCTATGGTTTCTCTCGATTATTGTCAGAACAAATAAGTCTTTTCTATTATGATTATCAATAATATTGTCCCTTATACGTAGCCAGAATGTATATCAAATATTTTTCTAAAGTGTACTAGGTATAATATTTTAGTATCACAATAGTTATTTATTTATTTTGAAAAAAAAAGTCGTGCGGGCCTTTATTAGTGTGCTGGGAAACGGTATCGTGTGTTTTAGCATAGTACACACATACATTTTATACATTTAGGTTGATGCCAACATAAACTCATTAGAGAAGTTGAGTAGTCATACTTTATCTCATAAATTGCCCTATTTACAATAAGATAGTGCAGTGCACAATACCAAATGAAAAAAGTGGGGATTTTTTCCTCAAAACTCTATTTAAGGTTCACAAGTACATAATTTACACATAACACAGAAACAAACTTAACTATTTTCGTACGCAAAAAAGGAAACTAAATTCAAATTATTGTGACAGAAATATGACTAAGTAACCAAAATGTATTACGGGCGTAAGTTGAAGCTGCCCTAACTGAATAAAAGTAGCAGTAATAAGTTTTATTCGCGTTACGACCTTCGAACCGTGTGAGTGAACCGATATAAAACTCGCGTGAAATGAATGATCGTATTTTGTGCGTTAGCTTCCTTGGAGCGTACAGCTTTAGAAGGTTTTCGGGAAAAAAACAGTGCTTAAAACTCTTCACTGTAATATTTAGTCGCGGGTAGTCAGAGGCCGGAAAGTTTGACAACCAGGAAAGGTCTTACAAGAAGTATCGAATTCCCCAGTAACTGGGTTGTGAAGCCCAGCTAGGCAGCAATCTCATATGAAATATTGGTATATGGTAGCATCTGGTTAGACTAAAAACTGACTCTAACATCACCTGCCTTTTCACTACTATGTTCGGTCGGTATGTCCAGTCTAAGCGAATGCAGCTGACTGCCAGTATTTTACATGGAGCGACTGCCTAGCTGAAACCGACCTTAACATGGTCGGAAATAGGCTAAGCAGACGATGATGATGAGCAAATGTTAAAGTAAATACTTCTTCTTTGTTGCTTTCTACTTTTGGAAACTGCAGGTTCGTATATTAAGTTTTGGACCACAGTGGTCTATGTACACTAACTTATTTACAAGCGGCCGTGTTGACTCAGTGTAGCTTTTAATTGTACCCACTGTTTCATTTAGCCTTCAGGTTTTAATGAGTACCTCTAAAATCAACGACTTTTAAAATGACTAAGGTCAGGTTTGTTTAGGTAGTGCTTGTAGTATTTTAATGTTACGTTATTAGTCAGTATATTGTGTAAATTGGAGGAGTTTAAGTGTATTTATTTTTATTTAATTCAGACCATAGATTCATAAAGTGTTAGTATAATTACAATTAAACCTATTGTTAGTAAGTGACAAATATATATTACAATAAATAAATAAAACTAATTTATTAGGCGAAATTAACGTCTTTGCGCACATGTCTACCTGCCCAGTGCCTGATAAATGGCCCATCAAATCTGTTCGCCAGTGTAGCTAGAATATTGTTACTTATGTGCGCGTATACTAGTGAATTAAAACTGTATGAAATGTGAGTTTTTGATTATAAAAGGTATAAAGAAAACAGCTGTTTTTGCTTCAACTTCAACGGTGCACTTTTAATATTATAATATTGCACTTTTGAATGGAACAGCAGATACCTCTTTTAATAACCGACGAAACTTTACAAATGACTAAAAAAGTTATCAAATCATGTAGGTTTTGATTCGTTGGACAATTGTTTTCACGATGTCCCTTTAGACCGTGTATTTTCAAGATGACAAAGAGAGCTTTGGCTTAACGCTATAAAAATGGCGAGTAACGTGAAAGTTTTATTGCCTTACAATCCTTTTTTTACGAACCGATTTATTTCTACCCATGGTTGGTTCAGGATGGGTAGCATCTTAAATAGAGTGTGCTTTTGAAAAGACTAACACCCGTATCTATAAACAAGCCAAAGTGTTTACATGAGTAAATGTCACTGTTTAAGATACGATTTTTATTATGTAGTTTAATAATTGTTTGAAGTTAGAACTGTAGAAAGTTCGAATTCTTAGGTTTGATTTCTTTGACGGTTCTTACTTCGCTTAAATTCTTGTCTGTTGCGTAAAAAAAAATTCAAGTAATTACTTATGCTCAAGTATATACTTTAACTTGACTATAGATACGGGTGTTAGTGATAGTCTAGCAGTCACTCGTAAATTGATGTAAGTACAGTGTGACACTTTTATATATAAAAGTGTCACACAGTGTTTACATTAGTTTCAATTATATTCAATTGAATGACGGCACGGTTGGCGCAGCGGTTGAGCGATTGGAGGGTTGCGGGTTTGATTCCCACACGGAACAAATATTTTTTTGACCTACAGGTAGTTGTTCCCGGTCTGGCTGTTTGTGTATGTGAGTTTAAATGTTTGTACAGGCACCCACGATACAGGAGAAATTACCAGAGTGGTGCAACTTAAAAAAAAAAAATCTAAACGGGGCTTAGTCGTCGCAAGCGCTACTGATGACATTGAGGTCCTGGATGCAATTCCCAGGTCGGGGAAAATGTTTTTTGTTTTGCCATTAGGAATTCTCAACAGTAAGCACATTGTCTGAATTTGCTCGCCCCATTTTACATGGAACTTCAACATAACCGGCAAAATGTGGTTGTATTTTGGTACACCACTTAATCGCTACCTACATAAAAAGTAGGCACGGTGTTATGCAGTAGGTACCAAGAGCCGTATAGATTTATTTTTCAGTCAAGTTTCGTGTATTTTCATCTCGTTTTCCCCCGTATCGGCTATAACAGGTGGTTGTAATAACATCATGGAGCGATCACCGATTCGCTCACGAGGTGAGTTGATTGAGTTAAGACCCTTAGGATCTTCTGCAGTAGTTGGAAGGCTTTGAGTGTAGTTGGATATTGAGATAAATGAACAATTTAGTTAGAACCGTGGCTAAAACTTATTTTCTCGCTCAATGTGTCAATTCAAATATTTAAATTGTGATACTACAATTGGGTGACTTAACAGGTAAATACCAGAAAGACGAAGTAAATATTGGTCAAGTAAAATACAGATACGTATTTATTTGTCAAACAAACTGATTGAAATTAACAATAAATGAATAGTAAACTAAAATTGATTTTTATGTACGAGGCCAAAATGCCTATATCTCAGCATGGTGCTGTACCACCAAAGTGGCTGTACCTATCTACATGTCTTTTTCGACCGATAATCAGTATTCATGTGTTCTGGTTTGAAGGTTGGCAATGAAATCACAGGCAGTTTCAGTTTTGAAACTCTTTTTTTTTAAATATTAAATAGGCTTGCGTTTGGCCGCAACTCGCCTGTTGTGAAGCGATTACCGGGCTAGGGTGGAGCACGCTTGCTTAGAAGAAACCGATTCACTTGAACTTTGAAGAGATTCAGATTATAATGATTAGGAAACAGAGAAGCCGACAGTGAATTCCACAGACTGGCGGTTCGAACAATAAATGTGGAAGCAAAGCGCTTTGTTCGGGTCCGTGGAACTTCAACCATATAATTATTTTAAGTTTTAATTTTCCATGTATAGATCGTTTTACATGAACGGCAGTGACGATGCCAACAGACAGATACAGCAACTCAAAGAGTGTTCTGGATACTCTGGTAAAAAATTACGGATTCAGCATCACAGCGAAACTCATCGGAGCTATGACATTAGTATGATCAGCAACAAAACACCCATAAAAAATAAAGCCATAAAACCATAGTTACGAGTAATAATATCAAAAAACTTTACAGAATATCTGTTGCCGTGTAATAAAGGCATAATTTCGCACAGGCGAGCCGGGTTCCGTTATTGTTGGCCGTGTTGGCACAGAGCCATTAACTTCCATCCATATTACGAAAACTTCCTATAATCTCACTTTTGTTGTATAAAACCTTAATGTCATAAGTTTAAGGTTGAAAATTTCGTGTAAGCGCGCGGTATTTTGTAACAACTGGCGAATCTTTATTGTTTGAAATTTTTTGACTTGACGATCCTAGTTCGTATGTGGATTCCAATTGGAGAATGATTGTGAAGCGTGTGAATATGGGGTGATCTGTTGTGTAGATATACACTTTTTTCTATGAAGAATCCAATTTGGTGATTCTTCATTCCCCAGAAGGAAAAACCCTTTGCAAGCATGACTGTAGCATTATTGTCAATTTTCTTTTAACAAATGCCAGCCCTGCAAAACACTGTTAACTTAAATGATATTTGCAAAGCCAAATTGCTAAGTGCAAATAAATAAATGATAACTTATAAATGATTTATTCAGTGGTCCGAAAGTCTGACAGCCAGTCTTACTAAGGGGTATCGTATTACCCAGTACTAACTGGGTTGTAGAAGTCAGGTAGGCAGTCGCTCTACATAAAATACTGGTATTCAGCTGCATCTAGTTAGACTGTTAGCCGACCCAACATAGTTCGGAAAAGGCTAGGCAGATGATGATGAACTTAGAAATGATTCGGCTACCCCGAGTACCCGTCATACTAAACTACTTCGCTGTGAAGATTATGTCCGATTCGTAACAAAACAAAAAAAATGTCCCATAAAACAGTAGACAAACCATTTCGAAGCATGTATGAAAGGTATTTTGTTTTAAAAATCGGATTTGAGCTTCATAGCGAAGGTTATTTAGTTACCCAGTGGATATATAGCCAAATATCCCGTTTGTTCTTTATTATCTTTTTTCTAATGATCCCAAACAGCCTTAAACAAGAACCTCTTATTTACAGGCCCCGTTTTTCTAGAAACGTCGACCTCGATTAAGAAAAAAAAAAGAAAAATAATACACAGCCAAGGTCGCCCAAGTTAGACATTGGATCAGCGCGATAGAAAGATTAATTAAACATGGTTGCCTTGCCAATATAATTAATGTACTTGCTAACTTCGTGAAGCTTCGTAAATGTTCGGAAGGAATAGTCCTGTCTGTAATGATATTCTGTAAATTGTTTCCGATATACTTTAATGGACGTTGGTTTCTGGTGTGTAAAGGAATGGTTGGTAGTAGAATAATTAATACTAGCTTTTACCCTCGGCTTCGCCGGTAGTTATCCTTGCCGATGATCTATTAATGCTGGAATGTTTTAGTTCCGTTTCTTGCGTCATTCCTGCATTAACAGGTCATAGTAACCCCTCTGTGTGTAAAAATTCATGGAAATTTATTCAGCCGTTAAGTCGGTAAAAGGCAACACAGAGTTACCACGACGAGTTGAGTCGTCGAGTGACGATTGATTGTTTCATTGACTTTTTTGCCACCGACTTCCGAAAGTAAAGTTATTTTCATTTTTTTTTAAATTAGTTTTGCTATGAAAATCGGTTATTTTTTTGCAAAAAAGTTTTTATTTTACCCTTTTTAGCTATCGTATCACACACAAATCCTTGTCATATATCAATTTCTTTTATTTGGATGACATATTTTTTCCAGCTATTTAGATTTAAAAACCAAACTGCTGAACCGATTTTGATGAAATTTCTATGGAACCAATCGGGAAGTGTATTCTTTCAGATAAAAGAAGAACTTTTCAAATTGGTTCATAAATGACGAAGATATGAGATAACAAACACAAAAAAAACAATCGAATTGAGAACCTCCTCATTTTTTTGAAGTCGGTTAAAAATCGGTCTATAATTGTGGTCCAAAGCTTTGGATTTTGAATGATTTATTTTTGATTTGAATGATTTATTCAACCAGTGTTATTTTTTACGCAGTTTTTTTTTTACTAATGCTCACGGCTTCTTTGTATGAAAAAAATATTTTGTCCTGCAGTGTGTCAGCAATTCCATAGATATAATCTAACAAACTGAAATCAGTCGGTGTCCAATATTTTTAGCACTGATTATCCTTTATCAGGCACTGTTGTAGTGAAGTGTGGTTGTATAATTGTCACTTGCTTCGGTGACGGAAAACATTGTGAGGAAATCAGTATGCCCGAGAAATATTTCTCGAAGCCATGTAAAGCCAAGTCAGAGGCCTAAAAACTCTGACACCAGGTTAGGCACTAACCACACGATAAAGAAGATCAGTTACTAGCGAGTGTGACATTTGAAAATACGGTCCGTTGGCTCGAATCCCTAAGGGAACGCTCCGCAACTTGAATAGAATGAAAATAGATTGGGAAACTATCCATGTCTATTATTATCTACTCAGTGCTCACTGTTTTGTAAAAATGCTTGGGGATACAAAATTACCCTCTATATACCTACTACCACACGTTTAAAACTGAGTTGTGATTCAAAAACTTGTCGTATGTCAAACATGTATCGAACACGTAGGTATTATTGGCATTGTTTCAGATGTTTATTGCTAACCGTCTTGCTCAAATTTTGTGCTTTATATTTTAGTCAATGCAAGTAACTGGACTTAACAACTTGTTTTGTAATTCTTTGTAGTTGTAAACAAAACAAAAAAATAATTATTTTCTTAATTACGAATCCTGATTTCGAGCCTTTAAGCAGGCGAAACTGCGGGCAAAAGCTTGCACAGTATAAACGTTGTTGATTTAAGTTTCTGGTTTAAATGTATACGCACTTAGAAATGCCTACGAGTAAAACTGACCTGTCACTTAAAAATAACTTATGCCATTGTTGTTATCGCCCTAAGCTTAACCAGAACGGTACAAAGTTTTTGATCATTTAGTTTAATTATTAGAATTTCTACAACACAACAACCATTAATTTAAATACTAAGAATAGGTTTATATACGGTAAAGTTGTTTCAGCCTTGGCTTTATTAGAAGTATTGTTTGTTTTATGAATATATTTGTATGTTTCTTTAAAGAGACAGATTTTTTATTGAGCAAGGCGAATAAAACACCTTTTAGGGCTCAACGACCTGAAACTATCTATTTGGGATTTCCGTATAATTAAGACTAGATTTACAAAGATTATTTTTTGTTAAATAAATATTCAGATTTACAGTTCTTAGAACCTTTGGAATTTTGATCACAATCTCTGAAACCTACCTTCTAGCTTTCATTTCGTATTAAGCCTGTGTTCCGAATAAAAAAAATATTCATTCTGTTTGTTAAGTAGGTAGGAAACCTACTCGTAGGTTTATTAAGTAGGTGACTGTGGAGTTTATTGTAATGGGCTTAAAGTGTTTTTTACTTCAAGGATATGTTTGTGCTTATTGCTTTTTCACACACATACGTATAACATACATCGCGAAGTTTTGTGTTAAATCCATTTATGAACACTGTTCTGTTGAAAATAAAAAGCCAGAACCGAAAGCTTGTTAGAAAATGTTACTGATTTTTCACGATGGCTTTTGTATTAGTAAATACATAGTTTCTTAGCATTTTTCTTCCTTACTTTTCCAACTGTTTTCATGCTTAAATAATAATTAATATGACATCTTTGTGTTTTAAACAAAGAAATGTCACAATTTACTCCCTACTGTGTCATCACCAGATTAGCCTTTCCCCAACTATGTTGAGATCGACCTTCAGTCTAACTTAATGCCTTTGTAATATAAAACGACCCTATTCGTATCAAACTAAACTGCATCATTATCTACCTAGCCTTTTCCCACGTATTGGATATGAGCTTCATAGGGAAGTAGTTTAGTATGACGGGCACTCGGGGTAGCCGACTCATTTCTAAGTTCATCTTCATCTGCCTAGCCTTTTCCGAACAATGTTGGGGTCGGCTTCCAGTCTAACCGGATGCTGCTGAATACCAATATTTCACATGAAGCGGCTGCCTTACTGACCTCCACAACCCAGTTAGTACCGAGTAATGCGATACCCCTTGGTAAGACTGGTTGTCAGACATTTTGGGCCTCATGTAACGACTGTCAAAGATCTACAAATTACAGCCGGGACCGACGGTTTAACATGCTTTCCGAGGCACGGAAAAAACTCGGTATGTAATGGGTGTTTCTATCCACAGACCAACCCAGGCAAGCGCGCCTTAACCTGAAGAGTGATCCAAGCTGCAGTTATTATTTGGCCACGAGCTCCTCATATCAGACTAACTGGCACCATACAAAAAACATCTAATCACATCACAGATTAGATAGTGCCAAAAAGCCTTTAAACTAACGAGGTTTACGTTTAGTTTACGTTTTCGGGATGAAATTTTACTGTCTGAGTCTACAGAAGGGATTTCAATCGCCTTCAAATATTCCGGAGCTTTGTGAAATTGTAGGTACTAATGTTTCTACGTATGTTAATTATGTTGTATGTACAAGTATTTGTTTTTAACGATGTGCGTAGTTCAAGTAACTAAGTACTTAAGTTTCTTACAACTTGTTGGTATGATAGTAATATTGTACAGCCTGAATACTACAGTGTTTGACATACATATCATCACGCTTGTAATCCGCGAAGTGTAAGGCATAGGTTTACCAAGTCAAGTCCCATGTAATGTCATAAACCGGGCATAAATCCAGATTCCTGAAATTCCTGATGGAAAAACCCAATAACAATTTGCCCGACCCGGGAGTCGAACCCAAGACTTCATGCTCAGCAGTCGCGACTGTTACCAGTAGACCAATGAGACAGCCATAGTGAGACAATTTTCTGATTTCAGACTAAATGCTTTTTTACTTCTTGACGAAGCTTACCTCACTATATTCATTTCCTATTGAGTCATACATCATCAGTACTTACATCATGATAAAACTTATACAAGGTACTACCTACTACTTTCTAGGTATTCAAACCTCGTGCTTGGAAAGTAAGTTCTTAAACTAGTTAGAGGGGTTTCTTAACCCTTTGTTTATTTGTTTATAACCCTTAATATAAAACATACTGTACTTATGTATTCTTCATATTGTGTCTTTGTTTATTGTTAACAACGACAATTACAACACAAGCTGGAAAGTACAGTTAGTTTTTGACTAAAATATAATTTCAAAATTTGAGCAAAACGGTTAGCAATAAATATTATGTGTTTGATATAAATGTTTGACATACGTCATGTTTTTGAATCACAACTCAGTGTTAAACGTGGGGTAGTAGGTATATTGAGGGTAATTTTGTATCCCCAAGCATTTTTACAAAACCAGTGAGCACTGAGTAGATAATAATAGACAATACATGAATAGTTTCCCAATCTATTTTCATTCTATTCAAGTTGCGGAGCGTTCCCTTAGGGATTCGAGCCAACGGACCGTATTTTCAAAATGTCATACTCATTAGTAACTGATCTTCTTAATCGTGTGGTTAGTGCCTATAACCTGGTGTCAGAGTTTTTAGGCCTCTGACTTGGCTTTACATGCCGTGCATGTCGAGAAATAACTCTCAGGCGTGCTGGTTTCCTCACGATGTTTTCCGTAACCGAAGCAAGCGACAATTACACAATACACTACACTACAACAGTCACTGATAAAAGATAGTCAGTGCTATAAATATTGGAGGTACATTTTTAAATGTATGGTATTGGCTCGGACCCTCAGGCTGGTATTCTTAATCGCTTGCTCGACTTAGTACTTATTCCACCCGATTACACACATTGACCGCTATAAATAGTTTGTTATAAATTGACACAAACGCCCACGACTCAAGAGTTCTCATATGGAATCATCTATCAAATGCGAAGAATGGCAAGAACCCGATTTGATGGGCGAACACGTTTTGAATTGTTGTCATGACTCCCTGTCTAGCTGAGTTGAGCAACTGAATCCAAACGGGTCGTAGAATATGAGTGCTGGACGACCAATTTTCAAGTAGACCAATTTTCGTTCGCACAGTAGTAATAATGAAACAAACTCATTATTACACTTATTACGAAAAGACATTCAAAATTCTTGAAGTTAGTTTTGTTTATGAGTACTATCTATGGTATTTTACAGAAGCAAGTTATATACTTCATCGCTTGAAACTTCAACATGCATGTTGATTACATCCATAGGTATTTAATTAATATAACGTATATTATTCTGCTTTATGAATATTTAATGCCAAGTAAATAAATGCACTATGTTTATATAAATACCTGTTTGTGTAAATCAACGTAATATTCATGTTTCTTGTACCCTTGTTATTTCCCCATGGACAAACAGACGAAATTTTATCATTGCTATTGGTAGCTTTCACGGATGGCTATTTATCTTTGTTGAAATCTGAGTTTTGCAGATTATTTAAAAGGAAGAGGAGAATATTAATACTGATTCGCATTGTATTTTATTTAAAGAGACAATAAGGATATATATATTCGCATTATTATTGTTGTGATAAATATTTATTAAGATACATACAGTTTACTTTCGTATAATGATGTTCTCTTATTAGTTCTATTTTATTTGTACAATTTTTTTATTGTACATTAAAAATAGTGTCTCGAAAAAAACCTTTTCTTAAATCATTCTTCAAGTCCGACCCTTACGGTCAGTGGCAGGCTTGATGAAACAATAATAAACGCACCACTCCATAGCAACTCCCGGCTAAGCAGCTAGTATAGTATATAAATGTACGCGGGATCATTTACAGCGACCAACAGACATACGCACAAATGCGTGCCTGGAAAACAAATCAGCAGCACAGCTAACATAAAAAAAAAATCTACGCGTACACATCCCGGGTAGCATTGGATGCTAAGTTAGTTGGCGAACGTGCGGACACGTCCACACTTTTACGCACTTAATAAAATCGAACTTATCTCGCGACTCGCGCTTGTACGAGCTTATACGCGCCGAAAATACGCTCATCAAAAACTGCCCTTAACGTCAGCTTGTTACCTGTCTCTCTGAAGTGTTAAAATCTCTTCTCATACACAGAGCATACGATCATTAATCACTACTGTAGCTTCCTCGTGTAAGCGATCCCTGAATATTAAGTTCAAATTTTCTCACGATGTTTTTCTTTCCCGGCAGAGGCTTGATGGTTCAATAAAACATTTTAAGAAATCGCGTAAATCGACCTCGCTCATGGAAGTTTAAAATCCATAGCGTAAATACTTCCATGTCTGCTATCTTTAAGCCTGAAGGGACTTCGATGAAAGGGATGCAGGTAGACCATGACCTCAGATGGGACACACGGTGTGATATGTGGTTCACGAACTAGGTCCAAGAAAAAAGTTAGTTCGATATAAAGTACTTACGCACGACGTATCAAGCTATGTAGTTCTATTAAAAGCTTCCGTGTCATTAAGCGAAAACTTTATACAATACGAGGTCAACTTATGCTGGAAATTTATAGCTTGATAACACATCGAGATGATGTCGATAACAACATTACAGAAATACAGAAGTATTTGGAATATCGCCAACCTTCTCGTCATTTATAACTAAGTTTATCTATTAAGTAGTTGTCAAGTTGTGCCAGACATTAAACTGGGCGACCACGTTTTCACGAGTCCGATTTTGGAGATTCTATCTCCAAATTGAAGAAGTAAAGTCAGAAGCAATATTAACCTTCTAAAAAGTTTTCACATCCTCCAGGTGTGAATCTGAAAATTGCTAATTATGAACGTACCAAAACTATTCATTTTGTTTTATTTTAATTTTATTGCCGGTAATTGATTGGGGCCGGGTTACGGAACCAAACAAAAGAATGCTTGAAGAAGATTTTTATGGTTAAAAACTGCCATAAAAACGATCAACTCGCGAAAAACAAATTGCCTCAATTTAAAAAAACCTAGTCACGTCGTTTGGTACACTGATAAATTTTCAATTATTTTTCTCAGTAAATTAGCAGTTATCGTAAAAATTGGATGTAATTTAAGTAAATTTAGTGCCCTATTTACATGCACTACACCTATTTGTATTACGCGAACCAGTTTTTGGAATTATTCGCCGGTAAGATCGTGTGCGCTATGCTTAATAACTCGTGGACACGCGACGCCGCTATTTTTGGTTCAATTTTTTTCTAACACATTTTTTAAGCGTTTTCTACAGCGGTTACATTTTGGCGCCAGTGGCCTGAAGTCATGGACTTATGTGGCGTCTAGTTTCCAATTTAGTTGCCTGTCATAAAAAGTAGTTTCGTTCGAAAATGACGCTTTAGAAATTGGCTGTCAAAACTTTTAGTAAACGTAGTTTAAAACCAAAAAATATGTTCGGTTGAATGGAGTGTCATTGTGTGAATGAATGTTTTGAATTCTTAGGGTTCGGTCTAACTACGAATACTTCTATTTTATATATAAATACTTACTGAAACATCTGTCAGTGTGTGACTGATCTTTTTGTTAGTCATACTAACATAACAAAATAAAAACTTTTTTGCAAAAAAAAACCGACTTCCAAAAAAATCACTAAAAAAGTGGGAAATAACTTTACTTTCGGAAGTCGGTGACTATTGTTTGTTTCATTGACTTTTTTGCCACCGACTTCCGAAAGTAAAGTTATTTCCCACTTTTTTAGTGATTTTTTTGGAAGTCGGTTTTTTTTTGCAAAAAAGTTTTTATTTTACCCTTTTTAGTTAGTTATCGCATCACACACAAATCCTTGTCAAGTATCAATTTCGCAATTTCTTTTACTTGGATGACATATTGTTTCCAGCTATTTTGATTTTAAAACCAAACTACTGAACCGATTTCGATGAAATTTCTATGGGACCAATCGGGAAGTAGATCCATTCAGATAAAAGAAGAATTTTTCAAATCGGTTCATAAATGACGAAGATATGAGGTAACAAACACAAAAATTTCCAGCTATTTTGATTTCAAAACCAAACTGCTGAACCGATTTTGATGAAATTTCTATGGGACCAATCGGGAAGTAGATCCATTCAGATAAAAGAAGAATTTTTCAAATCGGTTCATAAATGACGGAGATATGAGGTAACAAACACAAAAAAAAAAAAAAAAAAAAACATACAACCGAATTGAGAACCTCCTCCTTTTTTAGAAGTCGGTTAAAAATATAACATCACGGCTGTAATCTCCGAAGGGTTAGGCAGAGGTGTACCTAATTGTTCACCCAAATTTCGCCAGTTATGTTCTAAGTCCCATGTAAAATTGGCCTATTGTCATCAACCGGGCACACCGTAGCTGCTTCAGAAAAAAACCTAATGGAAAAACCCAATAACACTAGGCCGATCCGGGAATCCAACCCAGTACCTCATGCTTAGTAGTCGCGCTTGCGACCTAACACCATTAAGTACTTTTTTTCCCAAAAATGGTAGTTCTATGTAAAATGTACTAATATGTTTTTCTATAAACGTACTTTTTTATAGATCTACAAACAAGTATCTTCCTCACGCTCTATATTATTGTGTATTTTTCTCTCTCTTAAACAATCAATCAATTTATAATCTTGACAAATCTTGAAACGCACTTAGCTGCTGCCGCAATAAATACAAAAGGTTAATATGCCTATAATTCTGTTTCTACGACCCATTTATTTTAACACACGCAATTTAAATAAGAGTATCGCATTAATTACACATTTAATTAACTCTAAGGGATCTTACCGATAACTTGATCTAACAATAATTTCACGATTTGAAATAACCATCATTTATTTTTAACCGACTTAAAAAAAGGAGGAGGTTCTCTATTCGGTTGTATTTTTAATTTTTTTTTATGTTTGTTACCTCATATCTTCGTCATTTGTGAACCGATTTGATTTTTTTTTTAATCTGAAACGTTTATACTTCCCGATTGGTCCCTTAGAAATTTTATCAAAATCGGTTTAGTAGTGGGTTTTTAAATCAAAATAGCTGGAAAAAATATGTCATCCAGGAAAAAGAAATTGCGAAATGGATTCATGTGTAAACGAAACCTCCACGAAGCCGATAGCCAATTCTATAATAAAAATAGTAGGGTAGGTAGGTACTTCATCTGCCGAGCTTTTTCCCAACTATGTTTGGGTCGGCTTCTAGTCTAACCGGATGCAGCTGGATACCAGTATTTTACATGGAGCGACTGCCTATCTGTCCTCCAAAACCCAGTTAGTACTGGGTAATACGATACCCTTTGGTAAGACTGGTTGTATGTATATAAAATATATTAGTATTACCTATTTATTCAATTAATTTATTCATTTTATGCTGACAAAATGTTATTTTTCTTATTTATTTTTTGTACTCTATCACAATGGTGTCCTATTCGACCCATAGGTTGATTGGTGGAGAATGCCTTTTGGCATTAAGTTCGCCTATGTACCACTCTAGTATATGAAGATATATAAATAAATAAATAAAGTAATCATCTAAATTTCCTGCCCTTGTCCCATGTCACTCGGGGTCGGTGCAACACATTTTTGTCTTCCATTCTTTATAATCACGATACCAGTTAATCCTTTTTCTTTCATAGAATTTTATTCTTTAATCATTTTTGGTACATGTTATAACCAAACACAATCACTGGTATAAATAAAACGGTCATATTTCACGGATATCGGACCCGCTCAGTACCATTTTATCGGTGGCGACAATATTTAATGGAAAGCTTTAAATAAACCCGGTTTCGGGGAACTGCAGTGTAAATGTTCGACCGTGTTGACTTTTTCGTGTGCATTTGAATGACATTATTGTTGTTGGTTGTAACTGCTTTGTTGGTGTAGTGACCGCAAACATGACTGCTGAAGTATGCGGTCCTGAGTTCGATACTCAAGTCAGGCAAAGTATTACTTGGTTTTTCCATCCAGGAGGCTAGATTTGTGCCCGGTTGATGGCAATAGGCTCGCCCTCTATAACATGGGACTTGTGCATTACAGGCGTGGGTGTACGCTTAGGCATACCTTTGCCTAACTCTTCGATTATTACAAGCGTGATTTTATGTATTTTGTTACTTTCTCTAAATATATTTATTGTAGTACTAATACAACGAGGTTTTATGCGGGTACGACGTGTTTTTCAGTTCGAAAAACAAAACGGATTGAAAACTGCTTAATGATGACCATAAAGAACTTTCTTTTCAAAACCTATAATGTAGTTTCCCTATATATAAACTTCTTACAAAATGCATAATGTATTTTAATGCGGTTTTCACTATCATTAAAGAGTTTATGCAATAATCTAGCTGACTCGCGCAACATCGTCTGCGTTACATTTTTGTTTGATGCTCCGCTGCTATTGGTCGCAGCGTGATGGTATATAGCCTTCCTCGATAAATGGACTATCCAACACTAAAATAATTTTTCAATTCGAACCAGTAGTTCCTGAGATTAGCTCGTTCAACCAAACAATCTCTTCAGCTTTATAATCTTAGTATAGATAAAAAAACCAACTTTAAATACAAAGTACAATGCACCCGTGCAAAGTAGCGGCGCCGCGGTTCCTAGTAAATAAATAAAACAGCAGGCAATTCTTTCTAAGATACTCATTATCTATGTCAAGCAAAGTAACTATTGTTAAATTTTTTATAAAAAAAACTATTCCTGGAACAATCTCGCAAGAAATCACTTAAGTTGTGCAAAAAGAAACTCCCTTTTTTTATACAGCGCTTCATAAAGCGTAGTCTGAAAAATAAGAGCGCTGAAATAACATCGCAAGTAACGCTGCCAGTTAATTTGCTTGTTGCTGTAACCAGTATTGTCGGAGACTTTAATATACTTGCTGGCTCTATTTTGATTGCTAGTTTTTTGTTAGGTAAAAGCGCCAGTTTTCTTCAGTTTTTTGCTAATTGCAGGTCTGTTTCTGGTTTTATGTTGATGATTAATTGATATGCGGTTATTTGATACGGCTTCAGAATCATCGCCAAAATTCTCTGAGTTTTTCAAACACTGACTATTTGTACTAAAACTAAATCTGTGCACTAGTCTTTTTAGATCTAAGCTAAACGACCACTGCGAGACCTATTTTCTAGAACATCTAAAAGTCGAATCTATCTAAAAAACGTCGATCCAAATATCTCGTCCCCAATCACTTTGGACCGAATTATAAAAGTGTAGAAATCTCGTATTTTCTTTATTTATCTTCGGACGGACTTCAGAGACTATAAAGCTTTATTTCAAGATGGTGTTTATGGGTGCCCAGAAGTCTTGCAGACTGTCGTTGACATAAAATCTTAATGTTATGTACTGAGCCTTACTCTTTGGCCCACTAACCGCCAAATGCCGGTAATTGGTCTCTCTTTATTACGGATAAAATGAAATATTGGAATATAAACGTGGTTATATTTTTTCTAAGAAAGTTAATAGCCAATTTTGCTGTGATTGTTTACGTAGTTATTTATTGAATAGTGGACTATTTCGTTGGAATAGAGGTCGCAAGCGCGACTGCTGAGCAAGAGGTTCGATTCCCGGCTCGGGAAAAGTGTTATTGGGTTTTCCCATCAGGATTGAATTTCTCGGTAGCAGCCGAGGCGTCTAAATTTGTGCCCGGTTGATGTCAAAACGCTCGCTCTTTGTTACATGGGACCTTAACATAGCTAGCTATGAAATGTGGTTGTACTATAAGTTAAAAATCTGCCTAACCCTTTGAGAATTACAGGCGTGATGTTATGTTATTGAAAAGTCGTTAGAAAGATAATCCGATATAATAAATATGGTCGCGTCAAAATGTTTCTAAACTAATTGTCATTATAGTTTTCTTAAACCGATCAAGGAACACCAAGCAAAATCAGAACTATCGCCATCTTTTTTTTCAATACTTTTCTCATAGAAATGCTCAACATTGACCAAGAGCGCCCTTTGTCAGTAGCAGTGTAAACTGGATTGACAGCCCTAAACTACTTCCATCTCTTTCTGGTGTCACCTGTTTGTAAGAGATAGCAATATTTCTATTTTAAATTAGCTCCTAAAATCTGTGGTGACGTCTCGAAGGCTTCATGAAAATTCTGGAAGAGAAATAAAGACCTAAATCCCCCCTGACCTATTTTCCAAATAAATATTATCCAAGATTTATTGTTATACTTATTCTAGTTCTGAGGACCTATTTCAGCGAGTTACGATGCTTTTCATTGTAACTTAACAATAAAATGAAATAAATGAAAAATGATGAAAGCAGTGATAGCCTAGTGGTGTGACCGTTGGACTGCCAAATCATAGGTCTCGAGTTCGAACCCAGGTCACACACCTCTGATTTTTCGGAATCTTGTGCGTATTGAATAATTATCACTTGCTTCGGTGAAGGAAAACATCGTGAGGAAACCAGCATACCTGAGAGATATTTCTCGACGGTATGTAAAGCCAAGTCAGAGGCCCATGGGCGGCATAAAAACTCTGACACCAGGTTAGGCACTAACCACACGATAAAGAAGAAAGAAGAATAAAATGAAGATGAAATGTTTTCTTGAAACCTAACAGTTTAGAATTTTCATCTGCTCTTATGTTATAATTGTAAATGAACTGAAGTTTTGTTGCTCATAGTATGTTTTGGTGTTTACTGTATTTTTATGGACACATCATTCGCATTGACTGCCACGTTGGGCTCGTGTTCGTAAGCGCAATTGCTGTATATGAGATCCTGGTTTCGATTTCCAAGTCGGGCAAAATGTATTCAGTTTTCTTTATCTGGCGTTTCTCAGTAGCAGGCCGTAATCGATACTTATACCCGGTTAATTTCAATAAACTTACCCCATTTTACATGGGACTTAAACATTGTTGGTGAAATGTGGGTGTACTGTTAGCTTCGGGGATTGTAGGCGTGATGTTATGTTGTGTCAATTGCATTAGTGAGTAAACGCCTCGGAACATCTCCCACCGCCTCGCCTCGCTTCATTTGATGTGGATGCTTCAATCAGATCACTGCTTAGTCTCCGTTAATGAATTATAAATGAACCTAATCTATACCTATTTGTTTCCTCCACCCTGACTCCTCGTTGTGAGCTTCAATGCTCAATAGAACTTGGCAAACACACTTTGAATCCACATCTTGCCAACCTGTAGGTACGTAATCCTATAATCTGTTTCAATTCAGCGTCTCTAATGCAATGTGGTATTTGCCGTTACATTACAGACTACAGCGGCGACGGCAGTCATGATAGCAATTTTTTGCTGTCAAACAAACTTCAAAAAAAACGTCACCAGCAGTTTTTGGTGACGTTTTAAACAAGTTATATGCAAATCCGGTATAAAGCACAATTAGTGACATAATTTTTACCCAGGTTTCTAGACCCTCAAGCGTTTTAATATGTACCGGTATAAAATAAAATTCAGTTGTTCCGATTTTTTCTTCATTGCTCTTTGATATGGAACAGCCTTTTTTAAAATTCTGGTTAAAGAATCACCTTTGCCATTCAACATGGCAGATCTCCCTTCGCCAGGCAATTCGCCTTCAGGGCATCATTCCCGTTGACAGCGTTGCGGACGAATTTTTCGACGCCCATTAATTCTTTTTTTCTGCTTTTGTACATGTACATTTATTTTAATTATTATTTTAAGTTTGTTTCTCTGTTTGTAAATTATGTAAATAAATAAGCATTCAATTAATTATTAAAAATTCAGTTATTGACCAGAATATTTTTTTAACGAGAGCGATTGTCATTAAAAGTGAAAGCAAAGAAATAAAATACCTACTTGCACATTCATCAGCTGGCACATTAACGCCTCATTCCTCCACATCGTTAAAATAATCGCACCGACACTTCCCTCTGCGTAGGTATATTACCTGTAATTCATCTTCTAGGACTTTCTTTTTTCACCTGTTCTCTGTCGTGACTGACTGAGCAAAAAGACATGGATGCTTTCAAAGCTTTTGCTAGAAAAAACTACATATTTTATTCTCTCTCTATGTACCCCGTGTGTACATAGATTTATCCGGCCAATCTTTTTGGAAAGAATCCAAAAGAATATTATTACAATATCCGATGATGAATGGTATGCATATGACCTAGTAAAACAAATAAGAATGATTTGAATCTGAATCGTTTTGTGTAGCTTGGAAATTCTCCCCTTTTCGGGCAGTAGGTTTCGGGCCTGTAAACTGCAATTACTGATGGCAAAAGCCTATCTTAAGTGCAATCCCTGTGGCCTGTTTTTATTACTCTTCAAGATCATTTATCGTGGGACTGCTTCGTTGGTCGCAAGCGCGAGTGCTGAACATGAGGTCCTGGGTTTGATTCCCGGGTCGGGCAAAATGCTATTTTGATTTTCAGTAGTAGTGACGGAGTCTGGATTCATGCCCGGTTGATGGCAATAGGCTCGCCTCCTTTTACATGGGACTTAAACATAACTGACAAAATGTGGGTGTACTAT
The DNA here is from genome assembly GCA_964057025.1 of Standfussiana lucernea. NCBI lineage: Eukaryota > Metazoa > Arthropoda > Insecta > Lepidoptera > Noctuidae > Standfussiana > Standfussiana lucernea. The sequence continues at coordinate 10,097,792 of OZ059802.1, forward strand.
TAGGTACACCTCTGCCTCGCCCTATGGGGATTACAGGCTTGATGTTATGTGTTGCGGTCATTGAAAAAACCATGATGACTGATGAACTTTTATGGACAAAAGTGACGATGGGACCTTTAAAAACAATCCCATAACCCTTTGTTTTCTCCACAAAAACGTATAAATAGAACGAAGTCACCCATTTATCACTGCTGTAAAAAGTTTTAGTACAAATCGACCTTTTTAAGTACACCCTCAATTTGTTATTAGTTGTTTAAATCGTCCCATTCAACCCTTCCATTTGGATTGGTTGAAACATATACGAACCGTAAATCTTCGTACAGTCGTTTGGACGTTTCTTCAAGCGCGGGGAAATCGATAGTTTGGAGAAGTGAGCTCTATTATTTGATTGTAAAATTGGTTTCGTATAAAACTGTGTTTGTTGTCCAGCATTGCTGAGGTAGATTTGTTTTGAAATCGTTGCCATAGCTGGGTAAAGACTGGAAGTCGGTGCCTATTGTTTGTTTTATTGACTTTTTTGCCATCGACTTCCGAAAGTAAAGTTATTTTCCATTTTTTTTGGTAGTCGGTTGTTTTTTTGCAAAAAGTTTTTATTTTACCTTTTTTAGTTATTGCGTCACACACAAAGCCTTATCAACTATCAATTTCGCATTTTTTTTTTACTTGGATAACATATTTTTACCAGATATTCTGATTTAAAAATCAAACTACTGAACCGATTTTGATAAAATTTCTATGGGACTAATCGGGAAGATCGTGGATTTCCTTTTAGATAAAAGAAGAATTTTTCAAATCAGTTCATAAATGACGAAGATATGAGGTAACAAACACAAAAAAAAACAACCGATTTGAGAACCTCCTCCTTTTTTTGAAGTTGGTTAAAAACACAGCACGAACCAAAATACATATAAGTACAGGTTTATCTGGTTATAAATCTGCAACACTTCTACTTAACTATTTAAATTAAGTGGGGTTGTTCATGTATACGATTTTGGTTGCGTCTACAAGAAACCTCTTTTTTGTACGACTATTATTATTTCGAGTAAGAACTTAAACTTGTACGTTACTATAGGTATATTTATTTATTTATGTACACACAAAACACATTACAGGAAAAATACATAAAGACAAAAGAGCACAAAGGTACCGCTTATTTCATACATACATATGAACACACATATGATACATACATATGATATTTTGCTTATGTATACATACCTAATTAAACATAAACTTGACATATCATATCATACGTATGATTAATAATATACCTAGCCATATTTTTTATGTTGGTTTGCTAGCCCGTCAAGTGTCCCACTGCTGGGTAGAGGCCGTCCCGTTTCTCCTTCCAAACCTCTCTATCTTGTGCGATCTCTGGCCATAACAGATCATAGCCATCACATAATAGCCATAATAACACATAATTTTCGAATACAGAACAGATGTCGGAGTTTTTATGGGTCTCTGACTTGGCTTTACATGCCATCGAGAAATATCTCTCAGGCATGCTGGTTTCCTCACGATGTTTTCCTTCACCGAGGCAAGTAATAATTATATGTATAGTACACACATGAATCCAAAAAATCAGAGGTGTGTGTCTCGGGTTCGAACTTGAGGCCGATGACTTGGCATTCCGACGGTCATACCACAAGGCTATTACTGCCTAATCTAAACAGATTTATCGTAACAAACTTTACCATCAATCTCCTGCCCTTATCCCAATTTATTCTATAATACGTACAAATTCAATTCGAAAGATTTCAATATCCTTAAAGACTAGTCAAATACATCTACCGAACGAAATAAAATAAAATAGTGGCATTACTTTATTGTAAGACAGAAACGAATGTTCAGCGAGTTTCCTCAATCCTTTCTATAATTTATGTATAGATATACATACATTATATATCTATAAGAGTAGGTATGTACGTATATGACTTGTGAGTTATATCGTGTGGGATTGAGAAGCTCACTTACTGAATGCGGAATGTGTCGAAGAAAATGCTCTTTTTATCCGTGTATTATAAAGGTTAAGAAGTTGATATTGTTTGTATTGTCTGAGAAGTGTGCGTAAGCCTAGGGGGCCGTCCTTATATTATGTCACACAAATTTCATGATTATTTGTCCCCCCCCCGTCCTTGTGAGACTTCTCCTCCCTAGAGCGACGTCACATAATTTGCAATTTTGCATGTTCATACAGATGGAGTTGGAAATATTTTCTAGTTTTTCGTTAATAGTTCAAATTTAGTTTTATAATACTTAGATTTTAAAATGTGACGTCACGAAATTTAGGATGCACCTACCCCTTGTCACACAATGTCGCACTTCGTCGACCCCCTCCCTCTCCCTTAACGTGTGACGTAATTTATGGATGACCCCTAGTTTATAAAACTCCTCCACTGATAAAATATGTACGAAAATTATAAATTGTAGTCGCTTTTCGTTAATGTCTGAGTAACCACGGTGTTTCCCTAAACTACACGAATATTTTTGATTTCTAACGCAGTAGTTTAGAAATAAATGATTACGCAACAAGAAGATACATAATAAAACTTTTAAGTATCATTCTGTATTATATTCATTTTTTAATAAAAGTATTAAATTTCAAACTTGGAGGTTACAAAAATTATTTTTCAGTAAATTATTGAAACAATCCCAACAAACATGATATAGTGATATAACTCCTTATATGTGAAACAAAACAATAATAGCGGATTTCACCAGTGAAATTGAACACGATCATCAAATCTAAACCGCGTTTAAGAGCTGTCAGACTTGGTTGTTATTCGCACATATTGCTTGGTTATTATTGTGTTATAATTAATAACACATCAACCCTAATTAATTTAAATAATTAATATTACAAATTTCCATATTATTATTACCTCTCCTATACTGTCATGGCAAACAAACATTGCAAGTGCATATCATAACAGTAAGTAATTAATTGTCGTGGCGTTAGTTATTATTATTTCAGTATTAATTAACGTAATAGGCCGGTAGCTCAGTGCTACTCACCTGACCTATTGACCTCAGCTTGTAACAACATGACGGGGAGATTATAAAGGTACAATTCCGAACGCGACCGCAAATCGCAAATCGCAGCGACTGAGCTAATCGTGAAGACAGACCGTAGCTACAAGACTGGTTCAGTTTCCACAGATTCCATAGACGTTGCCACCTGTTGCCGTCTCAATAGAGTTATCTACATAGAAATCTGTAGTATTCACTGCGGTCTGTCATATGCAGAGACCGGAATAGGTTTAGTATATTTGCCTAAGCTAGGTATAATAACTCCGTGTTAAATCCCGGAATGGTTTTTAAGTTTCGTAATAAAGCTGTTAAATTAGAGGGTGGGATTATCCACATGATACTTACTTCCTTGAAGTTAAGGCAAATTTATTCTACCTATTCCAATCTCTGGTCATATAGCTACGAACGCACTGATAGGTGGCTTGCTTAGCGCCAAGAGGTTAGTGAGTCGTCTGGCAAGCAGGGGGTCTAAAATGGCCAATTTAGCAGAACATAATATGAATTACGTAACAATTCGTAAAATGGTCACAACATTTTAAGAATGTTAATGTGATTCATATTATTATCCTATTATGTTCTGCTAAAGTGGCCATTTTAGGCCCCCAGAAGTGAAACGAAAGTTCTAAAATCTTCGCAACCGGCCGCACTGCGCGCTTGGCGCCTCACTATTCGCCTAGCGTGTATCGAAGTAGCTAGTTTCTACGCGCTAAGCAAGCCACCCGTCAGTGCGTTCGTAGCCATTATAGCGTTTTGGCGGCTTAGTCGCTGCGATTTGGGATTTAGAATTGTACCTTTAGGTATAACGTGTAATGGCATGTAAGCTACCTATTCTATTATGATAAAGAGATTCAGTTAGGAGGCTGAGCAGTGATAATTATCCCCTTGTACATGACATACTTCGGTTATCAAAGCCGTCTTTGAGGTATAGGACTTGTGTATCTATTAGTCAGTAGTACAATTACTATATGCATTCAACAATGAACGTAGTGGGACTGTTTTTTTCTAGCCTGTACTGTACCACTGCTGGGTAAAGGCCTCCTCCAATTCTTTCCATGAGGACTTTTCCCGTGCCTCCTTGGACCAGGCCTCGCGGTATGCGTCCAGGTCGTCTCACCACCTCTTCTGGGCCGGCCTCGGCGGCGCCGTCCGTCTTCCGGCGCCCATCGTGTGGAGACTTTTGCCCAGCGGTCATCGTGCATGCGGCTGACGTGACCCGCCCAATCCCATTTTAGCCTAGCAGCCTTCTTGCCAACGTCCACTATGTCCGTTTTGGAACGCAGCGTGGTGTTTCGAACCTTTTCCTGTGTTTTGCCCTTTGGCAAACTCCAAGGCGGAACTTCTGAGACTCCGTGAGTGACCATGTCTGAGCACCTCAGGTTAGGACGAGCAGGATGCACATGTCGATGAGTTTGCGCTTCAGGGCCATCGGAAAATCACCCTTCATTAGGGTCTTGATTGACCAGTAGCTTCTAGAGGTGTTTTCGACTCTGCGATCGATTTCTCTTACTTGTCTGTTTTCGAAAGACACTAACTGGCCCAAGTAGATATACTCATCGACATAATGTACATATTTCCTGACCATCTATCTCGACCCTACACTTAGTGCTGTTCGTCATAACCTGGGTTTTAGAACGAATCATCATAAGTCCCACCCTAAAGCTGGCCGTACTCAGTTTTTGGAGCATGGATTGTAGATCCAGGGCTGTGGGGGTAAAAAGGACTATGTCGTCGGCAAAACGGAGGTTCGGTTTGACCTTTTACTACCGATTTTAATACCTTTGGTTTTCCATGAGGCTGCTAGCGTTTTAAATATTTCCTCAAGCTTGTGAATAACTTCGGAGAGAGCGGGTCACCCTGTTTGACACCCTTTTGTATGCTAAACGAAGGTCCTCCAGTATTAATTTTGATATTTGTAGGTATTTTTTAAGAGGTCTATATACTGCTGTTCCAGTGCTTGATTTTTTAAAGATTTGAATATTTCAGAGTATTTGATGCTATCGAAGGCCTTCGCATAATCTACAGATACTGGTGGGACTGTTAGAGGTATTATTAATACTAGCTGTAATTTCATCTAAATGCTTAGGTCGTGGGTAAGAAAACTGGGTACGAAAGATAGACGTTGTGTACAGACTAATATACGCGAAAGTTTTTCATGTTTCATTTATTAAAAATAAAGTTACACAAACAAATAAGTTATAGGTCAGTAAACATAAGATAATAGAAAAAAATATTTAAAAAGGGTAAAAATATACATTAAATATAGCAGAATAATAATGAAATTATCTATAACATTAAATAAAAAGAAAGTGAAGGAATAGGAAGATAACTCAGTTTGTCTGTCACCTTTTCTGTAACGGCTGAACATATTTCGTTGTTGATGCGAGCGAAGCCATGGTAGCAGTTTGTGTGTGATTTTTTCAGTGTTATTGAAAATTAATATAGACGAAAATGTAAGTTCAAGGATTTCTTACAACATGCAGCGTACAAAAATGAATTTTATTCCAACATAAGTGAATGTGTTTCGAATTTTTGCCAGGACATAAATAAATGACCTTGGTAAAGATTCCGCAACCCACACAAGACTAATACATGTGCTATGTTATCGCTACATACGTTGAAGCTGTGTCCAATCGTGTGGGTATAATCCCTTTGTCTGAAGCGGTCCCGAAAGGGACACGGAAGGAAGAGGTATTTATAGGCCAAACACGTAACTTATTGTTGTATGTGACATAAAAACATTCGCAATATATATTGTACTTAAAAAAACCATCTATACTATCCAGATTGCCCGTACAAACAGTATATCGATAGTCTTTGTTTATTCATAGAAGTTTGACAGTCATTCTAAAAGTACTAGTACGGCTACAGGATATTTTAACGCTTAGACAAAATTGGACTAAGAGTGGTTTCAGACTCGCGTATTTTGCAGCACGTATGAGCTCGTACTAGCTCATGAGCGTACACGCGCGCCACATTACGCGCTTCAAAAAGTCGATCGCACGTACATGCGCTTATACCGACGTGGGGAGAGCGGGCGCGCGCGGAGGTATTTCTTGCGGCTCACGCGTATACGAGCTAAGCGCGTCAACGCTCGTACGACTCACTAGTGCAACAAAAGGCGCGAGTATACGCGCGTACAAGCGCTTCCAAAAACGATTTCACAAATGTTTACCAGTAGCGGCTCCTGTAAACGTCATTTGAGTGCCACAGGATTCTTGTTGCTACGTAAATAATAATGCAATATTAACGTGTACGTCTATGTGAATACCTAGCCACGTTACATTTTAGATCCTGTATGATTTGGGATAAAGAACCTTGTTTCTTTTGAACATAGATTAGATTTATTTGCACCTAAAATAGTTTATTGTCGTTCTGAACTCAACTTAGTTGTCATATCACTAAAGTTGATATTTCTGTCAGTTTCAATAACATTTCTAGTTTCGTTTCAGCATAGTGTAGTTCTTTAAGAATTTATCTCATATCGTCCCAACGTCGTGCCGGTTGAATTTATTGCTTTCCTACTATTCGTTCGACAATACCTACCTACAACAGATGTAAGTTGCGTCACTATGATTTTAGGAAAACCGTCTTTTGTGAAGAACTTTCACCGTTTCATTGAATAATTACGATGATTCTAAGTTAAAATTATGAAGATTGCGTAAAGTTCTAATATATATTTCCATTTACCAAAAGTTCTACAAAAACAATGCTTTAAATACGACGGACATATGTATATAAAAATGATGTCATTGTGTGCGACCCCAACTGTATAAAGTACGCTTGCACCACGAAACACTAAGCACGTATAACGCAAAACATACATTTAAGCATCATTCTGTCTGCAGTCTTCAAACGATTGACAAAACAATGTTTTAAAAAATGTTTAGCGTTAAACGCAATCAGTGACTTGTGCAACCGGGCCTAAACAGTCATCAAATAAGAACAAAAGAAATTCGTTTTCGCCGAAAGTATTTCTAATAAAACAAAGATTTTTTTATTCTTAAATCTATACTTCCTTCGTAAATAAATTTTGAAGATTTATGCCCGCCTTGAACAGATAGGAAATACGAAAGTTTAATTGCGACACGTATCGTCCCACAAAGTCATGGAAAACCAACAGAATATGGTGAAAAATCAAATTAAATAACAATTAAAAATTATGAGTTTTTTATTATGTTCCTTGTAATTGTTTTCCTTATGGTTACAGCTGAGATTTTTTATGTTTGCGACGCCATATAGAGTAGGTCGTAAAATGGTACCACTCAGCTGTTTGGGTACTTTTATATCATGTGTATCGCTGTTTTCTCATATCAGGTAATCAGAACGTCAAGTTAATCTAAAGTACCCATGTTAGCAATAGTGACTGCTTCTATACATATACGCAATTAGATACACATAACATATACGGTGTAAACGGACCCTTCACGAAGCCGTCAACCAAGCATTCTACACATCAAACTAAGTAACTCTACGCAAAAAATATTGCTGGGGAACGACTGTTTTTTTTGGAGTGAAAAATCACGCTTTCCGTTAGGACTCAATTTGACGCACTCAAAACTTTGTGCTGCTGGTTGCATTGTATAGTACATGAGTCATACGTTTAAACTAAAGTTATAACATTAAAATTTGTATTAAAAAAAAAAAAAAACTTGTTAAACAGTTGGGACTTGACCTCCCATATCTGGTCCCCGTTGACTATGGTTAACTGGTAGCAGTAAATGAAGCAGGTCGCAGAATTGGAGAGCTTATTTTGACCTATGATTTGACAAATACTTACATATATATTTCAACTGTGTCGGACTGACCCCCATGTTGACCGAAAACCTTTAAACCGCTTCGTCCACGTTCCTATTGTATACACGCACACGGTTGCGAGTACTACTCACCTGATTTCAGGCTTTTACAAAAAGCGGAAAATACTCAGGTTCTTGTAGCACAGCTACTAAATTACAAGAAAATACGCGGTCAATCATCCAACATAATACTATCTCCTACAAGAATAACATTCCCGCCACTTAAGCCTGAGAAAGCGCCTCAATCTACTTATCTCATGTTACAAAGTAAACCACTTAGGTTAATCATAGTCCGTAGTAGCTCATCTCATATTTAACTTAACATTCACTTAGATTAATACGAGCTTTAATTACTTTAACATATAATTATTTCTGAAAGGAAAATTCTACTAAAGGAAACGTATGTCAAACAAAGAAATGTGTGAATTTTTGCCACTGAAAATTATGGTGATTAAATATTGTTAACTTTATTTCCATCACACATAGTCCAGTTTACATTGCAACGGAACTTATTTTATAACACATTCTAACCGCTTAAAAATCAACTTTGTCGTAAAGTTTTCAAAGTTGACATTGGCGTGTGTTACAAAAAAAAATCGTAAATAACCCTTAGAATGACCTCGATCGTTTGCAAGCCGGGCTTTCATAAATTCGTAGTGTTGTGATTTGACGCCGCCTCGAAGGGCAAAATAATGGAGGTATGCGGGAAATGTTGTGAAACTGTTGTTACATCACTACCTATATTCGTTATTTTTATTATTAATACCCACTAGTGTTGTGCGGTTGTGTTGTCATTTGTTATTATTAAGGTTCGGATATTGCAGAAGTTTGTAGTATTAATGTTGGTGTTTAAGTGTAAACTGCGAAACGTGAATCGGGGCATTTACAAGTTTGTTGCTTACAAAACTTTTGTGTTTTATTTATTTATTTAAACTTCATGTACAATAGTGGTACAAAGGCGGACTTAATGCCACAAGGCATTCTCTACCAGTCAACCTTTGGGTTAAATAAGACAACGTTGTGCTAACTTATATTCGAAAATTTATATACTTACATAGATACTAATACGCATACAAATAACGAATGTTTACGTCATAAGAACAAACTTTTGTAACGGAAGAGCTCTTGCAACTATGTTTCTTTGTTCCCGAAAAAATCTTATTGCATAAAGGTAACCATAAACAGATTAAACTATGGTGCTCAAACGCTTCGACATATCCTTGTTAAATTCCCCACTTAATGCCAAAATGCATAATCAGCCGGTAATGTTCCGTTTCATTCTGTAGTACAAAACAAAAATAGAATGTAACCTTCGAATGCAGCATAGTATACAAGTGCTATTGTTACACTTATCAGTCGGTCCATATCAATAATTTACGACCACTTTAAATGTAAAATTAAAACTCCATTTACTTAATAGCTTTTATATCAAAAACAATCAGAATAAAACTTTACATGGTGTTGTTGACATGATTCGTTATACATGATTTAAATGACATTGATATTTGCGTTAACTGGCTCTTTGATCTTGTGATTGCAAGCGCGACTGCAGAGTATGCGGTCCTGGGATCGATTCTCAGGTCGGGCAAAGTGTTATTGGGTTTTTCCATTAGATATTTCTCAGTAGCAGCCATGGAGCCTGGATTTGTGCCTGGTTGATGGCAAAAGGCTCGCCCCCTATTACATGGGACGAAGAAACATCACCTTACCCTTCGGGTATTGCAGTCGTGGTGTTATGTTATGTTATTTGCGTGTTTAAACAGGTATCAATATATGTCTTGTGAATAAGTATCAAGACTTATACACACATACATACCGAGTTTCCTCCATGCCTCGGAAAGCACTTTAAGCCGTTGGTCCCGGCTGTCAATTGAAAATCTTTGACAGTCGTAACAGGTAGTCAGTGACCCGAAAGTCTGACAACCAGTCTTACCAAGGGGTATCGTATTACCCAGTACTAATTGGATTGTGGAGGTCAGATAGGCAGTCGCTCCATGTAAAATACTGGTATTCAGCTGCATCCGGTTAAACTGGAAGCCGACCCCAACATAGTTGGAAAAAGGCTAGGCAGATGATGATGATGAATAAGTACCAAGACAGTAATGCTGCAGGTTGCTCGCATAAAAATACAAATTTTACTATTCCGATATTTTAGAACCTGAAAACCTGCACCTTTTCTATTGTTGAATTTTTTAACAGTTAACATCGTGAGGAAACCAAACGAGCATGCCTGAGACATATTTCTCGACGGCATGTGAAGCCAAGTCAGAGGCCCATAGGCGGTATAAAAACTCTGACACCAGGGTAGGCATTAACCACACGAAAGTTCTTCCTTCTCTGTTTATTTATCTGTGAGCCCATGCAGAAAGTGTGGGAATATTTCACTCGCACCGGTTCGTAGCAAGGAATTTACGACAAGTTTGTATTGGGAACCAGTACATTCATGCAAGCACGCTTACTAAGTTATCCTTTTGACAATCTAAGGACCATAAATTCACAACGCTACTCGATTACTTACACTGATGATTGGAGTTGGTAATGTCAACGGACGAAATACCAAACTGTGTCGATATAGATTCGAATTTCAGGAATCTCCGCATTTGTGCTTTAGGCATGCTTTTTACCTAATCGGGTCCGCCTGAATCAACACAACTGGTCGGCATAATATTCATTCAATTTTGCCGCTCAGTCTGTATGACATTATTGCGACCTGAACTTTGTAATACCACTGATGGCACTAGACATACTTCTATCATATCTTTAAAACATATTTCTAGACACGTTCACAAAACTATGTTATACTTAGGATTTTAGACAATCCTATCACTTTATTTTATAAGCTTTACATAATGAGGGGTCATGTCAACATGATCCTATAAGCTTGAACAAAGTAAACGTCGGTCAGCGGTCAACGGTGGGCGTTCTCTGTCGACCTCTGTTATTGACGGTCAAGGACTATACAAAAGTGTCCTTTGTGATTGACCTTTGTTTGGATTTCTATAAGAAAATCCTAGTCTTACCTTCAGAACTGTGGGATGAATTCAGAAATTATTAAGGAATAAAAAAAAAACATTTAAATTGATGTTTTCTACAATTTTAATACAATACATTACTTTCTCAGTAATTATTTTTTGCAACGCAATCATTTGTGCACCGCCCTATGCTTAAGCCTTTTCCCCTCTGTGACAGCTCATTCACACGGCTTCCGTTATTGACGATCCGTCATGATGGATGGACGTTCACATTGCATACGGAATCGTGTTTTATCACGATCCGGCAAAAAACACGAATTGGTGTTCACATTAGTTCCGTGATTTTTCGAGATCGAGCGCATCAGCGAATCAATCACAAAAAAATCATGTTCCGTGTTTTTTGACGTACCTGATTTTTATAAGACGATACGTGATTTAAGACGCATCGGATCGTGAAAATATACGATACGTCAAAAACAGTGATCGTCGTCGTGTGGACGGGCTGTAAAATACAAACAAAAAAGTGTGGTAAAACCTCTGGTTGTCTTTGTAAAAACGAACCTTTAAAAATGAGTACATTCTGTCTACCTATGTAAGCGTGACGACAACAAGTTGATTTCAAGCACACTGTTGTGCACTAACAACTACGTATTTAAGTGCTGTCTTGTTTATGATTAATACTAAAATTAATACTAAACCAAAATTACTATATTTATAGATTGATTTATGGAGGGCATGAGCATGGCCTCTGAGTGGACTCTTGGTTGCTTTACGAATACAATAATAATCTTTGTCCAATGATGCCCAAGTCTTTGCAAAGTTCAGAAATGGAAATTGACTGCCAGATCTCGACTTGACTGTCTGTCTCCAATTCTAAGTTAGTTTTCTCGTCGAAATTGGGCAGGTATCCAACGTGACGTGGTACTAACAGTTTTCGTATCGTGTCACTTAACAGCTTACCGCTTGGAGTGCTACCAAATGTGCGATGTTGTGATCTTTGGCGAAGTATTCGTATTTGATTAAAGAAGCTATATTAGAATGGTTTTAAGCTGGCAAAACAAGTGAACATCAACTTTTACTTGTACTAAATATCATATCTCACGCGTATCAAGGCCTTATAAAAGGCCCGGACTCCACCAAAGCGGAGACGAGCGGAGATGTGCACCGCAAGCCGCTTACCGCACACAGTACAGCACGGCGCTCACGACTCTTCTCATCTCCGCTGTGCGCTTGGCGGCCTAGTGCGGAGACTGGCCTAAACAATTACGAGGGTAACTAGTTTTTGGAGGTCAGATAGGCAGTCGTTCCATGTAAACTACTGGTATTCAGCTGCATCCGGTTAGACTAGAAGCCGACTCTAACTTAGTTGGAAAAAGGGTAGACAGATGATGAAATGTAGTTCATTCCGATTAAGTATTGCCTAATAACAAAGTAGCACATTTTAAACATTAAGAAATATTGCGACACAATACAAATTACAAATCTTGGTCAGTCTGTAAAAGGTCAGTGCTCGTTAGTCATCGGTTCTTGGAAAGTGACTCACTTTTTTATGAATCATAGTACTTGTATGGTATTTCTATGAATGCGCAATAATATTTTGGATAATGTTGTGTAAGTTTTACGTTGTTACCATGTTTATTATCGTCTACAGGTTGACTCACGTGTTTGTATTGCGATTTTTTGCTTAATATAAAGTACTGCGTTTTAGGAAGAGGGTTTAATGGACTCTACACAGCAAATTCACCGACACGTCAACTGAACGCGTACATAAGCTGCCCACGGGGATGGTTGTGGTGTGTAGCGTGATGTCCATAAACCATATGAGCGAATGTGCATGCTATCCCTCGACCAAAACATTTTGAGAAAATAATGTCAGAGCATTCTTTGAACTCCGAAAAACAACTACACTTAAATGAACATAAAATAATATAACATCACGCCTGTATTATTTGTAGAGTTAGGCAGATTTTACCTAACAGTACACCCATATTTCACCCGTTATGTTTAAGTCCCATGTAATAGGAGGCGAGCCTATTGCCATCACCCGGGCACAAATCCACACTCCGTGGCTGCTACTGAGAAATTTTTGATGGAAAAACCTAATAACACTTTACGCGGTCATCGAACCCAGGACCCCATGCTTAGCAGTCGCGCTTGCGACCATTCGACAAATGTGGCAGTCAATGAAATCTTCAACTAAACACTCAAGGAGGGATAAAACGTGCCAGTATTTACGAACGACAAGAAATAGAAATATGTTCAGCGTCACATGTTTATTATACATGGCTTCAGCAGTAATAACATTTATGCATCGATGCACTATACACTACCCACACTTGTTTATTGTATTATTGAAAATATGGCCGCTATGATGCATTACGCTTACTAAGCGAATCAATTTACAAGGGAAATTCTATTATGTTTCTTACGTTGGTTGTTGTGAAACTGTGTGATTAAAATCTAGTTATTGTTGAAGTGGGTTACGAAAGTAATGCGGCAATTGGGTTAGATAGTAGTATATTTGTTTATGATTTTAAGTACTATTTTGTAATTTGCCATTGAAAAGCGGGGCCTCCTAGCACAGGTATATCTTTTACTTAAAAGGGTCCCTATGTAAGATTAAGTGTAAAAGTTGTACAAGTTTCTGCAATAAACCTTTTTGTTTTGTTGTTGTTTTTACATTGGAAAATAAATATGTGTTGCAAAAGTTATTTATTAGTTATTACTAGACCGGATTATAGATAAGCAAATGCATATTTGCATATTATGGATGTTTTTCGAAAACAATGCAAGTTTCCTTTAATTTTAACCGGAAAAATGCAAAAAAGTGTCAGAGGTGATGCGCACAAAAAAGCACCTAAATTAAATAAATTTGGATTAAATTTATTGTTCACAGCACGAATTTTTTTTAAATTAGAGAGAGTTAAAGTTATGTATCGATTTTGGTGTACATACAAGTAAATTATATATATACTTCAATTACGCTACAGGTACGATGTTCTGTTATGTATCTTCGAAATGTTAATCAGAAGTCAACCTATAAAATTTACACCCAAATTTGTCCAGTTATTTAAAAGTCCCACTAAATATAGGACGAACCTATTACCCTTACAATTTACCTACTTTAACGAACGAAATTTAACAATCCAGTATAATCCAACCATCTTTAAACATTATCTGGCGAAAAGGTTTCAGTAAAATAAACGTTTCAGTGCGCCCATGGGGGCCAATACAAGACGCTGTACAATTGTGGCCAAAAATCTTAGAATAGTTTATGAGACTGGAATAATTTGTGAGACTTGACGAACTTTTGTGTTTACTTGCCGTACTGTGATGGCTTGGAGTACGCGCGTGTGATTTTAAAGTTGTTTGATTCTTGATGAATCTTATTACAGTATAAACAAAGACATTTAAATAATGGGTATAAAAATACCCCCCACGAAGTTGAAATGCAATTGTTTTCCCTGTATTTTTTCTGTTATAGATGATGATGATCCCTGAAGACATTCTAGTTTTAAAAAAAATACGTGTTTTTCATTATAAAACTTGACTTTATTGTATTATATATAATTATATCTCTATGATCCCCGTACCATTTAATGCTCCCATCAGCACAATGTGTTGAGTGCGACACCATCTACCATGATTTTTCACCCCAAAAATTAAGTCGTTTCCCAGTAATAATTTTTGGGTAGAGTTACTTAGTTTGATGTAAAGAATGCTTGGTTGACGACTTTGCCAAGGGTCCGTTTAAGCCCTGGATACATAAGTGTTTGTGATAAATAGAAGGTTTACAGCCAATAACATTGTGATTTACTTGCCAATTAGTTAATGTCGGTAAAATTGTCACCTTACTTAAACTTGGCAATGATGTCATTTTGTATTATGGCCTCACTGAGACACGGAATCACAGTTTTAGGTACTGTGACATTATTTTTGATTAATGTGAGCCATGATAATTGAAATGAAGCCTTAAGATTCTGTGACTACATGTTTAATGAATAATGTAGACTGAAGTAACGCAGCTTTTTAAATTAAATTAGTAGCAATTTCAAAAAACATGTTCTTTAAGTAAATCACCGTAATAAATACGCTGTCCAGAAAGATACCTCATCTACCTGAGGACTGAATCGAATATTTTCCGTAGGCGGTGTATCATGTCACTGCAGGCCTAAAAATCGCCTTTAGATTATTTTTATTTAAATAAAAATCCCTTTCATCGTTCAATCAAATCAAATCGTGTTGTAAAAAGCTATAAAAACGGTGTAAAAATATAAAACAGAATGTAACCAATTTGCAATCAGAGGTTTGTTTATCTGCTCGGCATTGCACGCGGGTGTCATAACAAATTGTGGTACAATTCCCTGTTCTGACTACATGGCTGGAAGAATTTGTAATTAGGTGGAGTAGACTGGGCGATAGGGATTATTTTTAGGCCTTTAATACCTACGTTTTACATTAGTGTTACTAGATATAGGAAAAAATAATAAAAGAAAATGGTTTGTGTTCAGCCAATAATATAACATCTCGCCTGTAACTCCCGCTGGGTTAGGCAGAGGTGTGCCTGGTAGCACACCCACATTTCTCCAGTTATGTTTAAGTCCCATGTTATAGGATTGTTGGTAAGGATTTCCAGTATTTTAGGTGATGGTACAGACATAAACATAACTATCACTAGGAACAAGATCTATACATTTATTTTCATAAGCCGGCCATGAACGATAGGTTATGAACGTGCAGTTTTGCCTGTGCAAACAAAACTGAACATGTGTAGGAGAACACTGTACAGTTATCCTTCGAATGGAACTCAGTATTGCATGCACATTTAAAACTGTCATGGGACCGTGTGTCGAAATAATTAACAATCGAAATTCAGTATGACACTCATGTATAACCTAGCGTTTATGGCTACGTAACAAATGTTAACAGAACGAGCATCAATATGATGCTTAGACAAGGTATAGTTTTGCAACCTCGTCAAATTCAATGAGGTAACTATGCTAATGATTCTCGACCCGAATCAATAATAAAATGGGTAGGTGATTTTTTACATTACTTTTCTTAATATCGGAAATCGGTAAGTGTACACCACCCGTATTAAAACGTGGCCTGTCTAATACTAGCCCTATAACTGCGCTTTCACTCACACATATAAACGCAGACGTTTATTCGATAAACGAGGATTCTCCTCTTTTGAGAAGGACTTCATTCTAAAATAGTGTCTAATTAAAACAACAACAAAAATCAAACGTTTATTATTATTGACCAGCTACCGTAATTTATATTAGTTAGTTACGTCTTCTATGAAAACCTGATTTTGACGAGGATGCAAAACTACACCTTGTATATAGATATTCATCATCTGCCTAGCCTTTTCCTAACTATATTGGCGTCGGCTTCCAGTCTAACCGGATGCAGCTAAATACCAGTATTTTACATGGAGCGACTGCCTATCTGACCTCCACAACCCAGTTAGTACTGGGTAATAAATAGATACTGTCCAAATAAAATTAAAATTCCGTTTCAAAGAAAATTTCATTAAATAATCTTGCTTTAGAGATTAGCTAATGAGGTTGTATAAGATTCAAGTTTTATATTTACAAGTTTGGAGGTAAATAATAATGAGATATTGAATTACTTAAGATATTTTTCATAGTTACGTTTAAAAATTTTTTCGCTTATCTTTTAAATTCTGATAATAGCACAAGTGCCTATTCCCAGCTTTGTGTACCGGTGGTTAGGACGGGCAGGATGCATATGTCGATAAGTTTTTTTTTCAGTGTCATTGGAAGACTTCCCTTCATGTGTTGTTTTAGGGCCCACTGTAGTTTAAACTCTTAAAAACGAAGTTTGAATTTTTTTTTCATATTACAGGCCCAATATTTTTACCATTATTCCCGAACAGATAAATTCCTTGTAGTCTATTCACACCAAGAATTCCATTAACGAAATGGGCTTATTTAAATTTGTGGCTCGTTTGTTGTTGCTTTTTGTCATTGTATGTATAGAGCTTTCGTCTCTTTCCTTTTGTTCCTTTAAATGTTTTTGTTGTCGACAAAAATGAAGGCTTTTTTGGACAGTCGGGGCATCCGAAATGTTACAAAAACTTTATATTGAAGGCCAAATTAGAGTGGTACTCTGACTGAGAAACTGTGCTGATACGGTGATGACAAAAACCGTGTCAATTTACAGATATTGTGTACTAGATTTCTGCAAATTATCTGTCACTGTCCGGTGCCTCTAGCCACTTCCGCATTTCGTCCACACCGTTTTGAACGTACCTTTATGATTTCCATACGAAATGGAGGCGTTTATTATATACAAGTTACCAAATCATAATTTGTTGTTAAAATATGGGCTCATTTAGCTAAAACCACACTTTCAAAATGTAAACAACTCAAAAACCCATTCGGAGGCGACGCGACGCTTAGCAAAGTTCAAGGATTATGAATTGGCGCGTAGGGAGTTGACTATCTGCTACGCCGGCGTAGCGGCTTCGTAGCCATGTCATAGCCATAGCTACGACGTAGCCATGTTGTAATACTTTACTTTTACCTCTTATTTATTATTATTGTTTTCCTTGGTATGCCAAGATGAATTTTTGAGAGGTTTTTTCTGGGTAACTTCCTCTTGGCTCATCAAGATACCAACTTTGAGTACTCCTTTTGTTGACAATACCTTTAATTTAAGTTTTTCCTCTTGTAGGTCAAAGTGTAAAGCGTGGGATCTGTGAACGACATAAGACTAATAAAATAATATATTAATTTTGGTGAGAAATGAAGTATTTTCTATTTATGTCCATATTATAATGCTATCTTCGACACATTAACGATGTACACAATAACCTATAACGTTTCCAATGACAGGCTTTTTCTCGTTGAGAGGGAGTGGGCAGCGGCATCCACCACGCGTGCCCAGTGTGGGATGTTTTTCTTCACAATTTTGTCAACAGTTGTGATAATACAAATTACACAACGTATAGTTCCTGCTAAGGTTCGCATCCACAACCTTGAGAGGCGAGGCCAACACCACTGGCAAACCACTGCTCCCTACGCAAACATCACCCTAATCCAAAACATAATCCCTAAATCGCCTTTTCATAAAATCTGAAAGTACATAAAACATAAACATACATAAAAATCGACAACGTTTTCATAATAACGAATTCAGGGGGACGTATCATGTGTGTTGGTATAGGTGGAATCATAAAACGGACACTGGTTTCGGAGGGGCGACCTTTTTGGACGTATGGCGTAAATAATGTAGTTTTACGAGTTGTTGTGTACGTCTAGTACGTACGTAGGTACCTAGTTGTTCGGTTATTTGGGGCTTTAGGTACTTGTGAGCACAGACTGAGTCAATCTGTTTATTGTTTGAAGTAGGTACTTACTCTTTGAACGCTAGAGGTCTTTTGTTTGTAAAAACTGGGTCGACAACTGATCGAAGAATCCCAGAAAGAGTACTGTGGCAGTACTAGTTGATTCAATACATCAGGCTTTTGAAAAACACAGAGATAACGTTTTGTTTCGGATTTGAATGGGTGTTATTGAGAACTCCTAATAATGGCTAAAAGTATAATTCTAGAAACAGAAGCACATCACAAACTCATTCCCATATTTAACTTTATCAATTATCAGAGGTCAGTATCTCCTAGTGCCCTCTCAACAGTACTTTAGACCCTCTCAAGAGAGATCGAGTACCAAAGAATCAAACACTTAAACACTCACACGCAAAACTTGCAAACTAAATCCTCTTCCTACATTTAATTACCGCAGTTTGAGAAAGTTCGCTAAATAAACCAGTTGAGGCAAGGGCCATTGAGGCAAAAGGTTCAGAGGCGTTTGCATACGGCCTTACTTTAGACGTACGAGTATAATCCCACAGTTGCCTTCATATAAATTGCATGTGTGTTCCCACGACACTTCGGTACCTCCAAGCTTTGGAAACCTACACCTAAACCTACCTTCAGCTAAAAATAAAAATGTGGGAAATTTTAACTTGCATAAACTGATGAAATGAAAAAATCCGTGGTGCCAAGGATTAGTTATTGGGGCTATAGAGGCAGCAAATAATCCCTCCTTTCGGCCCGTTCAATTTGGCAAACGATGCACCAACACCCTGTATAATATAAAATAAATCGGGTGCCCTTTTTTGCTTGCCTACAAGTCGCTTACACCCACACACACTCACCCATGCTCACGAGATCTTACCCAAAAACACTTTATACTTGTTACACGAGCAAACAAAAAAAATAAAAAAAATAAAAAACGTATTTTGTTTGAAACGATGCCAATATTTATTCGATGTCGCTTGAAAATTGTTCAAGCTCAGAAATATTTTACATACCCGTTTTTATTTATACACTTTGACTACAAAAGGACGAATTTACATAACTTATACTCGCCGGAGTTGCCTCTGTGTGACCTTTCTGTGGTAATTTTTATTTGCATGCGAAAATACACAAATGGCAACATGCCGCACGTAGTTAAAGGACTTTCAAAAGTATTTTGTTAACGAAAGCTTTCGGGTAGGTTGTACGTCGTAGGTCACACTGTTTAACTGGGCTGATTTAATTTTTGGTGTTTTATAAAGAGGGTGCGTCTTTGTTTTTGATCTTTTTATGCTTTTTATTTCGTTTTCTTTACGGTTTTTTTGTAATTTTGTGGTGTATTTTTATTGAAGAGTTTTTTTTTCCAAAAATAATGAGGAGGTATTGTAGATTTCAGCCATAAATATCTGCTCGTTTAGTCTACAAATGACTTTTCTCACTGCAATTGACAATCTTGGCTCAGTAATTGGTCATTGCGCCCTGCAGTTTCATAGGCGATCGGAGTTAGATATACGGGGATAGAATATTGTAGATAAGTATAGGGAATAATTTGTGTTTTTACGTTACGTTACTGTCGACATTGTTTCACAACAGGATTTTATTTGCCTATTACTTGCTATTTCTACAAAATTACCGAATTAAAATCATGCAGCACAATACGACATACAAGGGATATAAATCTGTTGACAAGACCGATGCATGGATAGACTGTACCGTATTTACTTAGTTTAAAATGTGGCGCTCTATCGCGCTTATTCACTGCTAACATAAAAATATCAACAACGATTTATACAAAAAACTATATAAAATATGTACACAAAGTTGTTTCCTATTTTTATCACACTAGCGTTGGAGAAAAATCTAGGTTTTGAAGTCGCTGGTCTGGGGAGGAAAGTTAGGACATCCTGTGGGAGAGAATTATTTAAAGTATGCTTCAAGACGTGAGAAGGAAGCGAGTGTTTGCATGGACTTGGACTTACTGAGTTGGACTTTTTTATTAGGGTTAGTGACGTAACAGGCAGATGACTGCATATGCAGTACTTTAGGACAAGTGGGTTTACTAGTCAACCAAAGACTTTTTTATACAGGGTGATAGGGACACTGACGCATAAACGATTACGGCGTATTCAGTACATCATTCTGAAACCCCCTCATCGAAACTTTTCATCGGTAATTTAAAAAGAAATCTGATGTTTCCTACAAAAGTGCATTATCTACACGGTCAAAATGTATGGAACAAGGGAGCTCAGAATGATGTACTGAATACTTAGTAACCGTTTGTGCGTCGATGTCACATTCACCCTATATACAAGAATTTAGGTGAATTAAAAAATATGCTGCGGTAAGACTCTCATCCAACCTACACCTCCTCTGTTAATGGTTGGAATCGGATGTTTAGAATAATTAAAAAAAAAAAACTTGTTATGGTGCGTAGTTAAGACTGTTTTGTGCTCAAACTTTTTCTATAATTGTCGATAACCTATAGTTATAACCGTGAACTAAATCACTGCAACTAAACAACCGCTTTCTCTCAAAATATTCAAATGTCAAAGTGTAAAGTTTTTGTTATCTGCCGTCGTGGGAACGATGTTTTCAATGAGCTAACTTTTAGTCAAGTCTCCTAGATAAGTCTCCCAACTCCGCCTCTAGGGGATTTGATAAATTGATACAGATTGTGGGTAGTTAAAGTTTTTGTGTACCTGTTGTTGCTCTGAACCCTCGAAGGGACCAGCTAACAAATATAATTGGAGAACTTCCATTTATCAAAGTAATAATTAGATATTTTTGTGCTTGGAACAAACGTAATTCATGTCTAGAGTTGGAGAAACTTTAATGCTGCATGACTATTTATTTATAGTTATGTCTGCTCTATTTGTGTTTATAATTATATGAAATACATTACCTAATTTTACTATAGACAATATCATTACCGTAAAGAAAACAGTATTTACGCCCTGTATCTCGATACAACAACAAATAATGAATTTAAAAATTTGCCGACAAATGAAGCGTGCGTCAACAGCTGTGTTTAGCTTTGTTATTTTTATTTTATTTTATAGTATGAAACATTACATTAATATTAAAAAAAAAACAATAAAAACAAGTGTGAGTATAAAAACAAGTGTTACCAACAACATTTTCCACGGAATACGTACAAAAAATACAAGCTTTTCTTCGAACCATGCACGTTTTAACTACAAACTACAATAAGTTATAAAATATTGGTGTTATGTTTTTAATATATAATTTAATTTATAGCTGCGTTTAAGGTGTAAATGATAAATTAATATAAATATATATTATCACGACTTTTAACTATCTTTATTTAGAAATAACACAGCACAACAGCCCAATACCACCATAAGACTACCTTCGATGCTGAACTAACGATTTTTTCAGCATGTAATATGTAAATAACAACCGAGAAATTAAGAATATATGCGTGAATTTAAGTTTCAAGCATACCACATCCACGTTCACAACCGTCCAGGCGCCCATTGAGCATGTTACATTTATTTCTTCATCCTCAATAAGTCATGGTGGGGTAGTACCATCGATTGCGCTAACAACTCTTGTAGTAGCAACAGAACACACGCAACCGCTGCACGTGGTTTGCCCTAACACAGCCGTTTACCTCGTTTTATGGTAGAAATAATAAGTGATTTTATTGCACAGTTACTGTAAGGTTTTAAGTGTCGAGTGGACATTATAATCGCCTTATTTGTAAAATAGGACTTTTGCTAGTGTTAATAAGTTCGAGTTTCATTTATAAGTAAGCGGACTAATGTGTAAAATTATGCCTTGGTTGTAAAATAAGTCTTATATTAAGTGTTGATAGAGTTCATTTTGTAAGTGATAGGAGCTTAGAGTGTAATACTATTTACATGGTTTTAAGACGTTTATGAATAATGGGGTAAGTGCTAATGTGAAATTGTGCTAGAGAATAAATGTTAACTGCTAGTCTTTTAAAGTCAAAAGTACTATGACAGAGTTGGTTGTATTTTTAAAAAGGTATTCTACAGTGTAAGCACTACTAACGTAGCTGTTGCCAAGATACAAGAATCAGCTTCTTGAGAAAAAAAATACGACTGTGCATACAGACCGACCTAGTGTAAAGAACGAGACATTTCATAACTACATAACTTTGTCGCTGCTATGGCGCCCTCATTTATGTTTCAGGCATTCAGGGGCCGTTTATACTAGATTCCTACCTATAATACCAAGAAAACCAAGATTCATATTCCAAGAACATAATACTTAATTGTGTTTGGCTATTTCAGAACACTTACGTATGTCCAAGTTAGCTGATGTGTAACAACAACAACACAACAGCAACAGTCATCTAAGAGAGCAAATGTCAAGTACCTTGACATTTCTTGAACCTTTCTGCGTAGCTACTGTTATCCAAAACCAAGATCCTATTAAATATAGTGCCTATATAGATGTTTACGAAACCTTTTGGTGTATACTGCTCGCATGTCAAAAACCTGGGTGTTCTATACAAAGTTAAATCTTTAGATATATCCCTAATTTAAGATTTTTTTTTTTTTTGTTACGTTGGTAATGTCATTTGAATAGTATTATCTCAGTCACTAATGTTGAAACACACAGTTCATCCTTCAGAATGTTAGCACTACTTAGTCAAATTACAGTGAGGGCTCATCTAATTATTTGAATATTTACTTATGAAACTTCTATAAAAGACTATCAATCCGCCCCTGGTTCGCAACACAATTCTATCGGGGCTAAAAATATCCTATCTTTAAAACCAAAACCAACCATACATTTTCACAATTCACTGAAATCTGTTGGGGTAGTTTCGGAGATAAGCGTGTATGAACATAGTGACACGGAATTTTTACATAATATTTAGAAGATTAGAACAAGAACTAGAAGTTAAACTCCCCGACTAAGAAAGTCCATGTTAAAAGACATGAGAGCTCTATTGCAAGTAAAAGTTATTGCAGGAATAAAATAAACAGTACATTAACTGTGCAGTTCAAGCTTAAGTTAAGTGAACGGAGCTTATGTACGGTCGCGGACTTAAATGTTTACCACTTTAACTATAAGGTTTGTGCTTTCTCATTACCCGTTTAAAGCAAGCTTTGCTTTTTAAAGGGGCCTTACATTAATTTTTCTGCCTCGATGGTCTAGTGGTCCTGGTCATGAGGTCCTGGATTCGATTCCCAGGTCGGTGAAAGTGTTATCGGGTTTTTCCATCAGGAATATATCAGTAGCAGCCACAGAGTCTGGATTCATGCCCGGTTGATGGCAATAGGCTCGCCCCCTATTACATGGGACTTAAACATAACTGGCGAAATATGGGTGTACTATTAGGCACACCTCTGCCTAACCCTTCGGGGATTATAGGCGTGATGTTATGATATTTTCATTTTGAAAAGTGCTGAACATGTTTAGTCCGCGTCTGTACCCCAGCCAACCAAGAATGCCTTCCAACATTCTTAGTAACTTCTTACATTGTATATGAGCGGGGTCGTTCACCTTAGGGAGCGTTTACGGAGAAGCGACTTCACGCGTTGCGCGGCGCGTTGAGCGGTGTCCGCCGCGTCGCCCGCCGCGGGCAACGTGCCGGTGGACGCCCATACACAAATCAAAAAAAGTTTCCCAGCGCAAACTTTTTTTAACTGATCTTTTTGATCGATTTGATTTGAACTGATCGCAAACATATTGTGATTCGCCGCGTAGCCCACGGCGGGCGCCGCTCAACGCGCCGCCCGACGCGCCGCGTCTCCGTAAATGAGCACTTACCCGGTCGTTTCAGGGGCCAAAACAGTGTAATAATTCTGTAATAAATGGTTATTATTTGTTTGTTTCAGTAAAAAAGGCGCGCTATGTTTCTATGCAAGGTAAGATTTTTGAAAAATTGTTTCTAGTTTTAATGTTTATTTCTAGCTTCTTTCGTTACGTCTTCATTCTTAAACTGTGTTTGTTTGATTACTTCTTCGGAGGCCCTAGCACGAGCGTGCGGTGTAAACGTAACGTTAATACGTTGGTGATTTTGATTTTTGATCGAAAATACAGCTATCCTATAGCAAGTCGGTAATTTTTTTTTCAACATCCACAAATATTATCACCCATAGATATGTATAACTTCTTAAAATCAAGTTGTCGACTCTTCACGTAACCAGAGGGCTTGCATTTTTTTTGGCCAAAGTATCAAAGCATTGCCATCCAACGTGGCTGCCAGCCTTCTGGGCACTTTTCCTGTTCACAGCGATGTGGGCGAATTTTTTAACGCCCCGTAATTGTACATATTTTTATTCTTATTTTAGATCTTATATCAGTTTGTAAATAATGTACATATGTAAATAAATAAAAATCAAATAATGATACAAGTGAAACGATAATTTAAACTTTAAAATCGTCTGTATTTACGTTACGGTTACACCACGCGATCGTGCTGTGGACAACCAGTCCTACCAAGGGTAATCCAAGGGTAAGGGTATTACCCAATACTAACTGGGCTGTGGAGATCAGATGGGCAGTGGCTCCATGTAAAATACTTGTATTCAGCTGCATACAGTTAGACTGGAAGCCGAGCCGTTTAAATAAACTTATACGAGGAATAACCCTAAAACCCAAGTTCTATTTATTTACAATTCAGCGGACCCTTTGCGTTAAGTAGAACATGTCCAGTGGTCACACGGACCCGCACAGAACCCTTACAACCAAATGAATGCAGGGGCATTCATTCTAATTTCACTTTCAACGCTCATTAGGCCTTTGATTATCTATACTAGGAAAACTATACTGTACTCTTTCTTTTCATGCGCTAGACTACCGTTATTTTCAAGCTGAGCAATTTAAAACTTTCAATCAGTTGAAATATGGTTTGTTTTTCAGGAGTACAACAGTTCAACACTTACGTGACACTCAAACTACAGAATGTCAAGTCTACGACGGTGACAGTTAAGGGCCCGACTCCATGTTGGGAGCAAGACTTCCTATTGTGAGTATTTTTAACTTTTTTTTGTTAAAATAGCATGTATGCAATTGTAGAGTCTATTCTCTTGAGAAAAGGCCGAGAATTGTGTGGGATCAAGTGGTTTCTGGTGGTGTAAGGTTTTGTTTTTCTTAGGAATTTTGCGCAATTAGTGGGCATTTTGTATTTCTTTGTATTTAGCCTAGTATTTTAGTCTGGGAATATAACTAGATTTCCAAACGTATTTAATGAATTTCATCGATGGTATATATGTATCTATATATATAAAATTCAAAGTCCTGACTGACTGACTGACCGATATATCAACGCACAGCCCAAACCGCTGGGCCTAGAGACATGAAATTTGGAGAATGTATTTTTTGTGAAAAGTATGTATCCATTAAGAAAGGGTTTTTCGAAATTCTACCTCTAATAGGGTGAAATAGGGGTTTGTATTTTCTGTGAAACTTTATGTTCTCTGGGTCGATTGACTCAAAAATTGATGTACACACTCTTCAATTAATATTGTGAGACACATGTATCACAGTTTTTCCAAAATCATCCTCCAACAGAGTCAAATAGGGCTTCAAAAATCACGTAGACTGGCGAATGGCGCGCAGTGTGGCCCAGGGCGTGCGTAGCACAATAGTATTTACTTATTAGTAAGTAGGTAGGATTTTCTGAGGTAGACAGATTGGGATACTCTGCAATATTCCCAAACAAAGCAATATGGCCGAAGTACTTCGTAAAACTAAATGTATTGTTTGGGATGAGAGTACTATGGTTCATAAGGGGGTTCCGAAGCCTAAAATAGATCTTTACAAGATATAAGGAATAATAGTAGGCAAACGGGGGGAGTAACTGTATTGTTAGCAGGTGATTTCCGGCAGACATTACCTGTAGTTCTTAGGGGAACGCAAGCAGATGAAAGCGTGTGGAAAACGGACTTATTTGTGGCCATCAGTGACTGAACTTAGTCTTACAAAAAATATGAGAGTCCACCTGAGAGGAGATGTTTCTGCTGGACGGTTTTCAGATCTTTTAATCGTAACAGGAAATGGTGATTCCCCAGAATCGGATAATAAAATCATTCTCCCTACAGAGTTGGACATAATTATTGTGATCACTGTAGAAGAGCCATGGGCGTCGCCAGGGGGGCAGCGGGGGCCAACCGCCCCCCCCCCCCTAGAGGCTCCAGATTTTTAAAGTAATATTTGTTCCTGCCTCTGGTTTAGTGCTCCTATTGGATTTCCACATGATCGAGCGATAAAAGAGCCTGAAATAAATTAGCAACCCTTGCCCCGAGGCGTTAACAGACGATTATGTCATAATATATATAGTTGCAATAAATGGAGTATGTGGATATTTTGATCTCAACTTACATATCTGAATTAATTCGAAGCATGATGTATAAATTTTCATGCTCGCTTCGCTCGCTCTTGCAACTTGCTTTCTCTTAAATCTTATCTTTGCGCATAAATAACTCCTGTATGAAGGATCAAAACAATTCTAACTTGCCAAGGCAGTGTGTAAAAAAAATTCAAACTCGCTTCGCTCGCTGAATTTGGCTTGGTCTGCAAGTCGACCAAGTAACTGTTGTATGAAGGGTTAAAACAATCCTAACCTGTCCAAGTTGGGGTATTAAAAATCTCGAGGTCGCTTCGCCTGCTCTCGGAGCCTTAGATCAGCTGTTGTTAAAATTGTCTCCCTAAGTCAATTAAGTAACATCTATTTCTAAATTAAAGGACTAAAGAAAACCTTTCATTTCCGGAGTAACAGCTGACATTTTCTTTTAGTTCCAAAACTTATCAAAGCCGCGGGCAGAAGCTAGTTTTCATAAACACTTTAAGATATTCTCCTAAAGGTTTCGTTCATTTTATGTCATAAATACTTATTATTTTTTTATCGATTTTAATTTGGTCATCTCGTAGTGATATAAAAAACGAAAATGAAATCTAACTTTGAACATTTTACAGTCAATGAACCACATAAAGTGTTCCTGTGGTTTGAAGTAGTAAACAATGTCATTAGATTTTCGCTGTGTCAACTTAGTCCAATCTTTAGTTCTGTTTAAAATAAAGCTTTAAAACAAGAACAGTAGAGTACCCAATAACATACAAAAACTTCAGTGAAAAATAATTTGCTCAACAAATGACCGTCCACATTCTCCGCTAAAACAATAAACTGTACCACAGATAATATAATACTACGTACTGTACACATAGGTGCAGGTATTATTAATTTATTTAACCCTACAAATGGTGAGGGACGAACAATCTGTAAGCGAGACAATAGCTTCACAACGGGACGTCGTACTGACTGACGTAGGTCGCCAATGCCTACTTGTCATTCCTAACCGCGTTCTAGGGCTGTATCGAATCAGAATGCCAGGGATTTTATGACTTTGCCTCATCTGTGTAGGTCGTGTAGGTTTATGTGCATACATTTATGTATGTGACTGTAAGTGCGAGTAGGTGGGTCAAATTGTGTGCACTTTTGTATAAATTTGGAGCGTGATTAGCTCTGGATAGTATTAGTACTAGATTCTTTTCTTTCTTCTTTATCGTGTGGTTAGTGCCTAACCTGGTGTCAGAGTTTTTATGCCACCCATTGGGAGAAATATCTCACGATGTTTTCTTTCGATTAGATTCTTTTTATAAATCGTAAGTCAGTAGTAGCTCTAGCTTGCTTCTATTACATAGGACTTAAACATAACTGGCTAAAAGAACATCTGTATACCTCTTCGGAGATTGCAGGCGTGATGTCATGTTATAATTGTCTTGTGTAATTGGATCCATCAAAGCCAACAATAGAAATTCGATTCAGTATTAAAAATTCAAGCCTCCCGAAACTTGTTTATTTATGGATATCCAATGTTCAATCGTTGGTACGTATTAATAGATGGCCTAATATTTCGGACGTTACTTTTAAAACTGTCAAAATGTAAACGACATCCGTTCTTCCATCGGCCAATTATTTTGTCTGTGCTGTTTTAGCACAGGTACAATGACTCCGACTAGTGTTAATTGTCCAGCTTGATAGGCCGTTAACCTTGAAAAGGTGGCTGGATTAGACTGGATGACGTAGGCGTAGGGCAGGATGTGATGGGGTAGTTTGTGAGAGCCCTATATCGAGCAGTGGACTGCAACCATTTGCGTTGATTGATTCCTGTTACCGTCACACAACTGTCGAACTCATCATCTGCCTGACTTTTTCCAACTATGTTGGGGTCGGCTCCCAGTCTAACCGAATGCGGGTGAATACCAACATTTTACATGGGGCGACTTCCTATCTGACCGTCACAGCCCAGATAGTACGGGGTAATACGATACCCCTTGATGAGAGTGGTTGTCAGACTTTCGGGCCACTGACTACTTAACGACTGTCAAAGAACTACAAATGGCAGCCAGGACCAACGGCTTAACGGGCTTTCCGAGGCATGGAGCAAACTTGGTATGTGATGGGTGGTCACCCATCCACGGCCCAACCTAGGCAAGCGCGGCTTAACCTGAAGATCGACTCAAGCGGCTGTTATTATTTAGCCACCAGCTCCTCCAACTGTCGAACTTCAAGTGCTAAATAGAAACGGGCACATATCTAAGTCAAAACACGTTTTAAGTAACGTTTATAGTTCTCTAATAGTAAAGAAAGCTCTGAAATTACAAAAGCAATACTGGCTTTAGTTACATACCTGTGTTGTTAAAGCTTTTACGTTTTAACCAGTACATAAACTTTTGAAGTAAAGAGGAAGTACTTAAACCCTTAAAACATCAGTCTAATTTGAATAAAGGATTTAACTTAACTTCATTAATGTGGTACGTTGTTTTACCCGTGGGCTACACACCAACGTGCGGAATAAACGCAACGTGAGATTGAAGGATTTTAAAGTTAAATTTCGCACAGAATATTGACTTTATTTATATGTATATGAGGCTCAGCATAGTTTTGCATGTCGCGATTGAAATTGATTATAGAATAGTTGTATTTTTGGTCTAATCAGTAGCCTACGACATCGCCTGCGTCGAAGAAACATCTCCTACGGCACTCGGTAATAAATAGTGTGGCTTTCCGTCAGTGAAATATTTTTTTAAATCGGATGAGTCCTCTTTAGAGTCGCTCTCTCTCCAGAGTTGACTTCTTTATAATATTAGTGTAGACTAGAATTGTCTTTACGTTATACGGCGCGGGTTCATGCTAGGGCCTCACTAGTCCAAAAATACTAGTGACTTTGGTCCCTGGTCGTGGGTCGTTAATCTCAATTGTGTCTTACAACAGGCATTGCATAGCAAACAGCTGACACATCTTGTTTCGTTTCGTATTCACTGCTTGGTACGCAGTGTTACTTGTCAAGGGACTTGTAATGGTTTTGTTTTATGAGGCAAGGTGCAATAAAGTAGGAAACTTCCGAAAGAAAGGTAGCGTACATCGTATTTACGATACGGAACCTTTGATTGGTAGTACAAGCTTCCTTGTAGGATGCCAATAGCAGTGTTTTTGACAAAAATTGTCAATGTCTAAACTAAGCTTGCCATGTAAATACGACATAGTTGCCATCGGGGGAAAAACCTGGAAGAGACTGGAGATTGGCACAAGAAAAGAGAGGTCAATACCCAGCAGTGTGTGAATTCAGGCTGCGGTTCATGATGATGGTGGTGTAAATACACAAAACTATTTGTATAAGAGCCGCTGTGCAACAATTTTGGTATAAAGCAAACTCTATTTAGCTACATACAAATAAACCGAGAGGAAAATATTGAAAATAAGTACTTATCCAATAATGCTAACACGGTAGGTATCAATGCCGCAATATATATCATTGTCTGTGCCCCAAAATTACGCAGTAAACTGAGAATGTGATGTGTGTGTGTGGTGGATAAAGTGTGTGGTGTGTTGTTTGTTTTAAGGTTATATTTCACCCCAAAACGAAAATCAAATTTTACGATATGAGCAGGAAATCCCGAGTTTGCCAACCCTGTCTCTGGCGACTACAATTTGTATTATATTAGCATTTCAACCCCCACCCGCTTGTTCATAGCACAGTGTTGAGCGTTGTAAAGTCACAGTGTGCGAACATACGTCACTGTAGCGTGTCGTCTGGTGGATAAACTGGATTCGTTGAGGGAGGGAAAATGGATTGCATTTAGGATTGTTTGTGTCTATTTTTAGACGGTTGAAGCTAAGTTTAGAAGCTGTTTTTGTAGAAAAGATAGCCAATCTTCTTGAAGACGTCGCCTTTCTTTTATGTCTGTCTATATTATAAATTAAAGTCGAGGGGCTTGTCTGTCTGTTTGACCGCTTAGATCTTGAAACTAGACAATGGATTTTGATTAAGTTTTCACCATAATTTTGAGCTGTTATGCCGGAAGGTTTGTGTGTTTAATACAGTAGTATTTACCTTAGATTTAGCACAGAATCTTCTTGTTTCCACGTGTCGCAATAAGTAGGGGCGGGTCGCTTTTTATTTGTTTTTAACCGACTTCTAAAAAGGGAAAGTTTCTCAATTCTCTATTTTATGTTTGTTACATCATAACTCCGTGATTACTGTTCCGATTGACGTGATTTTTTTTTATTTGGTCGAGGTTTCTTCACATAGTTTGGGTAGTTTATGAGTTATCTTCTATTTATAATACATATTTCTTCTTCTATGTCTATATGGATGATCTGCTAAAAACTTTTAGAAACAAAGGAAAATGAATACTAGATAATAATTTGTGTGAGATACCATCATACCAGAGCTAAAAACGGCTGGAATAAATAAATCTTTTTACATAAAAATAATCGACTTCCAAAAAAAAACATAGAGATGGAAAATAACTTTACTTCCGGAAGTCAGTGAATTTTATGTGTTTCATTGACTTTTTTGCCACCGACTTCCGGAAGTAAAATTACTTTACGGTTTTTAGTATTTTTTTGGAAGACGGTTTTTATTTTAGCATAAAACCTTTTTTTTTATAAATAACAAGCAACTCGTCACTACTTAATTGCGCACTGACGACAGACCAAATAAATCTCTAAAAGAGAGAAAATACCTTTATTAGCAGCTGGGATGTGCCTTGTGCGGCAGACCAAACCAGGAAAAGAACTATCTAAGACTAGAATAGGATAGTTCAGAATAGAAACATGAATGTTGAAAGTTAGAGAAATGTAGGTGCACTGAGAAATAAGTTTTCGCACCCAACCCCTACGTCAATGGGGGATTTAATTGTATATGCAAACACAGCCAGGTTAGTAGGTAGATAAGATAAAGATAGCAGTCAGACCATCTTTCTTGCCTTGTCTCCAACTGAAGAAGGTACGCTGATGGCTTGATAGCAATCTAGTGACCATTACTTTGCACCTCGCAGTGATAAAGTGGGGTAAAAGACATTCAACAGGTTAGTTAACTTGTTGTTAATCGAAATCTGATCATATCAGTAGGAGAGATAGGGGTTTGTTTGTTTAAGAATATGTAGTGGCCGCTTGCACTACAAATGACTGAATGCGTTTAACTGTCGATGTATGTATTTATAACACCGTACTTTTCTGTCAATGGGAGCTCGTGGCTTACGAATAACAGCCGCTCGGGTCGATTTTCAGGTTAAGCGGCGCCTGCCTAGGTTGGTCCGTAGACGGTGCCTTGGAAAGCACGTTAAGCTGTTGGTCCCGGCTGTCATTTGTTGATCTTTGACAGTCGTTACAGGTAATCAGTGACAATCAGTCTTACCAGGGGGTTTCGTATTACCCAGTACTAACTGGGTTGTGGAGGTCAGATAGGCAGTCGCTCCATGTTAAATACGGGTATTCAGCTGCATCTAGATAGACTGGAAGCCGACTGCAACATAGTTTGGAAAAGGCTAGGCATGACAAGGTCGTCATGAATAGTAGAATACTCTTTATTCCACGCAAGCAAATCCACAGGAAAACAACTTAGTTTACAATAAAAATCATCCCGTAAATAAGTCGTGGCGGTATGTCGTATACAAGATTAGTTTTTGTGTACCCTTAATCATTTATAAAAATCGAAAAAATAGGGCTGGAGTTTTAGTCAAGATGATTGAAGAGTGTTGCCCTAAAAAGATGACGTACGTCACACCCAGGCCTAGGGTTGCCATTGTACACCTAAATGATCCCTAGGTACTTTATTAAATAAGGAAAGTAATTCATTCAGGCGCATTGTGTCATGTGAGTGAAGATAATGGAAGCTGTTTTGTATTGTCAAAAGTATCATAATGAGTGCGTGAAAAGATCAAAGTTATGTTTGGATTTTCTTGTAATATTTTCTTGAGGAACGTTTGCTTATACGCTCTTGGCGAAATTTGGGTGTACTATTAAACTCTACCTACTTCTTTGCATAACCTTTCGTCCATGAACGGCTTTAGGAGGTCAAGGGTGCGACACACATGTTCAGGTCGATTTGATTCGGCAATATCTATTGAACTACAAAGCCGACCCGAAGCAATAAAATTACTCTATGGATCGTGCCGATCGGCAAACTCGCGTCTGCTCTCACTGAATGTTGTTCGGCACAATTCGTGCTAAGCCGAGCGGCCTTTATTTATTTATTATTAGGAGAACCAACAGAAATAACAGATGGATAATAATTGTATTTATAACACAGAACCAAATTGCTAGTAGTTTTTATGAGTTAACTAGCTATAGCTATAGTGTCTAATGCATTGTTTAGTGGTCTAAAATCATCTTCGCATTGTTGCCTTTTTAATGTAATGGTTTGGGGCACATCAGTTGGATAGTTTTAAAGCTAAGCGGACATAGGTAGAAACAATTTTATTTATGTATAGAACAAAAAAATTGTGTAAGTGTGTTCTATGTATACAAGGTGTAGTTTTGCATGCTCGTCAAATTAAAGGAGGTAACTATGCTAATGATTCTCGACCCGAGTCAATAATAATATTTGGTAGTGGGTAGTTAATTTTTGATATTTTTTTCTTAGTATCGGAAATCGGTAAGTGTACACCACCCGTATTAAAACGCGGCCCGTCTAATACTAGCCCTATAACCGAACTTTCACACATACAAACAAACGCAGATGTTAATTTGATAAACGGGTGATTCTCCTCTTTTGAGAAGAGCTTCATTCTGAAATAGTGTCAAATTGAAACAACAAAAAAAGCAACGTGTATTATTATTGACCAGGTCCGTAATTTATATTGATTATTTACGTCTTCTATGACAATGACACCTGCATTTTGACGAGGATGCAAAACTCCACCTTGTATAGATAAGTAGGTATCTCGAAACGGTAGCCTACCACGTGTACCTAATTGCAACGGTAACACGAATACTAAACAAAATCAAAGCCGAACAAAATGAATACAATTCATACAAAGCGGATAACGAACTCAATAAAATATAATACAGGTTGTTTATATTAACATCACGCGAAGTACCGATCGATGAAACGAGCACTAGATTTTTATCAAAATGTGCAAGTTATTAATATGATAAGTGTGTGATACTTAGGTAGTAGGTATTCGCAATTTTCGCAAACGAGTATTTAGTTTGAGCTTTATTGGGTATTGAATTACGATTAGGGCATGCGGAACCCGGTTTCGGTCCCATAGTAATACCCGGGAAGAACCGGGTTTGTTATGGGACCGAAACTGGGTTGCGAGTGCCCTAATTACGATGTTAATGAGAGCGGTGGTGGCCCTGTGGTCCAAGTGTATGTGGGTTCGAACCCAAACAGGCGCTTTAATTTGTATAATTTATTTTATCGCTGCTCTCAAAATAGTTAAAGAAAACTAGCATAACCCAGAACCAAAAATTCTAAGACATCCATCAACCCTTACTGGGGTCAGGTGGTGCATTAATGCTCTCTCTACCCACAGAGAGGAGGCTATTGTCCCAGTTGTGGGAACTGCTATTATTGAGTATCGATCCCTATGTAAGTGCGTATAAACCATGAGCTTTTTAAAACGATTCCAGTAATGAATTGATTGATTGTAAGAATTATATATCGTGGCGATTTCAATGTTGACTACTATTGGAAAATGTCTCTAAGTGCTCATTTACGGAGACGCGGCGCGACGGGCGACGACGCACCGCGCAACGCGCCGAGCGGTGCTCGCCGCGTCTCCCGTAGCGGTACGGATACGGTAGACTTTATTTCTTTTTCTTTTTAGATTTTTTACTTAAAAATAAAGAATAAAAATAAAAGAAGATAAAACAATAAAACAAATTCAATCGTTACAAAAAAAGATTTCGATTTTTCAAACTCGTCGCAATTTTTTTTTGAAATGTGTATGCGCGTCAACAGCTCGACGCGCCGCGCAACGCGCCACCCGACGCTTAAAGTCGCTTCTCCGTAAACACTCTCATACATTACCATATGTTTGAATTTAAAGAGGGCCGCGCCGCGCAACGCGCCGCGTCTCCGTAAATGAGCCCTAACTGTAACGTTTAATAAGTGGAAACCTTTATATTTCGGATTGTTATAGCTTAATACGATTATATCCAAGTATTAGGGCCGGATGCCACCGAAGCGCAGACGAGACGAGAGGAGAGGAGATGTGTTTTGAAGCACCAATAGAATTTCGTTATTGACACTTCTCTTCTCCGCTTAGGTGAGCGGTGTTCTGTGACCGGCTTGCCGTTTTGCATATCTCCGCACAGCTTCGGTGGATACACCCTAGCTTTAATGCATGTCTTCTCCTCTCCGCTTCGCACATCTCCGCTCGTTTCCGCTTTGGTGGAGTCGGGGCTTTAAGAAAGGCAGAAATGTGCACATAGCTTTTTCACGTAACATTTTCCTATTTCTTCAGTAAAATTATTTATTATTAAGATCAAAAAATTGATGTCATTAGGAAAAGTTGATTTTGTGATAGGAAATATCAAAAACACACACATTTCGTAACCTAATATTTCGCGACCCCATTTTTTCGATTTACGATTCCAGCCCAAATCGAAACACGAAGAAAAGCGGCAATATCGTACGAGTATCATTACGTCATCACTACGGAGTTCGGTACATCTCGTTTGTGGTTTTGTCGATGGTCGAGGCCACGAGTGCAGGCTGACCCAGGCCCACGTCCAATAGACGTCCAATTTCATTACATACGTCTCTCAGACGTCTGTCGTATTCTTGTGTAAGACAGATAGACGTCTATGAGTCCCATTTTGATAAAGGATAGGACTTCAAATACAGGGAGCTTGAGATTCAGGGCTCGTTTCGTGCTAAGCCTGCCCGAAATGCCTTTTGTAATAACGCGTGATGTCAGACATTTTTCTTCAGACTTTGGTACTGATTGAGCGTACACCTCTTAAATTATTTTAGCTGTCGTTTTTGTGAGTGTTTAAGTCTGATTCCAGAAGGTATAAATAATAACAACATAGTATATTGTAAAACCGTTCTGTTTCAATTTTGGTGTACAATAAAGTATATTCTATTCTACATTCTTATTATATTTTAAGATAAAACATTATATTATGAGTTATTGATACATATTTACATTAAGAAATATATCAACGAGGGAACGACCGACGGAGACAAAACCTGAACGAAAAAATGAACGTAATTGAACATTCATAATTATTTCTTGAAACATACTCTATACTGCCAAGTTCAAAGTACGTATTTAAATCGATTAAGTTTAGACCGATCGATTGAGTTTTTCGTTTAGTTTTTTGGCCTTTCATTCGAAATCTCAACAAAAAAAATACAAACAAAAACTGCAACGTAATCCTTCGTTGGCAGTTACACTAGTCAAGTGTATCATACCAACCAAAATAAAAACAGCAATATCGAGTCAAAATTGCACAACTATTAGTTCATATTTTTTTAAATCATTAATTTGATTTCACCTGCACAAAAGTCATCATTCAAACTTGGTTGGCTTCAAGCGTTCGCCCTGTATTCTTGAATATAGGCCATTAATATTATAATGGGGCGTAAAGTCGTTTTATCCGGGCTCAATGGGTGCAATTAGGGACGAAGTAGAGGTGACTTCGGGCTAAAATACGAAGCGTTCGCCTGTACGAATTAGTCGTGATTTTAGTTTGGTCTCTCTAGATAATTAAATTTATCTGTATTTTAGTTGGACTAATATTTTAGTACCTTATCGCAGATTTCACATTATTTCCGTAGTACAAAGTTACTTAGTGTGTTTTGACAAAATATAGGTATGGCGAGTATTTTTCTCGCTACATTGAATAACTGGTCAATAGGCCAAATCTTACAGACCTCTCTTCGTTATTACGCGTGGTCGCGTGGTTGCGCCTTTGGTTTCCGAACAAATGAGTGACGCCAGAGCCCGACAACTGCGCATTTTCGCGACCGCTTTGCTTACTCCGCGGGGCCTGACTGTCATATTGACCCTTAATCTACATATAATATTGTAAAGCTAAAGAGTTTTGTTTGGTTGAACGCGGTAATCTCAGGAACTGCTGGTTCGAATTGAAAAAACATGACGCTGCGACCAATAGTAGCGGAGCATTAATCAAAAATGTTACGCAAACGAAGTTGCGCCGGTCAGCTAGTTATTAATATCCGTCAATTCCTTGGTCATTTTACTATTTTCACAAAGAAGGTTTAAAATCTATATTAACAGACCTCACCAACCACAAACTAAGTTTCTACGATGTATCCAGAATTACAAGTTACGTTTTGAATTATAAACTTCTAGTCCATCCATAAGGTGGGAGTTCAGGATGTGCTGATCATGTTACGTAAATGGAAGCAGGATCCAAGGAAGGATGTAGCTTCCCGTACGTGTGCACTAACTACATAATACATCATACACCGTACACTTTATGCTAGTACAACGGACGTTCAGAGGTAGAATTTCAAGACACTTTTCAGGAATAGATTGGTACGTGAGCATTTCTGTGAAAATATACCGAGAAAAGAATCCAGACACATATGTTATGAGAGCTTGAAGAATTATTTAGTGAGAAACTGAAGACAAAGTCAGTTACTTGTAAGAATATGCATGAAATTCTTTGAAAGTCTGAAGCAAGGTTTTTATCATATATACATATATATATTTTGTCTTTGCTACTTTATTGTCGACGACTATATTGTCCCACTGCTGGGCAAAGGCCCCATAGCCTTCCACTCTTCTCTCCGTGTGGTTTTCTCCGGCTAATCTCTCACAAACGCCTCTAAGTCGTCAAGTCGTTAAGATGATGAAGAGGGTTCTTAGTCAAAAATAAAAAGAAGAACCAGAAGTTACGAAATACTACAAAAAACTAGTAACATTGAAGTACTGTTGAAACTTACTTGGCAATTTGAAAAACTTGGTGTATACTTTAATGTAACAGACCCAATTTCGATAGCTATTTTACTTAGTTTTTGAAAATTGAGTGGTAATTTAGATCAGGTAAGTTTACAGTAAAATTGCTGATTGTGTTATCATTCATTTAATATGAACCAGTTGGGACACCGGGGGACCTACTATGTAATATTTTTTTTTTTTTTTTAAAAAAAACGTTGCCCCACACTAGGAATTTCTCCTGTATCGTGGGTGCGTTTACAAACATTTAAAGTCACATACACAAACAACCAGACCCGGAACAACTATCTGTAGGCCATACAAATATTTGTTCCGTGCGGGGATCGAACCCGCGACACGCAGCGCAGCAGTCAATCGCTCAGCTACTGCGCCAACCGTGCCGTCAATTGTTGGTTTGGGGTTTCACTTATACTCAGATGATAATGGAAGTAATCGTAATTAATATTTAATGTGGCGGACATTGAATGGCCTCAATGGACAATGTTGGCTGAAGATATTTACGGTCTCTTCGTCGTCATCTACCGAGCCTTTTCCCAACTATGTAGGGGTCGGCTCGGACGCAGCAAGTTACACGTACTACTAAATCACGTGCTACTGAATGACACTCCAGTCTTAACAGGGGTTATCGCCTTGGCAAGACTGTTCGTCAGATATGGCATTTGTGTATCCCTTCATTGTATCAGCTACATCCGTCTGGTAACTGCCCGATTCGCCAACTAAACAAAAGACGTGCAAAATAAGAGAAATAAGTGCCTCTTCGTAATTATTTTAATCTGCATACATTGACTCCCGTTTCGCCAACTAAATATATTGAACTGTTTTTTTGTACGGTACAGTCAGCTCCCAAAGTTACAAGGAAACTTCTCGTTGATGTTGCCATTTTTTGTCTCTTCTCTGGCACACTAAGGTTTGTAACGAGAGCACTCTAATTATATAATAAACCTATTTTACAACCTCATTTAGAAACATGAGTGTGGAATTCAAAAGCAACACGAGCATGGAAGATGCTCCTGGCATAAAATAAAATAAATAACTCTCCAATAAAGAAGGTTCGTCTTGTTCTTGTCAGTTATTTCTTCGGAGTGTGCACGACAAGAATGAAAAGTATAAAATTTTATTTGCTACGAGAGCAAAGATTGCTCTTTGAGGTAAATGAATTAAACTGTTTAAGGAGAGCATAGAGTAAACGTGCTTTTACGTTACTGCTTTTTTTAATACGTTAGTTTTCTCAGCGGGATTAGAAAACTTCGGTAAGGGTGTTATTTTGGAACGAATATTGTTACCATATGTTGTGTGATTCTATCTCTAGGATTTCTTTTTGGTCTAATAATAACAAACCTGCTTCGTTGATCTATTGAATGCAAGTGCGAGTGCTGAGCATGAGGTATTGGTTTCGATTCCCAGGTCGGGCAAAGTGTTATTTCTCAGTAGCAGCCACGGAGTCTGGATTTGTGCCTGATTGATTGCAATAGACTCGCCCCCTAATACATGGGACTAAAAACATAATATATCATACAACGTGCATGCGTACATGCGTGCGAAATGTGGGTGTACTAATGAGTAAACCTCTGCCTAATCCTTCAGCGATTATAGGTGCGATGTTATGTTATGTTATGTTATGTTGATAACAAAAAAAACCCGTAGATTTAATTTCTTTTGCATAACTGTTATCAACTCGTCACCATACAGTTGCTGATGGATTGCTGTCAGTTTATCTATCATCTATCTACATACATACATATTATATGTATAAAGTAAGAAACTGACTGGTTGACTGATTCACTGACTGATCGATCAACGCACAGCTGAAACCACTGGGTCTAAAGGCATGACATTTTGCACAAACATACCTTAAATGATGCAAGTGTGCACTAAGAAAGGATTTTCGGAAATTCATCTCCTCGGGGGATTAAATAGGTGCTTAAAATTTGTACCATGCTTTGTCCACGCAAACGAAGTCGCGGGCAACAGCTAGTAGTTAAATAAATGTGAAAGAATTGTGAGAATTACTGTGTTTCATTTTGTAAGATAAGTAGACAGATTTACTTTGTTTTTTATAACGAGAACGTAGGGACACAAATTGAAAAGAGTATGCTTAGAAAGTTTGGTCATGTTGAGAGGGTGAGTGAAAGGAGACTAACAAAAGGTATTTATTTACAAGGCAGATGTGAGTGGCAACAAATAATAATAATCATTTTATTGTCAGGCAACTGAGGCCCATAGATAAAATACACAAAATAATCTTATACAAAAACTAGCACTTCGCCCGCGACTTTGTTCGTAAAAATTGTGATAACTCGGTTAATAACCATGATATAAATATAATTTATAGCCTATAGCACCCACGAATAATTTAGCTAACTACCAGTGAAAACATTTTTAGAATCGGATGAGTAGTTCCAAAGATTACCTCCTCTTTATAATATTAGTGTAGATAAACTAATACATATTAAAAACTTAAACTACTTAATAACTATACGCATAAAGTTGTCGGCGTCGTGTTTCGCTGCGTGGTGTCGCGTAACCGTCCTCGGAAACGTCGATACACGACAACCTTCGGCCAAAAGTCCTCTTTCAAGAAGGTCTGTAGCTGGTGGGTTGGAACTCGTACCACGAACGACTCAAAGTTGATGTTGTAGCGCGATTCGACCATTCGACCCTCAGAGTCCAGTCGGTCTTCACTCTCAAAAACTCCACGACTTCCTCAATTTTCGTGGAGCCACGCCAGGAGGGGACGCCCTACACTGACCTTAGTGATAAGGTTGTTCGGAAACGTCAGGTGCGTAGTACTCACAATCGGCGTGCGCGACCAGGTGTGTGGTGTATGAACGTGGACGAGGCAAAAGGAATATTTAAGAATCGTAACAGGTGTCGTTCTATGGTTTCTGCCTGCCCTCATGAGAAAAAAGCGTGAGTTTATGTATGTGTTATAACTACCACCTAACAAATGAACTGTGCAAAACCACTTTATCTCTAAAATTAACTAGTTGTAACCATATTTGCTTTCTAAAGTATGTCCATTAAACTAAATCAAAAACTTAGATTTGAAGCGAGAAAATGAGAAATATACTAGCGCCAAGAAAAATATTAGCTCATAAAACTTTATTTTTCCTACCTCTAGTATGACGAATATAAGTTAAACTTCTCTCCTCTGTCACTACGGGCTAAGAAAACAAATTTAAAAAGAAAAACAAGCTTCATCATAACATCATGCCTGTAATCCCAGAAGGGTTTGTCAGAGGTGTACCTAATAGTACACCCACATTTCGCCAGTTATGTTTAAGTCCCATATAATAGCGAGCCTATTGCCATCCACCGGGCACAAATCCAGACTCCGTGGCTGCTACTGAGAAATTCCTGATGGCAAAACCGAATAACAATTTGTCCGACCCGGGAATCAAACCCAGGACCTCGTGTTCAACAGCCGCGCTTGCGACCACCAGACCAGCGAAGTAGTCTAAAAATAAGCTTCTTTCTACAAATACTTGTGTATTTTGATAAGTTTTAGTGAAAGAGGGAGCGGCGGTGAATCAGAGAGGGTGTGTCTATCTTTATGCTTTGTTATAATTAGAAATAGTTTGTTTTTATCATAAAGATGGTTTAGTGGTGGTTTCGGGAGGATTGGCTGTGTTGATAGTAGCAGTTTTATAACTTCTTCTTTCTTCTTTATCGTGTGGTTAGTGCCTAACCTGGTGTCAGAGTTTTTATGCCGCCCAAAGGCCTCTGACTTGGCTTTTACATGCCGTCGAAAAATTTCTCTCAGGCATGCTGGTTTCCTTACGATATTTTCCTTCACCGAAGCAAGTTATAATTATAGGTCAATACGCACATAATTCCGAAAATCAGAGATGCGTGCCGTGGGTTCGAACTCGAGACCTATGACTTGGCAGTCCAACGGTCACACCACTAGACTATCACAGCTCACATCATCAGTTTTATAACTGTCATAGCTGTATTACAAAACTACAGTCAGACTCCACCGAAGCGGAGACGATACGAGAGGATAGAGATGTTGTAAACCACCAATGGCATTTCGTTTTTTACACTTCTCGTCTCCGCTTAGCTTTTTATTGAGATATAAAGAAGAGAGGAGCTGTCTTATAATTGTTTGGGCCAGCAGAGACCAGAAGAGACGAGAGTGGCGTGAGGTGACGGGCGTGCTGTGAGCGTGTGTTGCGAGCAGCGTCCGGAGAGCGGTGTGCTGTGAGCAGCGTGCCGCTTTGCAAATCTCCCCTAGTCTCCGCTTGGCACATCTCCGCTCGACTCCGCTTTGGTAGCGGGCCTTAGTGTTGTTTTAAGTTTTCCTTTCGCAAGAATATTTGATTATAATTAAATTAATTATAAATTATTAATTAATTTTTATAATATTTGCACTTGATTAGTATTTCTAAACGAACATGGTTACGTCCTCTTTTTCATGGGCAAGCCATGAAACATGCCTGAGCAAGTATAATAACATTGTTATGATCTGGTCGCTTTTTTTATTTTATTGAAACTCAAATTTTACTCGTTTCTTAACTTTTTTCCAGAATATATATTTGGGAATGTTCTATGTGGCTGGTCTGTAGATATGACATAGTAGGTGTGGGTAAAGTTATGTCCATACTTAAGCTCCGGTCAAAATGATGCGAATCACGCTCGGGTTTTTGCTTCCATCGATTGTGTTAACGGAATTGTATAGAATTGTTAAAACTAAAGTCGCGCGAATTT
Organism: Standfussiana lucernea; assembly: GCA_964057025.1. NCBI lineage: Eukaryota > Metazoa > Arthropoda > Insecta > Lepidoptera > Noctuidae > Standfussiana > Standfussiana lucernea. The sequence goes on from OZ059802.1 coordinate 10,139,803, forward strand.
CTTATCACTACAACAAAAGAAGCGTGCTATGGCGTCCCGCGTAAAACGTCGCGGGGATCTGTCATATGGACATAGTTTGATCTAATTCTAGCCAGGTCTCATCACAACGTATAAATAGCTACTTATTACTATAATAAACCAAAAGTACGATAAACTCCACTCATACCGTCTATCTTATAAACTGCAACAATTTGAAACATTTCGCCGAAACACATAAATTTCGGTGAACTCAGAAAACTTTTCAATTTTACTTTATCGCGTGAAAATAGTACGAAGCCGTGTGATTTGTTTATACCGTTGCCAGGACGTAGCTTCGTTTCGCTGGAGTAAGCTCTTTTATATCGTAGGGAGCTGAGTTTATGGACTGTTTACTTTTAGCTGTGGTCGCTTTTTTTTTTGCTGGCAGGTTCGCGTTGGAGATTGGTCGCCATATTGCTAGTTTGTGATTGGTTCCTGCTCACAATTTGAAATAGTATTGCTTGCGATACCGTCTGACGATTTCTGTGTCTGTCTTCCGATGTAACCATATTGTGTTTTATTTTTTGTCGTGAATATTATGCAATAATAAGCTAAATAAATTTTAAGTATTCCACAGCGAAATTATTAATTTTCTCATTTAAGAAAACAAAAAAAACTGAAACGACGTCGGTCGACTAATGAGGTCAAATTCACCGCCGAGCTGCTTTTATTGCATCCGTTTGCACCGATGGGCATTATGTGCGATTCTCACCATTTTCAACGTATAATCCCCTTGTGTGGCGACTTAAATTCAGTTGTCAATTAGTTGGCTGTTTCAAAAAACAAAAGTAGAATTGAAGCAAAAATGGGGAAAGTAATTTTGAAAAAACTACTCGGTTCGTAGGCCGAGACCTGTAAACATTACTTTGGCTTAGCGTTATCCTGTTTACATGATAGAGATGAAAACTTGTCTTAGCTTGAATTGTGTTAATTAATATTTATAGATCTCAGCTTTAGTGGTTGACAATACAGAAAAACCAGTGTGAGTGGGACATTGGAGATACGTAATCAAAACTAGCCACAGTTTCCTTTTGATCACAATTTATTATAAGATACCAGAAACCTCTTACTATGGTGTCCTACTCTGCCGTCCTATCACTAGAAAACCATAGTAACTATGGTGGCTACGATTTCACTGTTTATGAGGCAGAGGTGTCCCTAATAGTTCACCCAAATTGCGCCAGTTATGCTTAAGCCCCATCGTAACAGGGGGCGAGCCTAGTGACAAAAAAACAAATTCTTGATGGAAAAACCCAAAAATACTTTGCCCGACCTCCTATGTCGAAATCGAACCCAGTTACCGATGCTCAGAAGTCGCGCTTTAGACCACTAGGCCAACAAGGCAGTCATATAGTTTATTTTATACTTGTCTTCTAGTTTATATAAATATGAAAACTTTTGTCCAACAGTGAAATCAATGACATCAACCTGGGTCTCTTAGTGGAGGTGTGGAACAAAGGTGTCATCTGGGACAAAGCGCTCGGCTACCACTACCTGCCTCTCGCTTCCGTCGCATATAACGAGGTAAGTTAGAAAGAGATGGAATATACTAGAATTGTAAAGGAGCATCAATATAATATTAGCTGCAGTGCTACGGGAAACTGAAGGAATTGTTTAATAATATTTGTGTAGGTACGATTTCTAAGAATGATAAAGATTGTTTTCGTATTTCATTGTACACAACACATGACCACTCATCGATTACTACTAGTGTGTTGTTTTTAAGAATGGCAGTAAGCAGTGATAGCCTAGTGTCGTGACCGTCGGCCTGTCAAGTCATAGGTCACGAGTTCGAACCCAAGACACGCACTTCTAATTTTTCGGAATCATGTGCGTATTGTATAATTATCACTTGCTTCGGTGATGGAAAACATCGTGAGGAAACTAGCATGCCTGAGAGATATTTCTCGACGGCATGTATAGCCAAGTCAGAGGCCCATGGGCGGCATAAAAACTCTGACACTAGGTGAGGTACTAACCACACGATAAAGAAAACAGAATAATGGTACACCACAGACTACCCACAGTACTATCTTTTCTCCCTTACACCCATGCAAAGGTTTTCTTGAAAAGATCGCATTTAACGATAACACCGCCCTTTGGGTCACCCTATTTATTATTATATTGTAATGCAGGCCAGTTATTTGTATGGCGTACATAATTAAGAGTATTCTATCTATGTTGTAAAACTGCTAGATGATATTTATACTAGTTCTTTTTAATAATGATATCCTTTCTAAACTAGCTTTTGCACACGGCTTCGCTCACGTGCATGTCGCAAGTTATCCCAGGGGAATTAGTTAGGTACCGAATTTGGGTTAGTCACCAACTGTGTCAGTTGGTGAATTAAGGTAATAAATTTGAGTAAAGAGATCTAATGTTCAATTCTGTAAGTACATTAACAGTTTATTTTAGTCATTTGATTTATTATAATGCATATAGTTAAGCTAATAAATTAGAGAAAGTCTATCTTATGTCCTAACCCACATCTCTACTACTGTCTACCTGAATCTCGGATTTCGTCGGAATTTGTGAAAATGTAACAGACAAACAGACGGAGTTACTTTCGCCACAGATAATATAATACTACGCTTTCGCATTCATAATATTAACGTAACATAACATCACGCCTGTGTGCCCAGAAGGGTTAGGCAGGGTGTATCTAATAGTAAACACACATTTCGCCAGATGTGTAGTCATAATATTAGTATGGATTGATCCCGGAAAAGTCATCATCATCTCATTCTCTTGCCCTAATATCAATTTATTTGGGGTCGGCGCAGCATGTCTTCTTCTTCCATACTTCTCTATTACTTGTCTTATCATCTCCCTTTCTGCCATGTGGGTATTAAAAAGGTTTAAAGAAGTTATATAAAAGAGTCATCTTGTCTACAAACAACAAACACCTATCACCAAGTACAGTGATTAAGAGCAATTTCCTCTTAAACTGTTCCATGTACAGATCATCGGGTTTGTGTTCAGAGCTGAAAGTTTACGGGCTGTAAAATTGAGTGCAAGTAGTTTATACTCCTATATAAGTTGCTGAAGTAAACTAACTGAGTTTAGTAACGTTAGGGATACTACACACTATTGTTCGGCTCGGCACGTTCGATTCGCCAGTATTAAATTGTTGAGCAAAAAACTGATCCAAACGAGTGTGTGCGTAGTCTATTTGGCTTTTATTCTTTTCGTGCTGATTGGCAGACGCCATTGACCATTTACGGTTGCAAAATAATGTTCGGTTCGGCACGGCACTCTTCTAATTATGCCGAACAGCAGTGATAGCCTAGTGGTGTGACCGTTGGACTGCCAAGTCATAGGTCTCGAGTTCGAACCCAGGAAACGCACCTCTGATTTTCGGCATTATGTGCGTATTGAATAATTATCACTTGCTTCGGTGAAGGAAAACATCGTGAGGAAACCAGCATACCTAAGAGATATTTCTCGACGGTATGTAAAGCCAAGTCAGAGGCCCGTGGGCGTGGGCGGCATAAAACTCTGACACCAGGTTAGGCACTAACCACACGATAAAGAAGAATGCCTAACAGATTTTTGTGGGCGTACATTTATCTCCAACATACCGTGTTTCCTCTGTGCCTCGGAAAGCCCGCTAAGCCGTTGGTGGCTGTCATTTTTGTAGATCGTTGACAGTTGTTTCAGGTAGTCAGTGGCCCCTAAATTCTGACGGGTCGTGGGGCTTTCGGGCCGGGACCGCGGTCCCGGATTCCACCTGCAGATACAATAATTTACACACAAAAAAAAAGTGGAAAATTACTTTACTGTCGGATATCGTTAACTTTTGTGTCTTCAATGACTTTTTTTTGGAAGTCGGTTATTTTTTTTTGCAAAAACGTTTTTATATAAGCTATGGGCAGTTACTGTAGTCTTCTAATTCTAAAAACAGTCTCGTTTTTTACTGCCACAATTACCAATTCAACATTAATTTCGTCACTGAAGCTCATTTTGTGGACGTACAACGCTTGCGCACTCTTGGCTTACTTGCAGTCGACTGACAAAATGGGACGAAACACGCCACAACTACAAGCGTCGCCGCTGGCAAAAAGTCGTCGGCTGCCGTCTACAGGTGGCGACGGCTGCAGTTTTATTACCGTTGACAACGTCCCCTCGTCTGTAAGAACCCTTACCCATAATGATTAACAGACATATCATCCTGAGCTTATGCTAGCCTAGTACTTTTCTTGAAGTTACTGCCCAGAACTTGCACAAAACATGTCGCGAACAGAATATATCCTAAATGTATGACAGCCTAGTACTTCTTTCTGTTCTCATAGCGTTTCAGAGTTGGAAAATCTGAAACATTCAAATATTTACTTTATTTAGTACCGGTACTGATAATTCATGCAATTGTTATCAAAATATTATATCAGCATTTTAGTTAACTGTACTTTAACTTCTTTTTTCTTGTGGTCCCGAAATACCACTAAAAATTATTATTTTATTTATAGGTGGAGTCCGGGGCCGCGGTCCCGGTCCCGAAAGCCACGAGACCCATTCTGACATTCAGTCTTACTAAGGGTTATCGAATTACCTAGCTACAGTACGGTTGTGGGGGTTTGATAGGCCGCTCCTTCGTGTAAAATATTCGTGTTCAGCTGAATGCGGTTAGACTGGAAGCAAATGAAATATTTGGGACAATGCTAGGCAGATGATGACGATCTACCTTACAGAATATAATTATTCCATTTTGCCGCCCGATTGGGCCGAATCTCACCGTCCTTAACATATGAAAAGAACCCCTTAGTGCCTTATACATGCGAGTATATTGGTGGTAAACAAGAAACCTATCACTGTTTATGCTCCATTAAACATAGAATGTTATTACAGAATCTGGCGTCTGTACTCTTATGAACTAGCTATAATATTAATCTATCTATTTTTTTATTTAAGAAAGGGCTGTTTTGAACTAAGTCTAAACATTTAACAGTAGATACATCTGTTGATAAACTGCTGAAGTGGCAATTCAAATTAAAAGTCTATGTTGATAGCGAAACTATTTTACTGCGTTTGCGATTTTGTTTCCAACCATGTAAACAAATACGTCGGTTTGGGAAAAACAACTTTAAAACTTGAATGTAATGTTCAGACTGCGCTACAACTTCAAACAATCATAACTATTTAAGACTTTTTAAATAGTTTTTATTCTTAACTAGTTCTAGTCATTTTGAGATCAATTAATTTGACACATTTCCGCAAGACTGCGATGGGACCGAGTATTTTGAAGCCTCTTTTGTTTGTGGTCAAAATAGAGTGGATCGCTGATTTGTTTGAGAGGAAATAACATCGACAGGAAATTGGGACCTGAAAGTTACTTGTGTATACATGTAACTTTTGACACAAACTAATTTTTCAGAAAACTAAATAACTAAAGATAGTCGAAAAATTTATCCCACTGAAATAATACTGAAAGGGTTATCTATAGTACCTTTATTGTGCCTATAACATCTAAGAGACCCATGCAGCCTTGAAATGTTCAATTATTTTAAATGCTTCCTTAAATGTGAACGGGTTTTCGCGTGCAATCCTTGGCGACCTTTTGGAACACATTTGATTTAGAATATTATTCTTTTTTCGTTTAGTCTCATACTTTGTTTTCCATACAACAAAAGAGCAAGAGAAATAAGTATGTATATCTTATTACATTTACGGTATTTACCTAATAAATAGCGCAAAATATAAAAACCATACTAACTTGGCCTACCCTGTACTGAGTATAAATCAATAGGTAATTATTTTTAGCTCAGAATACGGTCTTTTATATCAGAATGTCTTGAATTCTTGAGAAAGCCAATTCTGTGGTAAGTACCTATTGATTGTGATTGCTCGTAGTGTGTGTAATGAGATTTTGTGAATGGGAAGGTCGTTGTTTGATTTGTCGGGCCTTTTTCTAAAATATATCTCTATTAATATACAGGGTGGACGTGACAGCGACGTATAAACAGATACCACGTATTAAGTACATCATTCTGAACCCAAAAAAATTGCTGTTCCATTCATTTTGATCGTGACGGTATTGCAGCTTTGTAAGAAAAAGCTGACATACAAAAAATAAAATCGATGAAAAATTGCTTTGTGGGGGTGTTCAGAATGTTGCACTAATGCGTGGTAACCGTATGTGCGTCAGTGTCTCGTCCACCCTCTATTACCAACTCTTTACTTAAAACCTTGAAGTCATGTGGTAAGATAATAGATAGACGATAGGTAAAGAAATAATAATGCGATTATAATTATGCTGAGCGTTCAAAATCGCGTGTACTCGACAGTTCCGTGGCGTATTAGACTTTGAACAAGTTACAATTACACCGGATAAAATCTTGACTGGTTGTTATCCACATTTAGAAGGCGTTTGTAAAATTAGGCGATTGCAAAAAGGCAGTTTTTCTTTTTTCGTGTTCGGGCTGACTTGCAACGGTAATGAATTTGTTTATGTTTTGCCAACTCTACACACATTTGACAATATAATATTTAATATGATAATCAACTTTGGTAAAAGTAAAAATAATTTGGTGCACATCTTAAGTAACATAAGAAGGCGATGTATCCTTGAACGAGTTAATTTTTAACAATAATTTATTCTACTAGTCCTATAAAATACGAGAAAAAACTTTTAATGAAGATTGGACAGCAATAAGTAAACAATAGAAACAAAATAAGGACGCTTTAAATTGCTTCATAATTAAAAAGGTCATGAAAATATAGACCAATTTAATACTCCGTTGTTTCAATTCTCCTTACACCGAACGAATTTAAAAACAGAACACGGTAATTAAAAAAAAAACGTACGGCAACTTTCAAACTCCCGTTTAGTAAGCTTTTACTGAACAATGGATGTTAATTTTCATGGAAATCATTGTTAAGCCCGATATATGGGATATACACTTACTATGGTACGCAAATTGTATAGAATTTGCATACATAAAAGCCGTGAGCGGTATTTTCCGCGGCGTCGACACCGCTCCGCTTTTGTTAACCCTGTAACCGCTTACCGGAGATTTTTAATGAATACAGAGTAACAAGTTGCGGGTTTTAACCGGGTTTAGTATCGATGGTGGTTGTAAAAAGTCGGATGTTGAATGATCCGTGAAGCTGATTTATTTATATCCGGTCTCTTAGAAGTTTGATTAAATCTCAGTTCAGATAAACTACTGGCTGCTGAGGACGGATTTAAACGTAACTGAATGCGAGCAGCAGCTACCAGTGTCATTACTAAAGGCGGAATTATATGCAACATCAAATCGACAAAATATGCATGATGAAATTATTCATTAATGCTCGATATATGTATGCAAGAAAAGTGCCAAAAAAAAAAATTCATTTTTTTAATTTCTCCTGATTTTAACAGTTTTGTTCCTCAAAAGTTGAATAATGGAGTGTTGTATTCAAATCACCAGTAAAACGATTGGGCGTTCTATGCATTTTTTTTAACTTGATAACGATCCTTCCACATCCACTAAGGTCACTGAGGGCATAAGTTAGTAAGTAGGTACCTACTAGTGTAACATGCCAGGTCATAAATTATATGAAGCGTGTGTATAAAAATAGGATAGGCATCCACATAGACCAGCTTGACAATATTATTATCCATAAACAATATGATTTGGAAAAAAAATCCCATAAAAAATACATTCCGTACGTCAGAACGTCGAAGCCAACGCGACGCGAGTCCGGACGTAATTGTCGGTACGTACCTAGTCATCAGCCGGCAATTGACCAGATTACCTCTGAAATATTAATGAGCATCGGTATTCATGGTAATGAGGCCATGACTGATTGATTGCAGTACTTAGCTAGTTATTTCACTTCGTTTGCTAATACCTGTAGACGGATTGTGCGGTTAACGTTGAGTTTTATAGTGAACGAGGTTAGTGTTTTTTTAACCGACTTCAAAAAAAGGAGGAGGTTCTCAATTCGGTTGTATGTTTTTTTTTTTTTTTTTGTGTTTGTTACCTCATATCTCCGTCATTTATGAACCGATTTGAAAAATTCTTCTTTTATCTGAATGAATCTACTTCCCGATTGGTCCCATAGAAATTTCATCAAAATCGGTTCAGCAGTTTAGTTTTGAAATCAAAATAGCTGGAAAAAAAGTCATCCAAGTAAAAGAAATTGCGAAATTGATACTTGACAAGGATTTGTGTGTGATACGATAACTAAAAAGGCTAAAATAAAAAAAAAATCCAAAAAAAACCCGACTTCCAAAAAAAAATACTAAAAAAAGTGGAAAATAAATTTACTTTCGGAAGTCGGTGGCAAAAAGTCAATGAAACAAACAATAGTCACCGACTTCCGAAAGTAAAGTTATTTTCCATTTTTTTAGTATTTTTTTTTGGAAGTCGGTTTTTTTTTGCAAAAAAGTTTTTTTTTTGGGTTTTTAAGGACTTTTGTATGGGTGTTCAATTGTTCATTATACATAATGGGTATAAAAATACCATCAACAAAGCCCAAAGGTACTTGTTTTTCCCGACATTGCGATACGCTTTTGTTCTGGAACCTACTGGTTATGGAGATATTAGAGGTCAAAGATCAAGCTTTTTCTCAAGTTTTTTTTTTTAAATACATATTCTTAATGTTTTAGTTTTACTTTAACTATCTCCATGCCCACCGCACTATTTAATGCATCCATCAGCAAAATGGTTTGAGTGCGTTACATTGAGTCCTACCAAAAACGTGATTTTGCACCCAAAAAAATCGTTTCCCAGCAATATTTTTGCATAGGGTTACTTAGTTTGATGTACAGAATGCTTGGTTGACGGCATCGTGAAGAGTCCGCTTACACCTTGTAAGTATATCACCGTATAACCATTTATCGTGCATGACAAAGGCTTTTTGACTTACGAGTCCTCAGCAAATATTAAAATCGTAAGATTTACCCTTCCGTATTAAAAAACGTTTCTGTTTCACGGATGAATGATGTTGTCTCGTTCACTCATACTGAAAATCATATTTATTGTTCCATATGCGATGCGATGTGTGAGTTCACTTTTCATGAGAACAGTCTTTCGTGCGACTTTTACAGTGATCCGGATATGGCATATCTAACAATTTTCAATATTTGTTCTTATTAAGTCACCTTTTTTTTCATACGAAAGTTTTGATGGATGGATGGATGGATGGATGTTTGTAATTTAATCTGGCCAGAACGGTTGAACGGATCTGATTGAAATTTGGCACAGAGATAGATTGTAGTCTGGATCTTACTACTATTATAATTAATGCGAGAGTTTGTATGGATGGATGGATGTTTGTTACTCAATCACGCCAGAAAGGTTGGACGGATCTGGATCAAACTCGGCACAGAGATAGATTATAGTCTGGAATAACGCATAGGCTATTTTTTTCTCTCACACATAATCATCAAAATTTCCACGCGAACGTAGTCGCCGGCAACATCTAGTAACTTAATAAAAGCTGTTATTAAAGTCATTTGCCTTGCTCGATTTTGAAATAATTTTCGTTTGTTACATTCAAAATCCGAGAACCAAGAGCCGAGATTCCGAGAGTCGAAGGAGGCCTACAAAATGCTGGCGTGACGACATACATATGTAGAAGCGTTTGTAAGAGATTGTCCGCCGAAAACCGCACGGAGAGAAGACTGGAAGGCTATGAGTGAGGCCTTTGCCTAGCAGTGGGACAATATAGGCTAAGGGGGAAAAAAAACAAAATACACTAAATGGATCTAAACTGCTTTACCGAACAAATATAAACATCAGGATGCAAATACCCAGTACTAAAGCAGATATCTCAATTCACTACGTGTTCCTGCTAAAATTTGTATTACCAGGAGCCCGGAGGTTAAAAGCACAATATTCATCCTTCGGGAGTGTTGGCATTTGCATTTCCTTGCCAATTTACTCTTTCGAGGTAATTGGTACACGTAAATGGAATGAGAGGGAATTATCGTAAAGTTTCGTATTCATATATATGGATGTACATATAAAGGATTTGTTAGTTGCGTTAATGAGTTGTCGTTGGTGTACTATCAGGTACACCTCTGTTTAACCGATCGGGGATTGCAGGCGTGACGTTATGTTATGTATGTAAATGTGTCTGTTGTACCATGGTCAATGGGAGAGCAGATTCCTGGTATTATTATTAAAATAACCTAGAACGTCACTAGTTTTCCCACAGTTTGTTTCACGAGTGCTGATGTATAACTTATTAGTAAGTCTGCATTGTGATTGTTTGCGAACACACAACCCTTTAAATACCAAGATTTTTAATGTCATCTTCTAAACCCTGTGTTACCACACAAAATACAAAATTTAACATTAAAGAATGTATGTTTTTTAGAGCGATTATAATTATTTTGTTGATGATACTTACATAACATAACATCACGCCTGTAATCCCCGAAGGGTAAGGCAGAGCTGTACCTAATAGTACACCCACTTCCCCAGTTATGTTAAAGTCTCATGTAATAGGGGAGATCCTATTGCCATCAACCGGGCACTAATCCAGACTCTGTTGATGCTACTGATAAATTCCTGTGGGAAAACCCAATATCAATTTGCCCGACCCGGGAATCGAATCCGGGACCTGCGACCGCTAGAGCAACGAGGTAGTTGATGATACTTATTGATGATAATACTTAACCATCCATCTCTCTTCCAGTCGGACGGTGGGGGGCGGTGGGTGGAACTTGAGGCGCAGGTGATGATGCGAGGTGGCGCTGTCGTCGGCACTAACGGCCCCACTGGCAATGCCTTGTTACTGGACTGCAGGTTCGAGCCACCCTTCGGTAAGTACAACCTTGGAATACGTCAAAAACATGACATTATTATATGCTATAATGGTCCTACTGTTGGAAAAGGGCCTGCCTTCTCTCTTTCAGTGCGGTTTGTTCGTCAATGAAATAACTTAGCTCATAAAGGTGGGTTTAAACTAAAAAAAAACAAATAACTTAAGCTGGAGTAGGTAAGAGAATTCTTTTCTTCAGATTCTTCGAGAAACAAGGAAGAAAAGCTCATTCCCGATTTTATTTTTATAATACTTTTCTCCACAATATGAATTTTTCCCGTATAGTAGGTGCGTTTACAAACATTAACCCCCGTATCTATACGTATATACAAGTCAAAGTGTTTACTTGAGTAAATGTAATTTTTTAAGATACGATTTTTATTACATATGTAGTTTAAAAATTGGTTGAAGTTAGAACTGTAAAAAGTTAGAATTCTTAGCTTTGCTTTCGTTGATGGTTCTTACTTCTTTTAAATTAAATTCTTGTATATTGCATAAAAAATGTAATTGCTTAAGCTAACGTAATTATTTTAACTTGACTACAGGGACGGGTGTTAAACTCACATATAAAAACAACAACCGTTCTGTCAACTCACATAGGGATAGAATGAACAAGCTAAATTCTTTTTTGTATTTAAGCGAATTCGACCAATATTCTTGTAGTTTCAACCATTAGTCTAGGTTTTGTCTAGAATATTGCAGTCGTTGCGATCAGAAAAGGCGTCATTGCTTTTGTCGTATTTTTGCAACTCATGCTGATGGATCTGGTAGAAAGAGAACAAAAATAACAGACTGTGTTCCAAATTGTTATGGTGCTAGGAAAATACGCATAACAATACGCATTGTCCATGCATTTTTCGTTAGTTGGTTGCAATACAGCTTTTGTCCGTAAAAGCGCATACATTGAAGTTATTGTACTAGGTCTATTAAATAAGAGGTTTTTTTCTATTGTAGTATAATAGTAATGAAACTGTACTGAACTGATCTGTTGAACTCTAATTCTGTCTAAAATGGTCAACATTCTTCTGCTCTTATCGTAACTTATTTGGGGTCGGCGCAGCATGTCTTCTTCTTCCATACTTCTCTATTTCTCGTCATCTCATCAGACACCTCCTTTCTTGCCATATGATGATATGGCAAGAAAGGAGGTGTCTTCACACAGTCTATCCATAGTTTCTTTGGTCTTCCTCTACTCTCATATCCATCCACATTCATACTAAACACTTTCCTCACGACATTTTCCTTATTCAAATTGTAATCACTCAATATCACAAGATTGTGTTTTGATAACCCTTAACAATGCGCTTGGTTCCCGGTCTCCTCAAAGTCAAAGTAGCATGCGAGTAACTCGCACGCTTTTGTCCAAGTTACTGGCATTTGTATCTCGGTTTTAGATCTCGATACAGTCAGGCGTAGTCCCTAGTCCTATAAAGTATATTCTTAGACTTCCTAGAGAAAATGAAATAGGATATTGGCTATTAGGGTTTATGCAAAGTCGACGATATTCTCTAGCTATATATCTTGGGGACGATTTCCTTTAAGACTTCTTCAGCGGAAATATTCTGTCGCTGAATATAAAATAAACTTTTTTGCATTTTCTCTTTGAAATAGAATATTACTTTACGCTAATATTAACGTTTAATTTCGAATAAAGGACATCGCATCATTAATTATTTTCTGAAACCATGTTTGCAAAATCTGCTGCGATATTAAATAATTAAATTTGATGTATTTTGCGACACATCTCTTTGACGTCCCGATGTTTTCGCTTAGGAAATTTCATTATGAAAAGCGCAAAATGCGAATTAATTAGATTTAAATTTTAAAATGGCAACCTTACTTCTTATGAATTATCATTTGTACGTGATATGATGACTTAAAATTATTTTTTGTGATTACTTGTCCAAAAACTTTCAAAGTTAAAGTGCGGGCAAACCGAGTGGTAGAGAGAGATAGAGCCCGATATTTCTATACATTCTTCAGATCGCTCGGTTAAACCCCACCTTTATTGAAGTGAAAAAATAAACAGTACACTTTTCAAAATGTAAAGCGTGTACACAATATGTTGCCTAAAATGAAAACAATTGCAAAGTAGACTTCGCCGCCACATCGCACAACTTTAAACAACATTTGAACTTCATTTAAACCGAACACAAAACATTACTCTTACGAGTTTCTATCGTAGATTTAATGAGAATATTAAAGTAATCCTGATACTTTATGAAGGGTTTTCATAATTAACGCCAATTTAAGCTTAATTAACGCGTCTAACTATCTCGATATACACTCTCATGTAGATTTAACACCCTTATATTTTTGATGAAGAACATTTTATAAGCGGTTAAGGATTATAACTGCGTTAATGTGACGCAATATAATATCATATTTTCCTGTATTTGTCTAGGGGTTGAGATTTGGTACGCCAAAATCTCGCCATTTTGAAAATTCACGAAATCTCAGCGCACTATCTCAGGTACTACATATTAAAGGACAAGCTCACTGGTATTAACCGAGAACAAAGAAAAAACCGGGCTTCTACTGTTTCCCATGGAAAACCCAATAACACTTCACCCCACCTGAGCATCAAATCTAGAACGTTAAGTTCAGCAGCCACGATTGCGACCTAACTACCAAGGCAGTCCTGAATTCACCGAGTTTAATTTAGCTGCCTGAGCTTTTGTCTACGTGCTGCGGAGTAATGAAGCTCGCAAGTTTCCTTCCTTTAACTTTTTAATACCGCTTGGCTTTGTTGTTAATACCCAAGAGTATTAGACATAAGAAACAAAGAGTAATAGTAAAGAAGCGTCAAAACTTTCATTTGCAATTTACAAAGAAACTTACATACATTACATACGCTCATAAACATTCACACCCTTGATCATTTTTCTCTTTCTGTCCCAAGACGGGTGACAGAGATGGAATCTAACTGAAACAATGTAAAACTTCAACGGTAAAACATTTGTGACCCAAGACCCTTGTCACGAAAACTGGAGTAGTGGGTCCGAGGGTGTGAGGAGGCGTAAAAATAGTTTGTGGGTTACAATTCTTCAAGACATTTCGTATCCCATAATCGATAAAGAAAAAGATATAAAGTGGAGTTGGCACAAATCTCAAGTATGTCAGCTAGGCGCCTGGTTGGCTGTTGCGCCTTGGCACGCTACATGTCCTGATTTTCGAAAATCTATGGTCGGGTCAGATCAGTAAATAGGAGTAATGTTCCTTGATGGTTTATTCCACATTCGTACAGGTCGCTCTTCTTTATGGATTGAATGAAAAAAACATCTTAAATGCCGTATTAATCTATAACTATTGATGGTGTGTGAGTTTCTGGATACTTATTTTTGTGACTCAATCCCGCGAAAACGACTCATAAGATTTCGATGAAATTCAAACTGAATTAATAAATGACCACAAAGGTTAAAGGTCTCTAGAGTACACAGGTAAAATAGATAGATAGTAGCAATACTATCCTACATGATAATACATTCCGCTAAGAGCTTTTTAAACAGCCCCACTTTTTCTTCATGTCCGAGAAAATCGCAGTAGGTAATCCAATTTACTTTGGAGTAACAGACCCTAGTGATCTATTTTCTTTGCTTCTCCATTACGCTATCTGATAAGATCGCATCTAAAATAGCCACTTAGAAAGTCATTTACTACCCTATCTTTTATAGCATTAAAAAGTTTTTAGGACTGCTGAATTGTTGATGTTAAAGGGCGTAATGAAATAGAAACGGTTAAATTATTGCTATCTTCATTAATGTTTAGGGAAATTCGTAAATTAACACAAACGGAGCATAGCGTGAAGCTCTTTTAAAAATGTTTACAAACAGCATTTGACGCACTTACCAACTGAAGTGTTCCAAACTCCAAAACAGGAAAATATGCATGGTCCGCTGTCAATTTCAAAAAGGTTTTTTGAGACGTGGCCATAGTCGGAACCAACACCGCCATCTTTTTTTCAATTAAATTTTAACACGATATTTCACATTTTTTTACTAAGAGAGGTTGTTTTTACTTCTCCTGACTATATCATTGAATTGCCTAAAGAACACTAACCCTATTGTTTCTGTAATGAAGAGTAAAATAAAAAAAAAAAACGGAAAAACTTTTCAAACTGGAACACCTAATTTCAGAACAACCCATTAAAAAGTTAATCGCAAAGGAAACAAAAGCTATTCAGCCAGGACGCGTCACTAGGACGAGACGGTTTTTTTTTATTTTCGTCCACAATGTAACAAACATCAGGCGCCGTCTAGGCGGCGATGTGAGACTCGTGGGTTGAAACGCTTCAGTGCTCGGGTGCCAAGGTCGCTGTGTCACGTGACCAACTCGGCGACCGCCCGACCGATAATGAATGGACAGCCTTATTACGTCTATGGCTGACTGTAGACGATTTGGCGCGAAATGCTGAGCGTTCTATTTTTGAACGCGTGTGTGTGTGTTCTTTTTAAAAATGGTTGCAATAATGATGTAAGTTGTCATGATGGATTGCTGGATTGATTTATGGAGCGGAAAAAAGGGATCGAGCTATGGTTTTAATTATTCCTTACTAAAATGTTGTGTTATTTTGATAAGTAGTGGTAATTATTAGCATTTTTAAGTTATCATCATCTTCCTGCCGCTGTCCCATTCTACTTGGAGTTGGCGCAAAATGTTTTAAGTATATGAGAGAATACCTTACACCAAGCAGTTAAACTATACAGGTATTCCATGGGTTCTGTGGCTATAAGATTCAAGAAAACTCACAAATGGTTTTCATTTTTTCACAATTTAATGGTTGTCATTTTTGGTACTTATCTAGTTCATATCCAGACACGGTTAAACGCAATTACGCTTCATAATATTAAATTTAATCGCACTATATCATTCATCCAATCCGTGCCCTACATAAGGAACATAATTACAAAACATGAGGTGCATAAAAGCTATAATATATATATTGGCATCGGAGTCGTTTCGTACGTCAAATTTGATGGATTGTGGTCGTATTAGGCGGTTCCTGTACTCGCACCTTTATGATAAATTGAGGGTCACCAGACGATTAAGCGTGAAAGGGGAGATAAAAGTACCGGTTTAGTGTAGAAGCTACAAAATATGTGTTTTTAAGAGCGTGTACGCCGTACGGCATTTCGTATCTATAAATTTTCAAGTCCTTATTTTTCGATATGACAGAACCGATTTTAATGAAACTTCGTACTCATAAGCAGGATATATAGGTCTAAAAAGTTAGTTGAAGCCATTTTCGCAAAATTGTGTTATAGTTAAGTTAAACCGATTTTAAAATATCTATGGAAACTGAAATTTGCAATTATCTTTTTTTTAAATAAGACGTTTCGAATATCTTTTCTACTAACTTTTTAATACGTTATGCCATGTGTCCTATGCGTGTAAGATGCAACCAAATCATCCTTTTAACTGGGCCGCGCGTGAGCCAGGCCGAGTGCAGAGTCATTGTCCAAAGGTAACATTGAACAGTATAGAAGTATAGATAGATCATAGGTACTGACCTATATTTACTTTTTCATATGACAGATATTTACGCCCTCAATTTGTTTTGTGAGAGCTCAGGAGTGCGTTTCTGTGTAACTAAAATAATAAATAATAATTTTATTGACACAAATAAATAAGGTTTACATTTCCATTTGAAACCCTGACTCCTGTGCTAAGTGTTACAGGAGTCAGTGTCTTCACCCGTTTTTGGACAAAACAGTTCACAAGCGGTTATGTATCAAAAATTGGAAAATAAAATTGAATAACAATTAATCATTAAAATAATGCATGCGTGCTCTTGTGTGTGTGCTCTTGTGTGTATAACTGAACTCTTCTTGTTCATTCGAACCTGAGATCCAAGTAAAGTGATAACGATTAGATTTAGACAAGTTTAAAATGTACGTGACTGACCAAAGCTACTAAAAAACTTAACATTTCGTTTAAAAGCTAAAAACAATAGTTACTTATTCAGGCCTTCTAATGTTTATTAATTACGTCAATCTATGCCATGGTCATCATTAGATTGTATCACGTTATTTTGTATTATACAAAACTAGCGACCCGCCCCAGCTTCGCACGGGTGCAACGGGACACTAATGTTTTCTCTACTATAAAATGCATGAATCATACATAATTATAAACCTTCCTTTTGAATCACTCTGTATAATGATGGAAACCGCACAGTTACAATAGTTTAAAAAAATCTAAGAGTACAGACGGCGGGAAGTGACTTTGTTTTATACCATGTAGAGATTGAGAGAAATTTCTAACTTTGACAATAATTATCTCAATCGTTTAGCAGTGAATTGAACTAAAAGCTCAGCGCTCAGTTAAACCAGTTCGAAATGCTTTTAAAATGGCCGCCGGCACCTAGCTGTCAGTTGCGATAATAATGTGAACGTCGCTGGATAGAACACGACAGTTGAGCTGTCTTAAAAGTTTGTACTGTGAATTTTTCGGAACACATACATATTATATACATGCTCTAATGCGCCGCTAGAGGCGTTCGTGTTGAGGAAGGTCTTCAGGGATGTCAGACGTCATAGTGATCGCGCGTTGCGCGTTTTTATCACGTATTTTTACTAATATTCACAATAGTGGTCAAAATTGAGCCAATCGTGATTAATTATTGTGGCTTGAATATTTTATTTGTTAGTATTTGGCAAAATAATGATTTTTAAATGTTTCATGCAATGTTTTTTTTTTAAATATATTTGTTAATTTTTTAGAGAGAATATTGTAAATGTGGATCTGAAGTTTAAACTATGTTATTATTCGTAATAATATAAGCTGTTTATCAAGTTATTGGTACTTTAAAGTATAACATAGAATCTTACTCGCCAGTGGTGCCATCTGGTGAGCTAAAAACGATAGCCTTCATACGCCAAGCCCCTTGCCGCCAAACGCGCCTTGACCGGCAAATTGCAAAAAACGTAAGAATATTTGATTTT
Organism: Standfussiana lucernea; assembly: GCA_964057025.1. Lineage (NCBI taxonomy): Eukaryota > Metazoa > Arthropoda > Insecta > Lepidoptera > Noctuidae > Standfussiana > Standfussiana lucernea. The sequence continues at coordinate 10,157,520 of OZ059802.1, forward strand.
AGCGGGCTACCCTGGCGCTTCCACCTTTATATCGGTATAGGTGTTTAAATATGTCATGCCAATGAAAAACAAACTATCTTTTAGATTTATGATATCAATGTCGTCCGCATTTAAACTCATCAATTACGAGTTTAGTTCTGCATATTGCTCAGAAATATACTTGCCAGTATGTGTTTGAAAGCTTTTAGTTGCTATTCTAATCATATTTTCAAATTGAGTGTTTTTAAGTGTTATGTATCTATAGGTTTTTATCTGGGACCCTACCAAATACAATTCCGTAACAATAATATCCAGTTTCATTTTAATAACGCCAAACTTTCCGACAGTCTACTTGATAAGGAAAAAGATATTCATTTAATTTCGCTATTCTGATAACCGAAGTTTCTGCCAATTATAAATGGATCCAATTAATGTTTTATGCAATTTTATAAAGCGGATTGAATGTTGAATAAAATCTTTACGAAAGTTATTTTGGTATAGGCAGCTGAGGCTTTTGAAATTGCCGTGTGGAAATAATTAAGCTGTATTTTATGCATGGCAATGTCATGATTTCCATGCATAAAATACACTTATACCGTTCAGCTTAAAAAACCTTAATAGAGCGATATTTACATGCTTTATAACCAAGATACAAATATTATTTGATACAACAGAAAGGTATTCAATTAATTTTTTCATTATCGTCGGAAAAATAATTGCTTTTTACATCTTTTTCTCTTACTATATTACAATATGTCTATTTAAAACTTAGTATCTAATACTTTATTAGCAATTAGGTGTATTTACTTTTACACAGTTCTCGTTTTATATTTTAATTGCTATGTAAATGTCGTTTAGAAAATTTTGGCCTAGCTCTAACGTACGTGCTTTCCTTCAAAGGTCCTTCAGCAAAATATAAAAAAGAATAACATTCTAAATGAGAACTTAATTATTTTTTACCTTAACTTGCCAACTAATTTTCAATCAAATAAAATGAAGTAAATACAGATTTTTACATCATTAAAAAGGCATCATATCCACTAAATAACTCACAAGAAATGTTCATCTTGTCCTGGTATAGGTTCGTACATACGTACAAAGAAAGCCGACATCCGTCTTGTCTCCGCTTCCTCAGATTCTCTATAGAAAAGTAGGGTAGTGGGTGAACGGAGGGTGCACCGTCTAATCAATGTATTGTACTTCCCGTGTAGGTACATATGTTCTACATTATTGTATTAGGGCGCTTGTATACAGCGTGAGGCTGTGTTTTGCGTGCGTTGCGCGTGTGTGTGTTAGTGTGTGTGTGTGTGATCGTATGTTGCTCTTTTATCATTACCCAATATTAAGTAATAGAAAAAGGTTGAGAGAGTACTCTTTGTAATATCTCGTCTCAGGCTTACACAAAGACCGGTTAGATGTAATACTGCATTGTACTAACAAAACAAATACATACAATGAAGTTAATAAAGGAGATTGCGTACCTTGAGTCAATTCGCAAAGAAAATAACAGTGGTAAAGATCGTCTGTCTCTTTTTTTACTCTCATCTCGATTGTGTGGCTGTAGGTTTCTTTCCAAATCTCTCTGTTTCACGTGTTTTTAGTATGGCTGAACGTTGACTGTTCTGATGCCGATCTTTCAGCGTGTTTTGGGGTAATACTCATAGCAGTTTTGCTTCTTCTTAAATTCTCTTAACCATACCTAGATATCGCTATCAGCGATAAGGCCGCCATTGTTGTAACCATACAATTAGTAATATTGTAAAACATTTGTGTATCAAGTTTGGTGTACAATAAAGTACATATATTCTATTCTAAACGTCTCTCGTAAAAAGAAAGCGATCGCCGTTATCATTATTTTGATATTCATTTTATTCGGAGATCGAAAAGCGCTCTCTGCAGAGTGTTCGAGTTTAACAAAATGAAGTGGACGAGCCCGTATTTGCGCGGTGATTTCTTATATTAAAACATAGTCTTAGTTATAACAAATTAAAATTATTCCACTTATCGGTCGATGTTGATTAATCTGTCTGGAAAATTGAATCTGGAAAGTTGTAGTGGCGAATTTAACGTAAATAATAGATTACATTCGTTTAATATTGTTCGAACATAAACCTTGTGATTTTGTCCTTTGGGATCGAATTCTTGATTTACGAGTATAGTCTTCAAAGAAAGTTGGGGGAGATGTCTTCTCGATCCTCGCGATTATTACAATCATTATCTATTCACATTCTATTACAGTATTATTTGGGTGGAGTAATCATTTTTGGATTGTATGTTGCTAGGTAACTGTTGCCGGGGCGTATTAGAACAAATAGTTAGGCTGGTAGTTGGTCGATTTCATTTTTGTATGAATTTGAAATTGTGCTTTCATATTAACAACAATTTCATAGCAACCCCCCTGATCAGATATAATTTATAACTATGCTAATAAACTACCCGACTATCCCACTTTCTTTAGTGTTCCAAGTGTTGCAGCATCTAAAATGGTAAAATTCTGGATTCAACTAATTAATTATTACTATTACTGTCAATATGACACGAAAAGTAAGAAGGACTAACGTACCGAACAAAATTGTGAAGCCGTATGGCAGATTTGCAAGTTGCTTAGTCTTCAGATAAATACTGAATGAAGTCACATAATTAATTTGCCTGGAAGGTACGAAATGTATCGGTTATTCCCTTGGTATTACAACTACAGAAGACCATTGGAATATTCATTCAACTCTCATGTTTTAGTAATTATTAATGGTTTCTACCTATTCATGAACGCCGAATTTGGCTGCACTATTATTCCATACGTAGATACATGCCATATTCAAACCCGTATCCAAATGATGTAATTTCCACTTAAACAAATTATTATCAACTTTAAACTAGTATGAATAAATCGAATTTTAGAATGTCTACAACAGTTGAACATGTCATTAAAATGTTCAAAGTGGTACCTACTGCAAACTGAACTTTAAGTACACATAAAGTTCAGTTTGCTCAGGTATTAAAGATTTTACCAAAAGCAAATCATAACTTTGTAATTTCTTAAATTAATTTACAAGCGCGTGAAACAGTCGGCATTCTCATTTGTAGGCACTTTGTTTCAGGTACAATGTTTGTTCAATTATAACCGACGCCATTTTGAAAAAGTTTTGCTACCTAATGTGCTCACTAGAGCGTGGGATATGGGTCTTTGATGTTTATCTAGGTTATACCTTGTTTATAGTTTCAATGCTGTTTCTATTCGCAGTTGTATGGTCATCTGTGATTTGTTTATTTCAAAGTATGTCTATGTTTGGAAAAAATAAATAAAAGTATGGATAAAAATGTTTCCGTAGCTTTACTTTAGATAGCAAGTGATAATAGACACTAAATCTCCCACATACTGTTCTTCTTCTTTATCGTGTGGTTAGTGCCTAACCTGGTGTCAGAGTTTTTATACCGCCCAAGGGCCTCTGACTTGGCTTTTACATGCCGTCGAGAAATATCTCTCAGGCATGCTGGTTTCCTCACGATGTTTTCCATCACCGAAGCAAGTGATAATTATAGGTACAATACGCACATAATTCCGAAAAATCAGAGGTACGTGTCTTGGGTTCGAACTCGAGACCTATGACTCGGCAGTCCAACGGTCACACCACTAGACTATCACTGCTGCTACACATACACACACACTGTACACACACACACACACACATACACATACTGTGATGCCACAGAAATACCTACAAGACTCGACGTGAGGTTATTTTTTCACAAATTTACCCTAGATGTGACACCATAGCAGACAAGTTACTTATATTGTTGGAACTTGGCGATTTGGCTACGTTCGGTTTGGTGGCCGCCAATACTAAAAGTATTTAGTTCGCGAGGGCTCTAAAAAGTAACTAGCACAAACATTATTCATGAAAGGTCCTCTTGAGTTGAAATAAAAACAAACTATGATGATACATTCAATATTCCATGGCGATAAGCAATATCTGCCTAAATTCAGCAAAGCGGTTTTATGGAGAAGTACGTTTAACAGTTTACGTATATTTCTTGTCACGATAAAGTCTTGTATAAATATAGAAGACATACGAAAAAACGAGTACTTTATCCAAGCTCAGAGATTATTTATTATTTTGTTTGATTTCTTAAATTACCTTTTCATTTTTGTGATGATGGGATATGGAGAAAAATATTGTTGTGTAGGGAAATATGAATTAGTATGGGTAAAGATGGAGGCTTTGCTTAACGAAAAGAGATTGTGATATCGATGAATGTTTTTGAACTTAAATTTGTAGGATTAATACGAACTTGTTTGTTTAGTTTCTAAGATATTTGAGAGAACAGCGTAGTTTTTGACTAGGACAGGTTTTTAAATATTGCCAGGATCAATAGAGTGTAAAAGTATTTCTTCAACAATCCTTATATTTGTATAACGATGGTAAAAGCCCTTTTCTGATTGTGTCAAACATCAAAACAGTTCATATTTTGATTTCAATGAAAAGTATATTTAAATAACTGTTCAATCTTCAACCCTCATTGTTAATGTCTAACCTACTGAAATTACCGAAATTGTAATCTCAATTTCAATTCCACTCAAAAGATTTTGAATGAAAGACGCATATTTTCAAAAATTACTTTCTCACTCTTATACCACTGGGTGAAATAAGTTATGTATTACTGAAAGACCAACCACCCTCGTTTCAGCGCCCCAATCAAAATTCAAGACAGGCTCCCGACTCAAAATAGCATTTCGGAACCTAATTCCCTTTTATTGCAAGCATATAATACCAATTAACTTGCGCCCAAGGAACTTTGTTCACGAATTTGTACTTCGTAGGCTTATGACAGTCGTGATATAGGTATGTAGATATCGTTTTATATTATGTAAAGACTTAGTTGAGAAAGTTTTGTTCGTAACGTCTTTTTGTGGCCCCGGTTTCTTGTATCGTTAAGAACTACGTAATGATTACCTAGCCTTTTTCCAACTGAGATTAACATAAGCCATACACAGGTATGTATATACTCATCCGAACACAATCCACATAGCTATCAACGTTTTCTAAAGCACAAAATGCCATATTTAAGATCGGGACTGTGTGTAGGTAGGGGTAACGGTTCGTTGTGTGTTCCGGGTCAATGTGTTTGGAGGGAATGATTTATGGGTGTTCATGTTCCCACGAGACGTTAAATATGAGTACTGCGCACGAAATTAAAATGTAGGATTTGTGTTTTATAATATTAAAATTACTTAGGAGCTCGTGGCTAAATCTGCCTGTAGTCATGGTTTATGCCCAGTTGATGCCTTGATGGGAATATGCTTGCCTTAGTACATGAAACACACACATATCCGGGTACACTTCTGCTTAAACTTTCGAGTTATGCAAACTTGATGTTATGTACATAAGTGAGTGTGTGTTTGTGTTTTACGTAGTGTTGAATACTTCATGCACCATTTCTTTCTTACTGATCCTGATACTGTTAGCCTGCGTCATCCCACCCAGCTGGACAAGGGCCGCTCCCCATGACTTCCAGTTGTTCCGATTCAGGGCTAACCTGGACCACTGGTTCTGGCTAGCTCGTCCCGCCATCTTCTACGAGGTCTGGTGCGACGGATCTTTCAGTCGCCTATAATATTACCTATGTATGTATTTTTTAGTTAGTTATATTACCCATCTATTCCTCTATTCCTCTTATTACCTATTGCGACACATTAATAAATCATTTCCCAACAAACAGAATATACTGAAAACAACAAATAATTCATCCTTTTACATCAAACCTGACCTTATTTCGAGGCTCTAATACCTTATTAAGGAATCTATTTGAGCTGAGCAGTCGCGTCATTTGATGCCGAGTACTCAACAGCGACCGAGCAAAGTATAGTTATAAATCATTGCAAAAAACAAACGGCAAAAACGGCGTTATAATCCGGTCACCAGGCATCAGTTACAGAGGTTAGAGCGAACAACCTCAACGGTAGTAATTTGTTAGGAAATCATAAAAATGTGAAATTGCCATAATTTTACTTAATTAGTAGTTAAATTCTCTATTTTAGTATCCAATTACCGTTATCACAAATCTTCCCTATTTCCTGTATTATTTTAACAAATTTGGTAATATCTATTACTATTTTCAATATCGACGTGATAACTGATAGCCAACCAATTATTTAATTTGTTTAATCGGTAATCGTTTTTTTTGTGGAACGCAATGGGGGGCCTGATTCAATAAATTATTGCTATTATGTCCGATTAGATTCTAACAATGTTAAGGTAATAAAATAGATCGTAATTATAGATTTGAACAGTGCAAGTTTGTTTTGGTTAGTAAACAATGCGCTACTACTGAAACAATAGTGAGTAAATATAATTTATGTGATAGAAACGAACCGTGAACCTGTTACAAATGAAATTGGTTTGAACGTCTTCGACGGTAATTCCCTCGGGAATATGGGAATATTCAGTGCAACTCGGGGTATATGAATTTGAACAAGTACACAGGTAAATAATTTATAATTATTTTATTCGCAGTGGAAAAATAAAAGCCGCTATTCCAGGGTTGACAGTAAGGCTAATTTTTAATAATTTTGAGTGGCTCACAATTCGTTAGAGCTGCCTATGGCCATCTTTATTGATGCATCTTTCTATCACAATGCGTCGTGACCTTGGAAACAATTTGTGCAACGCTTCAGGATTCATAATTGTGACTTATATAATGATTTTACTACCAATTGTATACATTATTAAAGAATTGAGAATTCTTGATGGTGAAATAGGTAATTAGGTATGGTGGTATTAAGCTTTTCTTTGGACAAACGCTTTCACAAAGAACTCCACAACTACTAAAATGAGATCACATAACGCACCTAATAGTTCCACCAGCTTCTTCGTAATTTCTTTTCCAAGCCAAAAAATAAACATATTGTTTACAACAAACGTCTAATCTTAAAACGGAATACACAAATCTCATTGCATTAACCCGCTCTCTCCGCGCCAGTCCGTTTAAATAAACCAACGCTCTCTAGGTAATGACAAGATGGCTCCGATTACGCGGTACCGCATATATTACGAGAGGGTTAAGTCGGCGGGCAGATGTACCTAAGTAATATCTTCATTTCAATATCATAGTGGAACAGCCTTCATTATAATGTTCATTTAAATTGACAAGGGGTTTGTTTTGGAGATGTTATTGCGCAGTTGAGTGGTTGTCAATGAATGCTGTTTCTCTGTATCGCACAGGGTACTAATTAATTTATTTACGTACAGCTAGTACGGAAATTATTATAAAAATGTTACTTCCATTTTTGAGTCGGATTTTGTTAACAATTTGTCAAGGTTTTTTTTTGCACGGAATTCTTTTATTTCAAAAAAAAATTGCCTTAGTTACTCCTTATAACATCATATTATATCTGCCAGTAAAGTCCCGTCAACATCGGTCCAGCGGCTTCGGAAATTAGCCAGAACAAATAGACAGACGGGCAGACCGACTGACAATAATTTAAAAATACCCAAAAACATAACCCAACCTGGTAACTGAATCAATATCTCACTGCAGGCAGTTTATCATACGAAATCTTCATTATAACCCGTTTTTCAGCTCTCAAAAGAATCGACAGTTGTCATTCCGTTAAAATATTGGGATACCGATAACCACGAAAGAGGAAACGAATGGAACTGCTTTATGTATGCAATTTAACGACTGAATATATCTGAACATAATATATATATTTGAAGATTCTTTAAAAATGAAAATTGTGTCGTATTTACTGTGCTTTTGATATTTTCTTGCAATGGAAAATCATCCAAGGCTCACAATCAGCATTTATAATTATTATACTGATGGCGGCAGAAGGTTTAGGAGAACTTTATTTTACAGAAGACATGAGATTTTTTATTATAACTTTTCTCTTTGTGAGCATTTTTCGTCTAGCAGACAGCAAAAGCCTTACTGAAATGGCAACCATAAAGCCATAATTTTCATGAATTTATTCATCAAGGTATTAGGTATCTCTTCGAGTCTAAACCTAGTCCTGAGATATAAAGCCAGATACATCCCAGTTAAGTACACAGTACTAGCTTACGCGGCCGTATTTCAACATGCATACACAGTAAAGTGTCGACAGTAGCGAAACTTCGTAGACAGGACCGATTCGGCGTATGTGCGCCAACATACGACTTGTGTCACTGATAAAGTATTCAGGAACAGTATTTACAATTTGGGTGTACTTTAGCTGTTACCAATTCCGAGGATATGGGTATATGTATGTATATGTTTTTAGGGTTCCCTTACCAACTTGACTCTAACCGTTTGTAATTCAACATGTTATGCATATTTATGAGAGCCCGGTTATTAAATATGTAATGTAGGCCCTCCTACCTCGAAAACATTATTTTATTATGTGTTTTTTTTAAACGTTGCCCTAGGAATTTCTTCTGCATCGTGAGTGCTTAACAAACATTTAAAACTCACATAAACAAACAGCGAATCTCGGAACAACTGCCTGTAGGCCATACAAATATTCGTTCCGTGAATCGAACCCGCGACACGCAGCGAGGCAGCCAATCGCTCAGCCACTGCGCCAACCGTGCCGTATTTATCAGTGCCGGTGAAATGTTGTGATAAATTACGATTTATTGTTGTGTTTACATTATCTACCTATGTAAAGTATTAGCGTCCATTGTACTTGTTTTAATTGATCATAGTTATTGGAAACTGATGGTTTCGTGTATTTCATATTAGCTAACACTAATGAAATCAACAAAAGTATTTTCGTTTTCTTAGTAAGTTGATGTAGGTATTTTGAATGTTCTGTCACAGCCAATTTGTTTTTTTTCCCACGCATGTTTTTACAAACGCACTAAACTAAATGTACCAAATGGTCCTGAAGAATTTATTCCAATATATCAATACTTAGCATTTGTCACATTGGTCATCTGTGGCGGGTGTACTTATTTTTGACATAGATTTGTGGACGAATAGGTTGACACCTTCGTATTATTACTGAATGTATATGAAAGCATATACAGTACTTATAACAACAACAAAAAATAAATTTAAACAACATATCGAACGAAGCTCGCGGGCAAGCGTCCTAAATAAATTGCACTCGAATTAGTTCATGACACCCCTCTACGCACATGATTTTTCACTGTCACGCTACTGTTTTCTATTAACTGTGCTTCACAGTGGTTATCTCGTGAGTACCTCTTGATAAATGGACCGAAGGCTACAAGCCACCATATCTTTCTGGTTAATAAACTCTTGCCCTAATTCGCTTTCTCTCGGAGGAATCGTGCTATTTAGAGAACCAATCTCGTTGATAAGGATGTTATCTCCCTATATCTCACTTATTATAATGAAGTTTGCGTGTTTGGATGCATGTTTATCACGCAAGCTTGGTGATAAACTTAGTTTCGCATACATCTTTGGTCAGTTATCGAGAGAGTTCTAAGTTATTTCGATAGTGGCACGGTTCGAAAAGACATCAAAGAGAAAGAAATTGCATGTAATGCTACACGTAATTTAAAACAGCATTCTGTATATCTGTCTTCTTTACACGTTTTCGTAATTTGGTGCAAACAGGCATAATCATATAGCTCATATTTAGTTACCAACAATTCAAGTTTTTTGTTTTTTTGTCAGGCAGCTACATGCATAGAAGTGTGTTAAAAGAAAGTGTTGAAGCATACAAGAGTGTTTAGTTTTTCAACACTGAAAGTGGTAAATAGAAAAGTATTTAGTACGTGACCAGATTTCTAATACCTAGGTAAGTTTATTTTGGTTTTAGCGTCGTGGTTTAGTAAATTAACAGATATTTAGAACTAATTATCGCTCGCCGCATTGGTTTTCGATAAGCTGGCAGTAAATTGGTATTTATAGCTAAACGAGATTATACCAAAGTTCAGTTTAAACGTTTTAGTTTCCATTTTCATAGTTGTTTTTAGTAGAAGGTTTCTTTGTTTGCTAGGTGCATATTTCAGGATTTCCAAAACTTGTTTTCTGACTGGAATGAAACTCCTGTTTCATGAGCCGAGTACGAAGTTGGTAAAACGGGGTGTTTAGCTTTTATCCTATATATATACTGTAGTCGTCTTTCTTCTTCTTTATCGTGTAGTTAGTACCTAACCTGGTTTTTATGCCGCCTATGGGCCTCTGACTTGGCTTTACATGTCTTCGAGAAATATCTCTTAGGCATGCGGGTTTCCTCACGATGTCTTCCTTTACCGAAGCAAGTGATAATTTTACAATACTCACACGATTCAGTAAAATCGGAGGTGCGTGTCTTGGGTTCGAACAAAGAAAGAAGGCTATAGTCGTAACATATAATGATCAACCTACAATGGTCCCTTTGCTGGGGCATAGACCACCTCTCTGGAGCCATAATCCACCACGCAAGTCAAAAAAACGGATTGGTGGACGTTATACTATGTTTTCGAATTTTCTGTTCTAAACATGCTGGTTTCTCACGATGTTTTCACCGTTTTGGGAGCAGTGGTTTTATTTAATTACACAAAGGAAAGCGTCTGCGTGGGTTTGAACCCATGGGAACTACTGAGCTACCGGACTCGCTTCTTCATGTTTTCAACCGATAAACGTCAACTGCTGGGCGTAGACCTTACTTCAAACTTGTTTGGTGTTATTGTCCGGTGGTTAACGTTCCAACGTTTTAATTACGTCCGTTATAAATAGACATTTTCCTTGTTCAATCAATAAATTATTTTACTTTTGAAACTAGGCATATAATACAAGGTGTTCGGCCTTACTATTGTTTGAATGTATTGTTTTGAAAATGAAATTAACTACTGTTCTCTTTACAAACAATGGTTATAAATAAATTAAAAGTTCATTGTGGTGTGAAGTCCTTTATGTCTCAACATGAAGGACTTCAAAAGACAATCAATTATTAATATATTTTTATAGAGATATCCATGTCGATACAAATTACACATTACAAATTATTTTTATGTACAGTTGAGTGCGTGTTTCTATATGTTTAAAGCTTTAAATGGTAAGCAGATGAGTAAAGGATCTGATAATAAAATATTTAAAAAAAAGTTTTGTGTTGTAAATCTTGCAAAGTGATATTTTTTTTTATGTTAATATATTTATCTTATTTCAACAATTCAAGAACAACAAGAAGCGATGTTGGTATCATTCTTTGAATGAATTTAATTCGCAAATGAAATTAAAATGAACATAGTTGTCTTTGCTCTTAAAATGCACTTGAAAAAAACCTTACTACATCAAAGCAAAACACTGTTACCTAGTGACCTGACTTAATAAACTGGACCCCAATGCGAACTTGCAATTTTCCAGTCGCGAACATCGAATAAACTTACACAGTTACATACCCCATGTGTTCGTAACAACCGAGTATATCACAAGAGTAGGGAATACGACAGAGACCAAACTTTATACTACTTCGATTGTACAGTCGCAACAAAATAGCTTACGTACCCAGTAACTCACGTTACCTAACCTTTCAAACCAATGGGGATGGTTGAGTGAGATAATGGACACAATTGGACTTTATTGTCCAGTAATTAGTGGGTATTTATATGTTGATGGATGGAGAGGAGGGAGAAGAAGACTAAGGAAACGAAGGATGGATTGTGTGAGGAATGACGTGAAAGTAAAAGGAGCAACAGATAGCGTGACGGTTGACAGAGGAGAATGGAAGAAAAAAACGTGTTACGCTGACCCCAAGTAACATAACACAACAACAACAAACAACAAGGGCAGGAAGATGATGAATTAGTGTAGTATACCGGGACGCGTTAGTGAAACAACACGCACACATTGCGTGCTGTGCATTATTACCTTGATCATGCTTAAATTTTTGTCAGATAATAACATGCAAATGATGAAGAAAAAAACTACGCGTTAAAGAGTGACCAAGGATTTCGTGAAGTTAAGTTTTAGAAGCCGGGTGTTAGTCTCTGTCGCGTGCCTACTCATGCACACATACTCCGTTTACGGAATACAAATTGCGCTCCGAATATTTTTTGATATTTTTCCTTTCAAGTTTAAAAAAGTTTCGTTGTTGGCACAATAATAAAGCTGCCGGCTGTTTTGAAATGTGCGGGATTACGAGTCGAGTGCGGCCATTTTAAAGTGTTGCCGCTGTGAAATATTATGGTTCTTATACATTTTTTATTTGGTGGCAACCTTTATGCTTAAATAAAAGGAACGGAATGATCATGGCACGGTTGAAAGGAAAAAATACTTAGTTAATCTTTTATGGCGCAATCAGTGGAATGAGAATTTTGTTGTATTGTGTTTTATTTAGATATACAAAGATACTAGTAACCCGCCCCGGCTTTGTTTGCTGAATAAATATGAAGTTATTGGTTTCTGTACTTTTCTCAAGAAATTGTGGTATGATAAAATCAATCAATGTTGCTGGATATAGCATGAAAGTTAATCAAGTCATTTCAAAACAGTATGTACAGAAAGACTCCGGGCGATATCTGAATTGTTCGCTATTTAAGAGGAGTGTATGTTAACGTAGCGAAATAAAGGCACGTCAATAAAAATGATACTGAATTGAATAATCTGTGAGATCAGTAATCAATCATTTGAAAATAAAACCCTTTCCAAATGTCGTTTAATTCGCCTCGACAGCTTCCATTTTATCATGAAAAGTCACTAAGCAATTCAAGTCAACCTCACACGTTGGAAAATTCCCTTTACAATGACGCAGATAAAACTGATTACACGAACTAACTCATTAAAACTAAGGCTCGAATAAAAGTTCAGTGGTTCCACGCATTTTAAAATAGAAAACTCGCTTTGGAACCGCGCCTCTCGGTAACCTAGCAAAATTCGACCTAGAAGTCAGCAAAACTGTGTTCTAAATCAGTGGAAATAGAGTCGTGTTTACGATTTCTGTGTGTCAATAACACTGGTTGGTTTGTGACGAAACGAGGGCATCTTCCGAGCTGTCACGATGACCCGCCGTCCTTGTTTAATAATACTTTCAAGCTTCGCCAGTGTGCTACGACAAATTCTGTTGTAATAATGTGTCTACGGCGTAGCGTGCTACGGTGCTACGCGAGCTACGTAAGTGCTACGTAGTAAGCTTTGATATAATTTATAACTAGTCTTAATTGGTGTTTAAGTTTGCCTTGCGTTTAATTACTGCGGCTTTTTAGTATGTACTTAGTAGTGTTTATTGATATGTCTGATTGTACAATGCTTTCTGTCTTATTTGTCGTAAAATGTACAGGAATTGCGATTACTATTTTGCATTTTATTGCCTAGTTAACAACTGTATGTCTCTTTTAAGTTGGGTAAAGTAGTTTTCGTATCCTGTTTCGTAATGAGTCCAAGGTTTGATGCTCGCGCGCCAGGATTTGTCGTTATTATTATTTTTTATTGGCACACTTCGACTAGTTTTATAACATTCATACGTTTTAGATAACTATTATCACAGATACTAATTGTATAATCATATATGTAAATATTAGTCACGTTGCTCTGTTTTCACATAAACATGTTTGTATGCAAATCTAATGTTTACTTAACTAAGCTGTTACCTAGCTGTTTGTCTAATGAAACCAGATAACGCGTTAACTGCACAAGTTTACGTTTAAACACGTTACGTAACTGATCTTTGTATAGATAAGTAATTAGCTACTGAGATTGTTCCAGATTATTCTGTAACTGAAGCAATGATGGGTTTAGCCTCGAAATTATAAAACTAGATATGCAGCGTGGATGGGACATTGACGCACAAGCGGTTCCCACGTGTTCAGGACTTCATTTTGAACCACACATAGAAATTTGTCATCGGTTATTTAAAAAAAAACAGCTACTACAAAATCTACACGGCCAAAATGTATGTTTTTAAAAAAACTTTCTATGTGGGGGGGTTCAGAATGATGCACTAAACATGTGGTAACTGTTGGTGCGTCGGTGTGCCTTTCACCCTGCATACTTAGGTTTATGATATAGAGGGTAAACCATATGTATGGTACAGGTCATACAAAGATTTTTCCGTGCAGGAATCGAAGCCGCGACTCGCAGCGCAGCTGTCAATCGCTCATCCACTGCGCCAACCGTGATGTCGAGCTAGAATAAGCCCTTCACTTTCAAAACTACAATATGTTTCTCTTTCACATAAGAACCTACATAATTATCCCATCTACAAATTGACACGTGTATTCGAGTCACCTTATGTGTTCAGGTTCAGCCATTTACGCGACATTTTATTTCCATACACATGCATATCTTTGTGTTTTACTACCAATAGGCGGACGCATTTATTGCAAAACGCTATAACATTGTATGTTACGGTACGTGGAATGTGGGGCGTGGTTCCAGACCAAGCGAGTTGTTACAAGAATGATGTAGGTATTTATATCGTTGTTTGGTGCATTCTGGTGTATTTATTTGGTACAACACCTATGAAACATTCTGATCAAAAACACTAATATTGATAAAAAGTAGTAAAGTTTGTAGCTTTATATATTTGTAAGTTTGGATGTAAAGGGTAATCTTCAGAACTACTGATCCGATTTCGAAAATATTTTCACTAATGGGAAGCTACATTAACCCTGAGTGTCATAAGCTGTATTCATTTCCTGTGGAATAATTTCTGAACATAACACGAGCAAAGCACGGACAAAAGCTAATTAACCAAACAAGGTGGCGAAGACAATACGATAGGAATATTTTAAAACTATCTAATAAATACTAACATCGAAATGTAGAACAAAGAAAAACTAAATAGCATAAAACTGTTGACGAAATAGCCATAACCATTTATAAATATTGGTTCACTAACCTTAGGTATAATTTGCACTTATAAACATCTGGAAACAAAATTTAAGGAACGAATTTGACAAAGGCTTTTGAAGTAGCGAATTCTCAACATGGGTTCAGTATTTATACCAATTCGGGGGTCGTTAACCTAGCCTATGTTAATGTAGGTTACTACACCATGTAGAAAATGCTGAAAATGAAAAATAATGTCCTGTGACTAAACAACTGGATATATTTTGATTGAATTTAGTACAGGGGGTCTAAAATGGCCACTTTAGCAGAACATAATATGATAATAATATGAATTACGTTACAATTCGTAAAATGGTCACAAACTGATAATTCAACATATTAACTGTGTCACATATTGTCTGTGAATTTTAATGTGATTTATATTATTATCCTATTATGTTCTGCTAAAGTGGCCAATTTAGGCCCCCTGTTTTAGTTATCTGTATATTTAGATTTTTTCATATCAAAAGAAAATAGAGGGTCGCAACCCTAAAATATAATATCTCGTTCGATGCTAGATACGACATTTAAACTGCCCCCTTTGTAGCCGTTTACGGACAAATAAAACACTCACTCTGCGTTCAAGATAACATTGTTACATGAAAATGGTCTCCTTTCTTCACTCAACTTCAAAGTAGGCTATTTTATAAAGGACAATGTAATTTAAGAGAGTTTTTATGATTTTCATGTCGTATTATAGGCTAATACCGGGTCCTTGGGATTTTTAAACGGTTTTGTTATTATAAACTTACGATGTTTCTTTTCTTAATATACTTTGTAGTCCAGGAATATTAGGGGTTTCACCTCGGAATGAGAGATAGTCAGCTATAAACTTGTATAAACCTTTATTTTGACACCCTAAAACTTGTCTCAAAACCTGCTTATCGCAGGGTGTCCACGACTACAGATATTCCAAGGTCTATTAAAAGTATATAAAAAAAAATCCTTAGACAAAAGTTGTAGAAAATTTAATCCTCTACAATATTTGTAATTACTTCAAATAGCATAAAACCCATAGGAAACGAGATATTTGCAATAAATGTGAAAAAAAAATGATTTTTTGACTTCTGACCTTCTTTTTTTTGTAGTAATGATAATTTTTTATTTGTCATTTTATTAATAGTCATTGTTACACAGAAAACTACGAGTGCAAGAGAGCTACGGGCACATATCTCAACCTACGCATGTGCTAGGTAGGGCATTCAAAAACCGGTTTTCGTACATGGTAAAACCCGGTTTTTTCGGGGTTTTACTAAGGGACCCAAACAGAGTTTCGATGCCCTAGTGCTAAGTAACGTTTATTGATCTCGCCTTATGTTGTAGCTTGGATAATAAACTAGACGTTTATCCAATAACTGTCGGTAAGTCATGGGAAATCGAGGATAAGCCTAAGTTTAGTCAAATTAATAATTAATGTCTATCTTCACAAACAAAGGGAAAAATCTAAATAAAAGTACGCTGTAGTATTTTCAATGCTCGGCTCAGCGTCGAAAGTTGAAAACCGAAAAAGTGTTAGTGACTACACACACAAGTTTCATGTTCAGGACTCAAATATTGTTAAAAGTCAAAGTACAAAGGTTGTTGACGCTTGTGACCGTCAACAATTTAAAATTTAGCGTATTCAAAATAATGTACATTTATTTAATTAACAATTTATGATGTTAGAACGTGAAGGAAATTAAATATTCTGACGTTTCCACTTCGACTAAAGCTGGCGTGCAATTGAGTTTGAAAAATGATTGTGCTTAATTACAATTTTATATTTATAACAAGTCGTCTTCGCTGCTTCGTTACCAAAGTTATTAATTGTTCATACTTTGTCTTGAAAAATGTAGGTACGGTGTTAATATCGTGTGGGCATAAAAAAATGGCCTCTATAACTGTGCTAAGAACACGCACATTGCACAACATGGTTAGTAACAAGTTGTTGTAGTTGGATTATTAGAAAATTATATTCAAACATAGGTACTTCATTATGTTTCGTATTTTTCCACATGACTTGTCTTTTTAGATCTAGGGCCAATGTGGACCAGTAGCCATTGATTTTGTCCAGCTCGTCCCACCATATCCTACGAGCTGCCTAGTCAAAATTCAGCTTACGACTTAAAATAACCGGCGAAATATAGATGTGCTGGAAAGAAAGAAAAATTTTTGTCTTTTTGTCAAAACAAAATTATTAAATTATCAATAAAATAAAATTAAAATTGAGACAAACATTATGAAATAAATTGGTCCTGTATGAGTTCAAAGGGCCCTCATCTCAGAATGGTGTATATTTCTGCCCAACCCTTCTGGAAACACAGTCGTGATTTTAAGTTATGTGTGCATTTAACAGATTACATTTCATTACAACATTGAGGGGAAACACGCCATATCACGTGTAAATGCGTGTTATGGGCAAATGGGACCTTTGAATGTGTCCAGCCCCATCCTATTCAATGTGTGTCCTATTGTGTCCGTTATCAGCGGAGGTGATGTCAGTTCAATAGCACGATTTCGAATTCTGTAATACTGAAAAAAATAAACTGTCCTTTTTGTATCCATATTCTTTGGAGTTTCCCTTTGCCCTTCGGAAGATTTATCGTATAAATTAGTGAGATGTATTTTTTTTATTTGCCGACTTTTTTCCACTTCCGAGGAAAGGTTTCCCTCGGTATCGTTTGCCTGAGCCAAACGTATGGACTGCGCTAAAGCGGCTGCATTAAGATGGCGCGTCGCACTTGACCGGTTTTTCTGCATGGTAAGATTTATTGTAAACCTACGCATGCTTGCTGAAAAACTCTCCGGGCAATACTCTGGCAATTTAACAACTCTAGTAAAAATGCATCATAAAACTTTCTTCGAAGCCTGCGATTGTACCGAGTACCTAAGTATTCAGGTCCATAATTAAGCTGTCATACCCCATGCCTATAAATCATTTAAATAATTCGCGGGGCTACTGCACACGTCAAACGTACCAAGTGATTGCTCGCTCATGCAAATTTCGACCTTTTTTCGGTAAAAATACGTATGGAAAAAAATATTTTTAACTTTACGATCGGGAACTCTCGTGATTGCTCTAACTTTTGATGCGATTATGGTATTAAGTTGAAATTTATTCGAATGGACTTTGAAAAAAGCCTACGTAAAAGTCATAAAAAAAAATTAAGTAAGCTATTTTTTTTAATAATTAGCCTATTAGTGTACTATGCAACAAGCATTACAGACATTACAGCCCTGATATGTTTATGCTCTTCAAATGTCTGTTTGTAGTACATGCCGGTTTTCTTTTGGTTTTTTCTTTCACGTTTTGAGAGCAGTGGTGATGGAATAAGTTCGAAGTTCTCGTGTCTAAATAATAACAGACGCTCGGATCGATCTTTAAGATAAACCGTGCCTAGGCAACTAGGTTAGTTCGTGGTTGGAGATTACATACTGATTACATACTGTTTACTCCGTGCCTCAGAAAGCATATTAAGCCGTTGGCCCCGGTCGTCATTTTTAGATCTTCGAAAGTCCTAACAGGTAGTCTGTTACTCGAAAATCTGACGCGCAGTCCTACTAAGGGTTATCGTATTACCCAGTACTAACTGATTTGTGGAGGTCAGATAGGCTGTCATTCCATGTAAAATACTGGTATTCAGCTGCATCTGGTTAGACTGGAAGCCGAACCGAACATAGACGATTAAAAGGCTCAGCAGGTGATGATGGTGATGAAATAATTTACACAAAGGAATGACTACGAACCCTTGGCCTACAAACTCGTTAGTCGGAGGCCGTCACCATCAAGCCAGCATTGTTATTGTTTGCTATTTTTAGCCTTACTGGGAAATAAGGCTTGCATTTCAGCCTGCTCCGTTGCGGTTTGAAATTCGATTTAATATTCCCAGTAATCTTTTCCATCTTTAGTCTACGTTGTTTGTTTTAGGATTCGGGAAATTTCATGTAAATTATGTTTTGAACTGACGGCGACCGATGCCAAGTTTGCTAGACTTGTTTAGGGTGCGATGACCTTTTAGGGTCACGTTCAAAGAAAGATTTGGATCGAAGTGAAGGCTTGATTACTGGGCACTTATTGACCGGATATACTCGTCATGACTTAAATGAGGTTGAATACTATATTGACTTGTTTATATGTATGTTTTTACTAGATAATGCGGTCGGTGGGCGGATATGTGTATGTGTATTAATAATATTAACGAGTAATAATATCAAATAGTATATGTTATACTACTACAAAATTAATATAAAAAGTCTAGTGAGCGCAAGCGCGACTGCGCGAGCATGAGCTCCTGGGTTTGATTCCCGGGTCGGGCAAAGTGTTATTGGATTTTTCCGTCAGAAATTTCTCAGCAGCAGCCACGGAGTCTGGATTTGTGCCCGGTTGATGGCAATAGGCTCTCCCCCTATTTTACATGGGACTTAAAAAAACAACTGGCGAAATGCGGGTGTTCTATTAGGTACCCTTCTGCCTAACCCTTCGGGGATTACAGGCGTAATGTTATGTTATGCATAATATTGGAATGGATTCTCTAAAACTAGGTCCTATACTATGGCCTTAATAAACCCAGAACTAACCCTCGTCTACGAACAACCTATGAACATTCATTTATCAATAAGAAACTACGTAACATAGGTCGCTAATGACATCTATGGAAACAAGAGTCGCTTGGGAAATGAATTTAATCTAAGAAATTGGGTCACCCCGGTATATTAAAGAGATGCTACCGTCTTTTCTACATAGTTAATTATATTTTTATACACATTGTTTTACTTAGAATTTCTTTAGAATCTATAGGTTCATTGATAAGCATTTCATAATTTTATTTCACTTTCGACCTTTAAAATTATTATTTTTTATTTAAAGACAGTTGCTTATTTTTATTTTTAGAATAAAATTAAGGAGCAAATGTCTTTACAAAAAGCTTATACAATGGTGGAGCATAGCATATTTAGTTTATGTTGCTAAAATTGCTGGAACTCGTGAAAAAGAGCTCGTGGCTAAATAATAACAGCCGCTCGGGTTGATCTTCAGGTTAAGCTGCGCTTGCCTAGGTGTCTCCTTGGATGGTTGACCACCCATTTCATACCAAGTTTCTTTCGTGCTTCGGAAAGCACGCTAAGCCGTTGGTCCTAGCTGTCATTTTATAAATCTGTCACAGTCGTTACAGGTAGTCAGCGGCCCGAAAGTCTGACAATCAGTCTAACCAAGGGGTATCGTATTACCAAGTACTAACTGTGTTGTGGAGGTCAGATAGGCAGTCGCTCCATCTAAAACGCGGAAGAAAATCGATATGTAATGGGTGGTCAACCATCCATGGATCAACCTAGGCAAGCGCGGCTTAACCTAAAAATCGACCAGATCAGCTGTTATTATTTAACTACAGTGGTTTCTCGTCTGTTGAACATAAATCGATGATAATGATGATGCCATCTAGTCGCTATCGGCCACAGCGACTGCATTCGATGGCTTTCTAAGGTGGTTGTCGAGAGCTTTGGTGCGCTGCTCTGTCGGAATTAATAGTAAAACTTACAATAAAGTGCTTTCGATTTCCTTTTGTGAAGTTGGTTCGAACGAAGCTCTTCCAAAACAGTTTTTACTGCGTTCAGAAATTTTAATAACATTTAAACACGTGTAGAAGATAAACACAGCATTGTCATAATTTGGTATAATCGTCAACGCCGATAACCGCAAACGAAGCTGTCCTTTTCCGATCATAATATATTTTTTAAGATTTCCTAACAACAAAGACATTCAAATATTTACGAGCGATATGCGGGACAAAGCGAAGAAAATCGTAATCCAATACTTGTTACTACTTATAGTAACAAGTATTGGATTACGATTTTCTTCCTCTATTTGTTACTAAGGTAACAAATCGTTGTGTCTAGTGTCACACTCCCGCTTGTCAGGTAGCATTTGTGTGTCAAAAGTTTTTGTATGAAAATATTCCCAATGTCCGCTCTATAACTCTTTTAAATCTCTTTGCTTAACAACATTCTTTCTCTCCTTCTTCCAGACGCAGAAGGCACAGGCGGTGCGGACCTGCAGCGCAAACTGGACCTGCTCAACGGCACGCTGGACGCAGAGAGAGCCGAGCAGGCCCGCAGGCAGATGCAGTACATTGCTCACTGTAAGTTACCTAATAGTCCTCCTGATCGTTTGGATCTGATGACCATTCGTCACATCAGCTATTTCGTTGCTATCCATAATAAGTCACTAATACGTCACCTTGTGCATCAGGTCAGTTTTCTTAACTCGTTTCATGCTCTATTTCGATTCATTCCCAACTCGTCCGATGCATAATGTACAATAAAGCACAAACAAAATGTTTTCAGTACTACAAGATTTTATTATAAAATAGGTACTCGTATAATCTTTGGTTAATTAATCAAACACTCGCTCAGTAGACACTGCTGGACTAAACTACTCCCAAGCTGTAAAATACCCTGCCGTCAACCATACGCATCCAGTCTGACTTGACACAGACACCTTTTTAAGGTCGTCCGTACTTACGCCAATACACGGTCTCCACTCTAGGTCTCGTTTGTTTTCGATCATGGCCAATCTGAACGGAGACGAAACATACCGACGGATATTATTGAGAACAATTTGTGTTTACTTGAATAGAATCAGATGTATTTACATTCTCTTGTCATTTGCCGGTGTCGTGTGGACGTGAAATGTAACAGAAATTAAGATTAACTATTTTTTTTTTGTTATCCTGAGCTGTCCCACTCCTGGGCTAAGGGCTCCCTCCATTTCTTCTAGTTTTCTCGATGTTGCACTTCTTCTCGCTCTCTTCACTAAATTAATGACAAAAAAACGGAGCAGGCTTTGCTAAAGACTACCTGGCTAAATCACCACTCTTTTATCTATGGTAAGAGCTATTCTAATATATTATCATGTTTCGATACGGATAATAGTATGACGTTAAACGATTTCCTCGCAGAATGAATCGTCGTCTATATGGGACTATAGATGGCAGTTCCGGGCCCGAGCGTTCGTGCATATAAGATTTATGATTCAGTCATTACTTATATGTCATGTATAGTAAATTCTACATGTCGGACGG
Source organism: Standfussiana lucernea (assembly GCA_964057025.1). NCBI lineage: Eukaryota > Metazoa > Arthropoda > Insecta > Lepidoptera > Noctuidae > Standfussiana > Standfussiana lucernea. The sequence continues at coordinate 10,179,314 of OZ059802.1, forward strand.
AATTTTAATGCAGTGCAATCGTTTTAACCGACTTCAAAAGATCTCTAGTTCTCAATACATCTGTTAATATTTTTACTTCAAAGTTTTTGTGTTATGAATATTGTATTTTTTTTATTAGTGTTCATTAAACTGCATTTTAGATGACCTGACTCACATTGTAATTGGCGTGACAAATTACTGGCCCAGACTGATAAAAAAAAACCATCGACAAGAAAGGTAGTGGATGACTTTTTCAGTACAATAACACAAAGTATGTTATTGTACTGAAAAAGTCGTCCACTAGTAGTTCTTAAAAAATTACATGATTAAAATGACAGCTGTCATGATGTACATAATTAAGACGATAATTTTATTTACACTACGTTTCTTAGAGTTTTATAAATAATAGCCATATACAAAGCGAAAAATACTGACTGTATAAATATGCATTTCTAATTATTTATTTCGATAGGACCTAAGCTACTAGTCCCTTTAGTTTGCCAGCTATGGCCTGTAATACTGCGCACTATGCCTTATAAATCCTTTACCTTATACAGGATGGCACCGACAATACGACAATAAATTAAACTGCATATACCTAATGACGTTCCCAGCCTGCGTACAAAAATTTGTATTCGAATATATCCAGTAGTTTAGTCACAGGACATTATTTTTCATATTCGGAATTTTTTACATGAGGTAGATTGATATGCTAGCACTGATAGGTTAACGACCCCCGCATCGGTATAAACACTAAACAAGTGTTGCCAACTCGCTTCCTTAAATGTTATTTCCAGACGTGAATTATTGCAAATTATACTTAAGGTTAGTAAACCAATATTTATAAATGGTGTTGTATTTCGTTAACAGTTTTATGCTATTTAGATTGTTTGAATTTTTTTTTTAATTTCGATGCTAGGATTTTTTTGATAGGGACAAAATATTCCTATGAACTAGTATTACCAGTGTTTTCATTTATTGTCGGCGCCACCCTGTATACTATACCTTAGTAGGGCCACAAAGTCATCATCATCAATAATGACATACTGTGAACGATCATGGAAGAGTCATAAATGAATTGACATAAGCTCTCGAAAAGCTTGTGTCAATAATCTTGAAATTTGTTTTTATTGAAATATTGCCTAAAAAGCGCTCGCCACATGTCTAGGCCTTCTTATTCGTCTTTCAAGATAGGAAACTTACCATAAGAGACCGAAATGTATGCATTTACGTATTGGGCCGTTTTATGAAAAAAAATGCATATTTGACCTAAAATCAGCATAACAATGTGTGTAACAGTGCATGTTTTTTGTTGTAATTTAACTGGCTCTAACTGCAAAAATGCAAAAAAAGTATCAGAGGTTGATTTTCCACCCTCAAATAAAAACACCTTTATTCAAATAGAGCCCATTGACTACATGTACAAAGATCGTTTTCAAGTTAAAAAAATATATTTCTATGTATTAAGTATGTATTGGTCATAATTACTACTGATATTTTGGAAAAAAACATTGGTTCTCAAAAAAAGATTGTAGTAAAATAAAACAAATGACGATATACATTTTGGTATTTTTGTGGCAGATTTCGAGCATTTTTTTGTATTATTTTACACATAATCCGGTATCTACTTATGATCATCGCCTACCAAGCAAGGCGATTAGAGGACATGCTTACCTATCAATCTATTGCGCGGTGAGCTGTATTGTGCCAAGATTAATTTATATAACTATCCGTATTGATATGGACGTAAAGCCGCTTTAGTTAATCGTCAGACCATCAGTGTATATGCCTAGATACTGATATTTGAACTAATTCGTAGATAGTTATAGAACTGGTCTATATTCCAGAACATGATAGAGCACGATTTACTGATTCACTTAGGTTTATAAAGCGTCATCCTCTGACATGTCGATTTGAATTTCATTTTGTCCAACCATAATACCTGCACAACTCTACTATTGATTTTATTTAAATCCTGTAAGGTGTAGATGGTTATGCGGGATGGGAAGGGAGGCGATCAGGCACATCTTATGGAGTATCATAATAATATGAAACAATGGTTGACTATAATTCCTTCCGTACAAGCTTTGCCGATGGCAACACTTCATGGCGATTCTCACATAACACCGCTTGTCGAAGCAAATGTAAAGGCACCGCCGCGCAGATGAGCGGTGTCGTGTGAGAATCGCCTAACTATAACGGCCTTTTCCTTAATGTTCGTTCTTGAGGTTTCTCACAAGAGACATAAAGGAAGCTTTCTCTCTTTCAGCGGGTTACTCAGAGGACTCCGACTACACGTCGGACCTCAACTACCCAGTGGGGCAGCACGCCAACTGCAGCGCGTCGCAGTTCCGGAGCCATGCACACCAGATGCACACTCCACAGGTACACATTATGTTTATCATCACATCACATTTTGTGACTATTTTGTATTGTTGAAGAAATAGATTGTTGAGCAAATTGTCATGCAGCAGCGTTTGAGACACACATTTTGGTCAATTACACACTAGGTACAGTCTGCTAGGCTCGACTGAGCAGCGAGAATAGGTCCTTCCACAGTTTTTCGTTCTGACAGCAACCCAAGCAACAACCTACCAGTAACCTTATTCCGATAATAATAACGATCACATTGAATTTGACAGTGAAAGGACTGCTGTAGCTACTTGTCTCACTCTCTGTTCAGTCTAGCCAAGGTACTGTCTATATTTGTACCTACATATATATCTGTACCCCAAACAATGCGCAACACTGGGTACACATGGGTACAGAATGTTTCGTTGACGGCTTGTAAATGGTCCTCTTACACCATGTATAGACAGCAGTGTCGCAAAATCATTTGTCGCACTTGCATGCATTCGAACTATAGGTTGTCGCAGTGCAGTTTTGTCCCATAAGACTTCACGTAGTGCACTCAAGTGACAATAGGGTCAATATTCATGATAAACACTTCAAATACTATAAGTTACCTTAAGTAAGTCGGACTCCTATTAACACGCAAAGATCTGAATTGTAACCTGTAATAGGCCGTGGCTCTAGTAACTCTGCTTAGGAAATTAAAGGACCAGGCTTCTTGAATTAGTATAATCGTATTACGATATTTTCTAACCATTCCTCTACTTTCAATTTCCAGAGATCCTTGGAGGTATCTCGTGAGAATTCGTACGAGAGGGACGAGTACCACATACACGGGGACACCGACCCGCTGTATTATAACAGTCAGCCGCGGACCAACAGGTAAATATCTACGCCTGGCTTACCTTCTGTTGTTAAGAGCGTTTATGGCTGGGGAAGAGATATTAAGCGCAATGTTGGATTTTGTACTTTTGACGTTGAGCTGAACATTGCAAATCCAATGCCTACACTACTACCTGTCAAATAAGAAATTCACGTGTATAGCGTTGTTGATTCCCCTAAAACAAGGATAGACGATTTTATAAACTCGCAGCGAGCCAATTCATTTTTAAAAGTAGCTACCGATATAAGATAGGTTAAGCATAGGTGTTCCCGTTGTCCACACATCCACTAGCTACTAATATTGTTATAATCTACTTTATACCAAACTGAAGACCTGTTCGCTGAATTTCAGGATAGACACGTGGTCACAGCTGCACGCACAAGTGAGTGTGGAGTCAGCTATATCATGGCGGACCGCGGCTGACTGGCAGTCTGGAGGTAAGCCACACAATTTCTCATCACATTTTATAACATATGATATGATTATTATGTAGAAAGAGAATCACTTGTGTTATAAGATAATTTGACCAGTCAGATGGTCGAGCCGGACAAGACAACACTTTTCAGTTATTGTCAACGGATAACTTGTGTATTTACTATCAGAAATGTATATTCAAATGAATGCTTGCTCCACTGATGCATTTGATGGTGCGGTTGGCACAGTGACTGAATGACTGGCTGCTGCGCTGCTTGTCACGGGCCGTACGGAACAAATATTAGTATGGCCTACAGGTAGTTGTTATTTGTCTGGCTGTTTGTGTATGTTTATAAACGCACCCACGATACAGAAAACAATTCTTATGTGGTTAAAGTTTAATTGAAAATAAAAATGGGATCAGAATCTAGTCATTCTGTCACAGGTTGCAAAAGTTTTACGAAACGGAAGGATTAGTACTTTCCGAAACCCCGTTAAGCGGACCTCTGTCGTAGACACACATTTTCAAAGTGTATTCATTTTTGTGATGCACGTACTAGACAAAGATAAATCGTAAAACTGAGTTTATTTTGATTCTCTTATCGAACCATGTCTCATGTTGCAGAGGAGCAGCGTCGGCCGAGTCTGGAGCGTCAGAACACGCTGTACGATGACAACATGCCTATGTATGGCTTCGAGACTTACACCACCAGTATCACGCACACGAGGTACGTTCATCAACTTTCATTTCATAAGCTTCTCATTTCAAATTTGCAAATTTTTATCAGTTCAAGATTCGATTTCGTCCCTCCATCTCCTCCGCCTGCCGCGATTTTTTTTTGCTGCTCGGTGGAAGTTGATTTTAATTTAAAAAAATTTACTAGGTCTAGTTTTGAGTAATTGTGATGAAGCGTTATACAGATTCCCAGGACAAAAAAGTTGTCATCCTCTTTCACTGAGTTCTGTGCCTCATTTTGGTAAATGTGTTGTGAGGAAAGACCGAATAGACCAAAGAAACCATGGATGAACTACTGTTGATACTGTTCTGTGCTGGCAGCAGCATGCCTGAGAGATATGTCTAGACGGTATGTAAAGCCAAGTCAGAGGCCCATGGGCGGCATAAGACTCAGACACCAGGCTAGGCACTAACCACACGAAAAAAAAATTAAATGATGAGGCGAGAGAATTATGATGTATTAAGACTTTGTGTAGGTATCATTCGCAGCTGAGTCCATTACCGATTTAAAATACGTGGATTATTAAATACAATAATTATTTATCTTTGCAGGGACCGTTCACATTTATCACAGCAACCCAGTTACGAGGAGTTCTACGACTCGCAATCGTACCCGTACCAGACGTCGTACGTTGGCGACGACTCCCGGCAGTGGGACAGCGGCGGTCAGTACTTCTATGACGACGGGCATGGCCTCACGCCGACTGAGTACGAGAATGTTGTCAATAAGAGAAGGTCTTCAGTTGTTCAGTTGCCGCAAGTGCCGCCTAAACCGGTGAGTTATGAAATAAAAAAAATATGAGCTTTTAAGGTACCCTGAGATGAGATCGAAGTTCAGGGTCTTTGGATGCTGGCTATCCCGCGTCATTATTGATTAGAATAAAAAAATACACACCTATCCATCCATCTATTCGCCTATCTATGGCGAATTTTTAGTCATTGTTTGTACGGAAAACTGGAAATTGGGCAACTTCGGGTTTCGTCTGTTGGTTCGACCTCGCATTTCGGTTTGCTGAACAAAATTAACGCGATAATCGCTATTTAAGTTTAGGTCGCCGCCGTACGTTTCCGTGTTTGCTGTTCATAAACCATCTCTAGAATTGTTTTCTGTTCTTATATTTTTTTACATTCACGACGAAGGAATTAAAAAACGTGCCATGTTGTTTCAGTTGGTGCCATCGTCAAGGTATTCCGACTACAATGAGATGGCGCCCTACAGGCCACGGCCGCGAAGGACTGCCGCTAGTCTTCCAGGTAAAACGCTTTGAACTCTTTATTATAAGGCTATACTTAAAAAGCTTGGGCAAATATGGTGACAACGCTTATTGACACGAAACCGGCGGGAACTTAATGCTGAAAAAGGCCCGTCATTCGCCCCATTTCGCTTCAGACGCGACTCGATACCGGGCCGAACTAAATAGGACAAATTTGATTTGGGATCGGATCACACCGATACCGTGTCGTTATGTGTGGACACTCTATATTAAAAAAAAAATTAAGCCTAATAAAAATGCATCACTTATAATTCATGTTGTAATGTTCAGCTGAAATAATAGCCGCCAGAAATGCAAGAAACGAATGCAATTGAAAGTAAATTGTAATATTCACCGTCTAACCCAAACTGGGATCCAGTTTTGCCTCAAATATTAGAATAGATTGACAGACATTTCGAAATATAATCACATTATGGCGACCCTATCGAATCGAAACTCAACTACCAACAGGACAGAAGTTAACAAAAATGTGATTTTAGATGTCAGCAGGAAGATCTACATAGGTGATAGGATAGGATAGATGGGTGATAGCTGAACCTCTCTGAGCTTTTGGCTAGAGCTTGACTACACGACCAGGTAGCACGAGTCTTGCGGCAGCGACTGCAGGGAAAACAAATGAAATAAGTTTTTGAGAGCTCACCACGAGTCTCCATGAAGTGAATTGCAGACCGACTGTTCGCACGCAAACGAAACAATTGATGTGCGCGTTACAGGCCAATACTGCTGGAAACCAGGTCTCCTCTCTGCGATAGGGTAAATTACAAAAAATACCTGGCTGGGTTCGAACCCACAACCGAAGCCGGGGCAGTTACCACTAGGACTTTGGATGTGGGTACATAGAGTAATAGTGGTATTACTCCATGTTCTACTGCTGCTGCCGCCTTAGCTTCCCGTGAATCAACGTGCTTCCTTTCCAGCCACGCCCTCGTCGACCCCTAAGCGCGGCCGCGCGCTGCCAGTCCCGCCGGGCAGCGAGTCGGGTTCGACGCGCGGCAGTCGCGGCCGCCGGCTGCCGCAGCCCCCCACGCCGATGACGTCATCTATGACGTCGTACGGCAGCTTCACGCGCCCCCGGCGCGCGCCTTCCGCCTCCACGCTTACGCACGTGCCTTACGTACCCGGTGAGCTGGGCTTGAAATAAAAATGCCAATGTTTATGTTAATTTTCAATAACAACCTTAATAATGAATGATTCAACATAAGTACGCTTTTGTTTTTTGTACTTTCGGTGCAAAGCCAAGCGTTGAAATTCTAACAGCGTGCTCGTATAGTTATAGTTATTGCCTCGTGATAGGGTGTTTGCATAAGATTCAGGTTTCCAGCTGTTAAGGAAAAGTCAGGACGGATTGGTAATGATCGGTACGGGTAAAATAATCCTTAATGATTTCTGTATGCAATCGCAAATACAGAAACAGGAAGAAAATATAAAAAAGGTAGAGGTTTTCCGGTACTCACAAACCGGGACTGATATAGCATCTTTGTGCAAGCACCCTAAGTCAAAAGGAAATAACTCCTAAATCTATGGAAAAAACCTATAACGTTTACATTTTACTTTACAGAACCTGAAAAACCTATTCCTGATGCGAGTTATGGTTACGTTAGCTTCGGGTTTAACCAAGACTTCCAAGACACTGCCACAGAACCGTATCAAGATACTAATTATAATAATACTACGTAAGTATTCCTACATCGTTAGTAGATAAATAATAATAGCCAATAGTTAAGCAGCGCTTGCCAAGGTCAGTCTGTGGATGGGTGACCATCCATTACATGCCCAGTTTTCTCCCAGCAAGCACGTTAAGCCGTTGATCTCGGCTGTCCTTTGTCCTTGACATTCGTTAAAGGTTGTCAGTGGCCCGAAAGTCTGGCAACCAGTCTTACCAAGGGGTTTCGTATTACCCAGTAACTGTATTTGTGAAGATCAGACTGACAGTCATTCCCCGTAAAATACTGATGTTTATCTGCATCCAGTCTGACTGGAAGCCAACCCCAACATACTTGGGAAAAGGCTAGGCAGAGGTGAAAGTATTCCTACATCGCATAATTTAATCATTATTATTGTCATAAAGATAACATGGATGTTTATATGTATAATAAGTATGTATTTACAAAAAAAAAAAGTATCTATGTAGTATATCAACTATCTAGTGTCCACGACACAAGCCTCGTTGCTTAGTGTGGCACTAGATGGCGCTGTGTGTAATGTCTAGCGATATTTATTTATTTATTTATAACATGCTTTTGCTTTAATTTAATGACTAAAATCAACGGATTATCCGGGCACAAAATTAGTCGTAACAATTTTTCTAGGTGAAACTGTGTAAAATCTGAAAATCATCTGCTCACTTTGCATTATAAAGATCGCACTTAAATTGTAAAAATAAATTGTAATTATTCCCCCAACAAAAATAACCTAAAGTTTCCTAACAATAGTATAATTGTTAGGAAAACGGCCTTCATGGCCAATACGGATACATTGAGGTTTTTTCTTATAGAAAAATAAAAAAAAAACTTTTTCCTTAGTGCATGACCATCCAGAACCATTCCAGATTCTTGGAACCAGTTTTGGTTTTAAATAACATTATGCATAAACGAGTCATCATATCCAATAACTATTTACTTAGCGAGAAACATATATTTTCTACAGTTATCTGAATTATGAATATTATCACATATATGCAGCTTGTAAACCCACTAATAATTTGCTTCACTCAATGTTCCACTTCTATAACTCATTTGGATCCATCCAGCTTTATGACTCCGTCTTAAATAAGGTTTAATTTTAATTTTACCTTGTCGAAAGAATGGGATGCTCTTATGAAGAAAAAGTTATTTATTTACTTGAATATCAAGATTTGAGATCAGTCAATCTTCGATTGATTCATTGAGAGTGGAAGAAGATGAAATGCTGCGTCGACTCCAAAAAAATAGGGATAAGGACAGAGAATTTTTGGAGATTGGGATTGATCACATTGTAGATTTTTTTTAAAATGGTGAGTCCTGCAAGGGGCATTTAATCATAAGCTGTAGTGAGAGTTCCAGCATCTTATTTTTTAACTAGCAACTAACTCTAATTAATTTGTTACAGTTATGATTCGGATGGGATGCAACCATTCTTTGATGAAACGCCTCACGCCACTCCGCCTGCAGCTGGTAACTATGCACCCATTATCTGCTCTTTTGATGTCCACAGATCTGACAGTGTTTGAAAACTAGCTAGTCCTGTTTAATACTTTCGACAAAAAATTGTCAATAGCCTCACAAATATTTCGCTGAAGCACATTTTGGCTTGGAGTGCCTAGATCTTACACTCTATTAGCGATAATGATGGTTTAAAAGGTATACAGTGTGGAAGTGACACCGATGCTACAACGGTTACCACGTATTCAGCGCATTCATTCTGAGCCCCCCCCACCCCCACACATAGACATTTTTCGTCGGTAAAGTATTAAAAAAAAAACAGTTGTTTCGTACAAAACTGCAATACCTACACGGTCAAAATGTATGGAACAGTTTTTTTTTTTAATTACAGATGTTTTTTATTATATTATAATAGTTTTAGCGTCGGTCTCCACCTTGTATATATAATTGGATTAACATATGTTACCAAAAAGCTTATGTATATGCTGTTGAACACACCATACCACGCACTCACACGCCAGGGCAATGGCTTCCAAAACTGAAGCCATTGCCCTGGCGTGTGAGTATATAAAATTAAATCCACGATGAACTTTGTCGTATCTATTTATACACACTTTGTGATATCAAAATTATGTCAATGTCAGTACAACAATAGCAAGAATTTATTATATTTCACATTAAAAATGATTCAGTTACATAAAAGATAAGAACTTCCGTAGCACGGCGTACAGATTTGTTGCAAACATCAGTTCTTTTTTAATCGTAAACATGATGGCCCGCTTCATACACTGTCTATGTGGCGAATTTTCATTTAATATTTACAACGTTTTCTTCCAATTTCCAGCTCAAAAAACACCGTGGACCGAAACAGAGACAATATCACAGTTCACATACCCTATTACTAGTGAAATTGATTCGTTGTTACCGAAAACAGTGCCATCAACACTTTCATCTTATTTACCTCAACTCTCAACTGCAAAACAAGAAGATGTGTATCACGAAAAAAGTTATCAGGAGGACGATTCGCAGTACGAAGAACAACAGTATCGATTCGACCAACAAGACCAACCATATACAGATCAAAATCAGTATGAAGATAAACAACAACATCTAGAAGAGGAGTATCCGCAACAGCAAGACTATCAGCAACAGCAAGACTACCAGCAGCAACAAGACTATAAGTATGATTCACAATTCGAGTCGCAGTTCCCAGAGGAAGAGAAACAGCCAGTTTCCCATCAGCTTTTTACGCAACAGTTTGAACAAGATCAGCAATATTTACAAGATCAGCAGTATTTCCAACATGATGAACAACAGAAGGCACACCAATTGCCATTCCAACAACAGCAACAACAAGACATACAATTTCAACAGCAACAACAGCAATTACAATTTAAACAGCAGCAACAACACCAGTTACAACAACAGCAACAGCAGCAGCATTTGTTGCAACAACAACAGCAGGCCAAACAGCCTGCTCAACAGTTGCAAACCAGTGTAATTGCCGGTGCTACAACCTTGGGTTCATTTATGGCTGGTAGTGCAAAGAAGTTGGGAAGTTTCTTTGGTGCAGCCGCCGCGGCAGTTTCGGCTCCCACAGTGAGCCAACCTCCTCACACAACTCCTGCGACGACTGCTCCAACAAGCCACTTCGCTTTATCCGTTGCTCCCGTAACTCCGTTCACAAGTACCGTGTCAGCGACAACATCCGTCCCAGAAGTATCGCCGTCAGTGCCAGTGTCTACTGTGACTGTGACCACGTCTGCGCCAGTTTCTTTACCACGAACTCCATCTCTAAGGAGACAAGAGTCCATACAAAGACCTTCGGTGCGTCGTACTCGGACGTTACCAGACGCACCCGAAGAGTTAACCCAGTCGAGTTTCGACGAAAGTGCCTACGAGGACGAGTATCATAAGACTGAATACGATCAAACAATAGACCGCGATAGGACTTCTTTGGATAGGTATCGTGACGACGATTACACTCATGATACCATCCATGAAGAAGTCCCCGAGGAGAAGCGTTTGTCGGAAGCGCCGCTGAGCCCCAGTTTGCAGAAGCAGGCGTCTCCGACGAGGACTATGGCTCAAATAAGGAAACCTTCAGTTGACAGCTATCACAGTCAAACGCCGTCGATTGTTGATCGTAGAACCTCGCAAAGTTCTTTTCATCCCGAAGAGAAACTTGCTGTGCCGACTACACAAGAAGGTAACTCACTTTTGTTCTTAATTTTTTCTTTCAGGTGTCACTTAAAGTACTTATTTGCTTATAAGAAGCAACAAAACTAACTGACTCATAACATATTGAACATTATCATCATTAAAGCCATTTATGATTTATCTTTCAATGTAAATAGTTAGTCAGTTTAAAAGAACTAAAAGATTTTGTAACATACTGTCATGTTAACTTTATTAGATCAAACAATTTATCGTCCACAGAAAATTAATGTTTCCATAACCAACAAAACTTCTGATGTACTTTTCGTGCCTTATAACAGAAAAGTGTCATTCCACAGATTCACTCACGGATAAAACCAAAGTTTCGTTCCATGAAGAGCGCACGACGTACCACGAGGTACCAGAAGTGACTGACGGCTTCCATGAAGCCGAACCTTTATACGATGATCAGGTCGACGAAGAGTACCGAGATGATACATACAATGACCAAGACGATACCTTTCGGAAAGAAAGGGAGAAGTTTGATGACCAAGAACCGTTCCAAGAGACTGATGAACCGTATCAGGAGGAGGATAGTGTGTTTAGAGAAGAGCAGGACAGACCAGAGGAAGATAGACTGGAGTTCCAGCCGGAGCAGCCGAAGTTGACGCCGAAACAGAGGTGGCATCGTGCGTACAACAAGATTGTGATGAAGATGAACGTGAGTACGCTTTCCGATTATAACGATGGGTGCAGAATTAATAAAACATTTTTTTTTCTTTCAAACATGTTTTTATTTCTCGCTCTATTGAGTTCATTTTATTTCGTTATTTTTGTGTTCGATTATTGTTCATTTAGTTAAGTTTAGTTTTCGTTATATTTTTTTAGTTTCTTTTACTTTTTTATTTTTTGTTATTTTAATTTCGATTGTCTTTCGTTTTGTTTGATTGTATTTTGTCGTTTTTTATTATACAAAACTGCTACCAAAATGAACAGAACTGATACTACCAAATACTATGAAATCTGCAACCATCGTCACCTGATTTATATTTCATTTGTTGTTTGAATATTTTGTGTGAGGTTTTTTTTACAATCATGGAGAATTAATCATAGCTTTCAGTAGAAAAGGACGAGGTAAGTCACACGGGCAAACACTAAATGTAAATTTGAAAATAATTGAATAATTATAGGTACGGGCGAAACCAGGTTTTTGTTGTACATTGTCCCAATTTAATGAACATTCAAATACATAGATATATTGGCAGTACGTATAATTAAGAAAACGACATTACGAAGAATTTTCTTTGTTAGAGAAATAAAACGGTTTTTAACAGCACCAACTCACACAGAGTGACTGACGAGAATTTATACGACTCTATAATAGATAAAATAAATGTTATGCCTTGTATTCTTATCAAGGTGTTACAAGAGTTCCAGTTTAAAACGTCTGCGGTTTACTTTTAAAGTTTTATCATTCTAGAACATTTTCACGTACTTATCGAACTGTGTGTGAAACAGCGAAACGTGAATTTAAACCATTTTAGGAGTGTTTCACGATTTTCGTCGATACCGTCATTGTCTCTGTATAAGTAACCTTAAGATATCGCACGGTACTAAAACGAAATTACCGTAAAACATTTTACAGTTGTTAGTTTTTCTCTACATCTATGTATATATATATGTACAAATGTGTAACAAGAAAGCCACGTTCCACGTTAAACAAGACGATATTCATTACCATAACTACGGAATTATAACAATGTTTTTTTTTTCTATACCTATTATAAAAGAGAAACTTGACAGACGGACGGACGGACGGACGGACGGACGGACGGACGGACAACAAAGTGATCTTATAAGGGTTCCGTTTTTTCCTTTTGAGGTACGGAACCCTAAAAAGTGTTTCTTTAAATCTAAGGAAGAAGACATTAATACCGTATCGACTAAATAAGTTATTCTGAAGGCGTCTAAAGACATTTATCTCGAACCAAATCCACATTACACTTGTTAGGATAAGTGCCAACAATAAGACTACGCTAGAGCGTCTGGCTCAGCAGGGGTCACCCATGGTTACCCCCTACCGTTTTATAGGCTTACTGACGATTTAATGGACAAACTAATTGTGTCTTAACACCAATTGAGGTTGCCAAAAGTGTTGTAAGCAGAAGAGGGTTAAAATATGGGTTATAGTTCGTTTTCATTTATGGATATTATTTCTTATTTATTGAAGAGGTCATTATTTTACCGTTTGGTTAAGGTGAATTCGATATCAATAGTTGCTACGCAAATAAATATACATAACTTATTGTTGAAATTTTCCTTTGGTTTTACAAGGAAATTCCTATGTGTGGGAAGTTTTCTCGGTATAATTCAATGTTGTGTATTCAAAGCTTTGTTGTGTTTCAAGAAACGCTTAATTAAATCAAACATTTTTGAAGGTAAGCACAGAAATTGAGCTTCTTTTAGAATATTGTTTTATGTTTCTTCGAATTTTTTGTAAGGTTAACAATTTTTATTTTTTTATTTTATTAAAATAACCAACTTGTATTTACAGCTGTAAACCATACAAACAAGTTATGTAGGTCACTAAACATAAAACAAAATTGAAAAATACTTTAAACATTATATAAGAACTAAAAAAAACAACATAAATCGGCATAAACATTAGAAATTAAATTTAAAAAACAAGGTTATTAATGTAATTAAAACTATATAAAATTATACAAAATTCAATTGCCAATAACATTGAATTAAAGATGACTCAATAAGAATGAAATTAACTATTACATTTAATTAAATAGGTTTAGATAGGAATTATTATTATCAACTTTCATTTCTATTCATTCAAATTCTACTCCTACTGTTTATGTATATTTATACGCAATTTGCCAGTTAAGGGAGAAACGCCGTGGTAGCCCGCGCCACCTTGGCACAGGCAAGTGAAGGAACACGGGTGGGTTTTAGTCAGTAAGAGTCTGACACGCCCTCCCGCTCCACCCAGAGCGGGAGAGGTCATTTGATGATTTCCCACCCAAAAAAAAAGCCCGCGAAATTCAAATATTCTTACGTTTAGCCGTCAGTAGTAAGTAAATAGCCGATCAATGTCGGTTGTATATTGATTAAAATATGAATTGCGGCCGTAACAAATATGCGTTTGCAGAGTCATAGTTACTAAAATTATTATCTCCTTATTTTTTTTCTTCCTTATTTTTACATTTTTTAAATACTCCCATATAAAATAATAAAAAAAAAATGTATCCCACCGGTATCAGGAACGGGGTCCAAGCTATCGGCGGTCAGGGCTCCAGAGAGAGGAACCTCCTAACAATTCGAGCCGTGTCCAGGAGTACCGTTTTCCGAATCAAGCCCTTGATCCAGCTGCCTAACGAGAGCCTCCTCAGGTATTGGTCGAGGCTCTTGGCAATTAAGCCATTGGCTGAAACAACTATCGGCACAATGATCGCCGAGTCCACTTCCCACATGTTCCCATCATGATTGACATAACGGTCCCGCCGTTATGTCAACAATCATTGCGCGCCGCTCTGATCGATCCACCACCACTATATCAGGCTTGTTGGCCACAATAGTCCTGTCAGTGATGATGAATTGATCCCAGTACAGTGTGATATTGCCATTTTTGAAAACTGGGTCGGGCACATATTAAAATTATCATTACAACCCCTTTAAGTTCATTAAATCTCCTTGAATGACTTTTTTATGGAAAAAATATATACAAAATACAAAACAGACTGACGCTGACCGGCAAATTGCAAAAAAAAACTTAAGAAAAATTTAATTTCGCGGGCTACCCTAGCGCAAACTTGAAGAAACTTTACACTGAAATCAGATTATGCCAAACGGTTTAATTAATTATTCTATGTATCATAATCATGAACGTCGGTGATAATTTTTTATCTTATATCCTACACAATACATAACTGCAGTTGTATATTGTATGAATTTACGATTCTACGCTTTAACCCGTACTAGTGGAAAATAGAGCTATTCATAATAATGTAGCGAGTGCAAAGTTCCGTATGTACTTACAATACTAAAGCGAAACTTGCAATGGCAGTTCTGTGTGCTCTACTTTCCAACTAAATGTATGTACTTACCTACCTACTTCAACATTAGATAAGAATAAAGAGTACATAGGAATTAAGATCATTGTACAAAATGATATAAAGTAGAATATTGACTATTCGTTAAGTTGTCAACAATTTACCTTTTTTGTTCAAATTGGTCCTACCAAAACCGCAAAGTAAATAGAATATAATTTCTACAGTGGTCATATTTATATCTTAAACTCAGTTCATTTTATTGTTAACTTCCCCAGTTCCTTCAACAATACGCGTAAAATGTACACCTAACAGTACGCACAATTAAACGAAACGACACACACTACGAACATTAAAATGAAACAAACTAAACACCTTTAAGACCAATTCTAAATTCAAGACTATAATCCCACTGCATAGTGGAGCAACTGTACTTTAATCCAATGCATTACACAGTACGCAAATAGTGCAAAGTCCTGTACAATACTGTAACAAGACAAACGCATATAGAAACAGCGTTGTGCTTTACGCCCCGCTGCGCTGTGCGAGTAGGCACATAATCAAAATGGCGGAGAAAGAAAATGGCTAAATGTTGTTAGTGGCCTTCGAAAGGGTGTGACCTTGAACGGGGCAAATGGGAACTCGATAAATGGGAGATTGGGGGATTATTGATTGATGTATTATAACGTTGATTAAAATGGTCAAAGAAAAGCGTGAGTTTTCCGAAAAGAAAATCCTTAAGGCGTTCATCAATAGGGTTAAAGGCAGTTTTTAAAGTTAAACTTCAATACTGAAAACTTAACCCTCTAGGTATTAAGTAATTATTTAAGATGTAAATAACAGTCCTCCATACCGATTCAATTTTTTGCTACAGTTAAAAAAATATTTTTTTTCCGACCTCTTTGCGCCATCATTTGCGTAAAATTCATATTTAAATACCCAAAAACATACAAAAAACTTAATAGTTATAATCATAGTAGAATCCCCAACATTTGTAGCACAAACGAAGCTATTAACACGCTAGCATTAGAACGACAAACTATGCTTTAGCAAAGTTGTTCGGTCAAGTAGTTTCTAACAGTCCGCTGGTAATAACCAGCAAGTACAGTAATAACTGTGCTATGCAGCGACAGAACCTAGTAAAGTCGATGACTTTATTTTGCTGCACAAGTGTTAGAAAGGTTTAACAAATGCACTTCGTTTAACGCTTGGACTTATTTTAAAAGAACTAGTTTGAACTTTCGAACGGATTTGTACGAGTCTTTAATCATTTTCATTTACACTAAAAACGGCATATTTACCATGGTTACTATCATGATTGCACGCTTGCATTAGCGCAGAAATATCGGGAACTCGAAATTAATAGTAAACTTGGTTCAGTGTTAGTGAACATATCAGTTTAAAAACTTATAAATCTTTAATCATTTGAATTTCAAAAATACACGGTCCGAGAGAAACAGTAACAAAAACTTTTACCATGGATTTAGTAAGTACATAGTTAATGATCAACAAAAATTGAATCCATGGTAAAAGTATGTGTGACGATGTCTCTTACACCGTGTATAATGCGAAATTCTGAAAAAAGCTTACAAGTACAATTTTAAACTATAAAAATCTAACTGGTACATACATACGTACGTACAGTGTCCAAGTAGCCTACCATGACGTCTCTAATGACGAACTTGGTACAACGATTTGCACTATTTCCCCAGCATTGCTCCTCATATTATCGCTTCGCCATCTGTGTGCGACCATCCCAAATAATCCCAAGTTTCAAACAAAGATTATACGGTGCAAACACTACCGGACTCAGGCTGGCTTTAATTGCCCTATTTCCAATCAACTTGCCCTCATAGTGGTCAAGAGATTTTGCATAATTTTGATTTTATCTTTATGTTTTATGGCTGCATAACTTTTGCCTCAGTTTTGTATGCTAACGCACTCAGTGGCAGCCATAGTATGAGTTCTGCTTGCTCTATAACTTACAAAATGCGTTTAAAGCTAAATATATTTTAAACGTCGTGGTGTTTTTATCGTCTTCAAACGTTTGACAGAAATATATTGATGTTTTAAGTACGTTTGGCGATAAATGCATTTAGCATCTAGTGATGGATAAAAAAAAAGATGAATTCTATAATATTCTGAAATCATTGGAGGATAAGGAAAAGGTATGGAAATGCCTGAAAAATAACGACGTGAAAACAACTCCTAATAGGTTTCGCTTAACTTATCTGATTAAATATGTCATATTAAATATCATATTCATTAAATATATACTACGATGTTCCGCAGTAAGAAAACTCCTCCTGTAAATATTGAAAAAAAAACACGTCTGAAGCGAGTCTCTTTTGTGAAAGAATTACTAACACATGGATGAACAGGCGATTTGCTTTCGAGTCTATAAAAATAATATGTAGTACAGTTGGCAAGGTTTGCGGTTCACGCTCTTTTCAACTATACTACAAGGGAAATAAGGGTGAAGTGGTCATCCTATAACATTCTTGAGTGTACCTATAGTATTGGACATCTGGCACATCTGTTTTCTATTTTCCGATGTCGTACGTATTCTTTTATGTAGATTTTATCCGTCCGTCCGGAAAATACTAGGTGATTAAACTTTGTGAAAACTGTTTGTGTACTAAATTGAACTGCATTGAAAGGGGTACAAAGTATTTTGCTTAACAGAGTAAACTAAACGAAGGTACTATTTATTTGAGGTCTTAAACTACGTAAATATACAGGGTGTAAGGGGCACCTAAAACGCTTACCACGTAGTCAGTACATCATTTTGAACATAAAAATTTCATCGATATTTAAAAAAAATGCTGTACCATATCTTTTGACGGTGTAGGTATTACAGTTTTGTAGGAAACAGCTTGTTTGTTTTTAGAATAACCGACGAAAATTTCTATGTACCCGGGGATAAAAATAATGCACTGAATACGTAACTGTTTCTTTAGCGTTGGTGTCCCACCCTGTATAATTTTATTGTTGGAACTAAATATTTTATGCCTAGAAACTGATGATAATAGATTAGAATCTTTTCAGCCAGAACACGTCAAAACTTACAGTTTCAGATAGTGAAGGACTACTCTATGTGCCTAATAAAATGTAACTAATGATATCAAATAGATTGTCATAGGGAATCAGATTAGATACAAGCAGCTTAGTTCGCAAAGTACTTGTAGCCGATATAGACTAATAGCTAACGATTATGTCATAAACGATTAGATTATTACATCCCTGCACGCTGGAGAGGTGGTTGACTGTGTTTTGGAGTGAAATATTTTGTTACTTTCCTTATCAATCATTTTTTAAATGTTTAACAAACATTCAGGGTTTTTTTTTAGTTTTGCGACATAACAAAACATTAATATTTTTAGTAAAATAAAGTAAGTAATATGATACACACAAACTTTCTGAGGTAAATTATCTGTATAATTATGAAAAGTGCATCAAAATTCGTTAATTAGTTTGGAAGAACAACGTGCTAAGACAGACAAACACTAAAACTGGCTTTAATTTATAATATTATGTTTAGATGATTTACGTTGTATGTATGTTTCTCAGAATCAACATTAAACTTCGTTCAGAATCCCTCAAGTAAACAATGTTGTATCATCTTTTTGTAAAAATATTTGTCCAACTTGGGTTTGTAAATTGGGTTCATATTATTTTATTGCTTCTGTCTCAGCAGAACAATTGATTGATTAAATCAAAACAAATCAAAAAAATAATTTTGTTTGGTTATAATTAGAATGAATACTCTAGCGACCCTTGTTTCCACGTTTTTGTGGATAAAATCTTATACCATATACAAGTAAACAATTTTATTATGTATGGACGCTTTGTGAAGTATTAATATTTACAACATCGATTACATTTTCTAGTCCAGACAACCATAACACCCTCTTTTTATAAAACAGAAAAGTAGTTTCACAATGTTCCAAAAAAGTAATATTAATTCCATTCTATGATCGATGCTACAAATGTATTTTGTGATTGTATTTTGTACCTACTAACATAATTATGTAGTTTATAAGTTCCAATTTTTACCTACCAACCATTATGGATCACTATTTTCCGACATTAAATTAAATTACAAAAATATAAACAAACGAACACTCACTTTCTACTCAAAGTTCAACGCACTGTATCAAGTCCTTACCCGCACGTTTCCACTAACAAAAAATAAATAAATAAAAAAACTTTTTAGAAACATCTCAATGAATTTCATTATCATACGAGTATTTACTACTCAGTGATTTACTCTGAATGCCGATTCACTTGGTCTGAACTTGTTCGGTAATTGATTGAACCCATCTCAACGAGTGCACTCGTAAAATAACACTTCATTACCCTTTATATTACGTCTTGTTAATTAATTTTCGCATGTCGTCGGCTATGAATTTAAGAGGACAGTTATGCTTTTGAAAAATGGCTACTATTTACTAAGGTTAGCGACAAATCTTCAAGATAATCGTGCTGAAATCACGTTTCAATTCCGCTGGAAGTCCAAAAGCGGGAGGTATCTGATGAGATGACGAGTAATAGAGATGTATGGAACAACAAAATATGCTGCGCCGACTCCAAATAAATTGTGATAAGGACAGGAGAATGATGAGCAACAAGTCCAAAAACGGTATATTCAAGGAAAAAAACCCGTGCCTGAGACATTTCCAAGATCAGCACTGTTAAGAGCGGAAAATTTCATCGCGGTGTATCGCTTAGGTTTGTCACAAGCCTTAGTTTGATAAAGTAGTCTTGCAAGGGACCAAGTAGTTTTGCTACTTTTAACAACATTTTAAGGCGATATATCAGATAGGCTTGATTTTGTTGGTGTTTCGACATTAATTTGAATATAGTTTACTGAAGTACGTTTATACTTGATGGAATTTCTAGACTGTAACTGTAAATATTCATTTGGGACACAGATTAATAGACCGAGTTTGTTATATAACTTATAAAGAGTAGCTTGAATTTAATAATGCCACCAAATTAAAATACTTACAAAAAGCCAAATACCGGTTTCTGATTAAAATGTATAACTTCGAATAAGGCCATGAATAAATAAACGAAATTATGTAGATATTTACTGTTCCAATAACAAAAGAGTTCTTAAGAGAAAAACACTACGCAAAACCTTTGAAAAAATTTTCCTCTGTTTAATTCTGCTCCCGGCAAATTGCGGGAAGGGCTTCCCTAGTGAGCGTATCAGTTTTACTTTTTATTACAGATACAAATTGAATATTTAATTTTACGTTTTTTTTCCTTGAGGCTCGATCATTGTTGTTCTTAGAGCTATTAGCGCAGAGGCGGCCGTCGCCTGCAGAGACCCTATCGCCTTTGAACTCGATCACCTCATTAGTCCAGCTCAGTTGCTCCATACATACGCACATACGAAACTACGCGTTCCCGCTCAGTCCGTTAACAGACTCTGCTGCGTACGCACCCCTTAATAAAAATCAGAAGTAATTCGAAAGTGTCGTTCGGGGTACGAAACATTGCGCAAGCGATGGCGGCGGAAACTCGCGAGGACGCGATAGCGGCATCCTGCGGGCGACCGTGGCCCTATTGATATCGCACCCATCACTCGTTTGTATGCAAATTCTTCGCTCAGGTGTTAACGTTCAGTGTTGTGGTAGACGTTGATGTGTCATCACACGTTTTAAAAATGTTCCGAAGCAGGAAAGGTCAAGCGATCAGCGAGGCGGATGTCCGGCGGGAGCAGGCGCTGCAATATCAGAACCGTTCGAATGTGAGCGGTTCGCGCCTCCGCGTCCGCCGCGGATCTAGTTTGACGGATTTGGACAAGTTGCGCTGTGGCGGTGGTTCCAGCGGTGGTGGTTCTATCGGGGATTTGATGAACATGTTCAGTGGTAGTGTGAATTCTGTCGGGAGTGACACTTTGGTGGCTCGGACTGTGCCGCTGGAGACGGTCCGGCGGAATGTGCCGCTATCGTCGACGCCGCCGCCGCGCCCGCCACCTTCGCCGCACATCCATGTATCCCGACCCGTGGGGCCGCTGACGATGGCTCAGCGAACACTAAGATTTAGCAGACTGCTCAAGTACCAACCTTGTTCGGCCGACGTACTTATTACTCTGGTGAGTGGCACCACTTAGTTTTATTATTATGGATTTATTAGCCTGACTCATAAATACTCGTCTTAACTTACAAGTTCGCACTAACTAGTGTTTACTTATCCAGTGAAGTTTGTGTGTGCATATACAATGTTTTACCAGCTTTATAAACGTTATCAGTCAAGTGTATCGTGATATCGGTCGTGAGAGCTTGTCAAACAGCCCTGACGGGTGACAATTGCATTATTAACTCATTATCAATTGATCACTTCGATATCATTTGACATTATCTTTACAATATGGAGCTTTTCACAATGAGAAGCTTAGTTTCGCGTTATTTTAAGCTTTTGTATTTAAAATGTTGTCTTGAGGTTTTCCGTAGTAGGAAGAGAGAATATAAAGTGGTAAAGGCCGAGTTCAATGACCGTCGATAGATAACTCATGGTTTAAAATGTCAAGCAAACCTATCTTTAGTGCCTGAAGTCAATAATTTATTGCCGCCATTACATCCATAAGGGAAACCTTATAATTGACTGAAAATATGAACGGTATTATTAATTACTATCGACACTTTTATTTTATTGGGAAACTGCAGTAACATTTAAAATTTATTTCATGTAATAAAAAACTGTATTATTCATTTACATGCTAGGAAAACTAAAGGTTAGATACCATAATAAAAAATTGACTTAGAAACTTTAAATTATTGAAAAATAACGGGAATTAGACGTATGTATTTGGCGATTTGAGTAGGTCTAGGTATTGTCTTATTTCAAGATCTAGCTTCTAAAGAATGACTTTCAGATTTTGCTTAAGAAGTTTCTGTAGTAATTATTTCATTTGATATTATAAATGCGTTTCTCGAAGACTGTTTCTCCAGTCCTTAGATATATATATATGTACGTATGTCAGACTGAAGTGATTCGAACGAAGGCTTGTGCGAAGGCAATCATTTAATTCAAAGACATTCAAATACTTACGAGATATAATTGTATTTCGATGACGTCTGTCAATTCCCTAGAGCGTGGAGTTGGACTACAAAGTTAAAGAGATAGACTGAAGCCTGTAAATTGCGTTTTAAAAATATCACACTGTGGTAGTAATTATAATTTTAACTTTAAACGAACCCCTCGTTTAAAGTTAAAGTTTCGTTGTAGTTTAAAATTGTATTTGTTGTGTGATCTGTTATTAACTTTGTAAGTAGGTATAGCCAGCAGTAAGCTGATTTTTTTCATTAGTAATTTTTATTTAAATTGTAATTAATTGCCTAAACCACCGAGGACTTCATCTTATATTACTGTATTTCTATGTACCGCCACCGTATTGAGAATTTTCACAAAAACTAGTCGATTTTTACATGGATGCGTAAATGAAAGCGCACTGTCAGAAATAAAAACAGTGCCAATAATATTAATGCATTTTAGGTGTCCCTTAATGATGGTGAAACCACTTGTTGGTTTAGTAAAGTAAGCTCTCAAGAAGACTACAAATGTCTAAATCTAAGAGATAGATTAGAGATTCGCGTGTGGACTTACTAAAGTTCACACGCGAGATTGGCGGTTTCTAAATTTGGTGCAACACAAATCTGTTTGAGATAGACTAACTTTTAATTATAACCGTTGCCTGGATTTAGTTTAAACGGGAATTAGTTTCGTATAACCATACTCTAATGCAATGAAACGTTTCAATTCAAACAGTATTCCTTTATTAGATTGATTCCAAAAAAAAAAACGGTCAAGTGCGAGTCGGACTCACGCATAAAGACAAAATTTTTAAACCTCGGTGTTGTTAATGTCAATTTACGAGCACACTCAACAGCAAAACTAAAATTGATTTTCATAGTATGTTAATATCAAAAAAAGTTACTGCTGCAGTTTCACGAGAAAGTCTAAGTCTAAAAAGTTTTAGTCAGAATTGTTGTCCAGTCCTATTGTCTACAACAGAAGGTCTATAATTAGATTTAAGTGTATGTCACCAGCTAACGCTGCTATAACGTACCGCTGTAGAAGACTTTGTAGCTCTACTTAGTAGTTCTTACCACTGAAAACAGATGGCGTTGTTTTCGTATTTATGTCCAAATACATGAAGGAATTTCTCGTATTGGATTATTAAATCTTGCTAAGTTGTTTTGTTTAAAAAATCTGTTACGTACCTAAATAACAACGTCGTCTAACTTATAAAACATGTAAAAATTATAGATAACCTATAACTTTAACTGTTTTATAATGTAATGTATTTATTTTCATTCCTGAACACTTCTGAAATTAAATGATATCTGCACCGCCATTCCCCTTTCAATGCTATCGAATATTTTAAAAGTAAGCACAAAATGTATATAATAATCTTTTCTACAGACAAGAGTGAGTTTTCTCATAATAAAAGAACTGCAGTGTCAGTGACCCGTATTATTTTCCTTTCTAAGTTCTTTCAAGACTATTTCCTAGACTCTGTGTTGAGATTCAATGAATCGAATCATTGAATGGAATAGAAAGCAATGCATAAGGAAGCAGTGACGTCACCGTGTGCGCCAGGGATTTCATGAATTTTCAACCACGCTACTTTTTATTTAAATAGCTGTATTTTTTCTGGAATGTGGTCAGATAGAATTGAGATTTATATTTATTTTATCTCCTTTATTTTTTAAACATACACATAAATAAAAATATTATTACAGCTAGTGCTGCCCCACTGCTGAGCAAGGGTTCCATCCTTTGTATATTTTGCGTTTTGATTTACTTTTTGATCTGACACCTACCCCCATGTCCACCTGGCATAGCTCTGTCAATGTAGCTCAGATTTGTCAGTAATATGCCCTAAATCATTATACAGATTGGAGGAGACATCGACGCACAAATGGTTACCGCGTTTTCAGTACATCAGTCTGAACCGCCTCACATGAAAAATAAATCTATTTAGAAATGGAGTTTATAATGATATGCTAAATAAGTGGAAACCGTTTGTGCGTCGATGACCCCCTTCCACCATGTGTATATACAGGATAGTATGTATATACAGACTGGGAGTAATAAACAGACTATTTATAATTAAGTATTCAGGCAAACTTATTTCACACTAGCTGACCCGCGCAATTTCGTCTGCGTTACATTTTTGATTTAGATTTTTCCGGCGTGGGTCGTTCTTTCACTTAAAATCTTAACACCGCGATTCAGAACTTGGTGTCAAAAGAACAACGAACATCGAGCACGGAGTTAAACTGCTAAAATTTAATGCATGGAAAGCGATCGAACAAACAATATAGGCTATGCAGATTTTCAAAATCATCTAAAGTACCTTTTGCTATCATAACTTTTTGAAAAACCCGATAAGTCGATTTAAAGTTATCTTGTGAGCACTTCATCTTTATTCATTAGTACCAGTTTGATTCAATAGATGTCGTCGCATGTATCTTACGCAAAGGCGATAAGTTCTCCTTGAACAAAATAAATTCATATATCTTTTAATTAAGAGCACGGATTGCAATGAAACAAAAACTAACACCTTTTCTATGTTACGCAAAATACTTGTACATTAAAACTAACCACATTGGTTTTGTAATTTTCACGTGATGCTTAAACAAACAAACATAGCCGAAGACTCACAGACTGCAGACAAACAGACTGCAGACAAACAGCCAAAAATTCTAAAAATAGCAGAAATGGGTTCTGTTTGTTATCCTTTAACATCTCTACTATTTTTTTCTAAATATTTTCAATGTACGGAAACGCCACGTCTACAGATTTATTATATGTATAGACATAGAAGATAGATAATGAATAAAACAAAAGACAATTTAGCTTTATTTATTCAAATCGGAAATCTCATCAGTTATTGACAGTTAAAAACAATTTCACTACAATTTAATATAATCGAATGCTAATAGAAGACACGTTATTTACATTTTGATTAACCCATACAAATCGTATTTCAATCATACTAAGGGATGCCATTTATACTAAAGCCAACGGCTTTACCCGTTGTTAAAGTTCAAATTATAACAAAATAATTAAAACGCTTAATAAATCTCAATCAATTAAATTCAGTTAAATTTTACAATGATATATATACCTATTTTATCATGAGCCAAATAACCTATATGGCTTTACAGTTAAATAATCCCAAAAAAATTGATTCTTTAACTCTGAAAATTTGACACAGAAAGTTTTTTTTCAAAAATATGGTAACCCCTCAAACTTAACCACGCGCTCAATCAGGCATATTTCTTCATGAATTTGAGTAGATATTTGAGTTTTGGCATCTCTATGTTATGGATGCATCTGTTGAAGTCTCCAATGACCTTGACAGAGTGTGTCATCATTCGAGAGATGATATCCTTGAGACACACGCTAAGATCTGATACCTCTTTGAAGCCGTGGATGGCTATTTCGGCCATCACCACCGGGAATGGTGATGTTTCGTACAGGAACTGGAAATAAAATTTATATACTATAAACAAAATATTCTGGGGAGTAGAAGAATCAATTGAGTTTTAATTATAAAATATGTTTACGTGACGCTCTTTTTGATAATGTTCATGATTTTGTAGAGTTTGCAAGAAACGACCCTAATATAATAGTTCAGACAACGGAAATATGCACCAGTAAATTACATGAAGACCAAGAACCCAGGGCCACCAGATATTACTTATTTTCTGATAAGCAAAAAGTGTGGCATCGGGTAGTGTTAGTATGAACTGTGAACGTAGGCATTCGGCCAATTTTTAATATCAGTTGCTAAAGTTGCGTTCAAATAATACTAACTTTTCTTAAAGCCTGATTGCTGATTTTTTATATGGTGTATAGAAGATTGTTAAAAAAATATGATCAACACTGCCAGATAGTTCCCGTCGATGGAAGTTTGATTTGATAATTATTAAAATTAATTAAAAATAAAATCTATATGGAAAAAGTCGGATCCAGGGAGAAAACAGGGTAATACGTTTATATGGGATCAACGCCACTAGCCTTTCTTCTTAAGTCTCAACTATACGATGTTCGAGCCCTTCCCCTTCCAAACTATATTTTCCTTCGTGTCCAATCGACGTTACATCTAATTCTATATTATATTATGGGTCCAGTTGGTGGTTATTTTTTTAAACCGTGGCAACGTGGCAACTTTAATATATTCTCTTATTTCTACATATCAACATACCTCTCCATTAATATTTATTCCAATGTGTAAGTCCAATTCTAAAATGCTCAATAGTTATTCCAGAACCAGTGAGTTTCCTGTTCTGAATCAAGTGTAGATACAAACTCAATTCCCGGGTTCACGTATCCGGTTGCTACTCAACTACCCTCTTGGGGTACTGACCTACCTAGCTATATGTACGCTAGTCACAAGTTTGTGTTTATTTACGCGTTACTCGGGAAGTTGACAACATTGAGAAATTGAAACGGATTTTTACAAACGCAAACGATTTTTTTGGATGTTTTGGTTAAGTAAGATAACTAGAACGAATAAGATAGGTCGGTAGAAACCGTCATTTGAAATTGAAAACAACAGACAAAGTGTCACTAGTTGCATAATGAACTTGATTGGAGAAACCATATGAGTTAATTTGGAATTGTATTACATTGTGGCCACAGTTATAGTCAGGGGGGTTAACAGAAAAGAAGAAATTTAATTAAGAACATAAAATCGACATTAGAATCTTTTATAAGCCTTTGTTTTTATTGGATATTGGTATAATTAATCCGATCACAAATATATGCAAAAAAAAACCATCACAAGCTTATATAATGATTCCGTGAATGCAACATAAAATAAGACAATAAAACAGCATGAAATTGTGCATTGGCAGCTCTTTAAACTAAATTGTTGTTGGCTTCGTCTTGATACTTACAACGGTCCTCTCAAGATCTTGACTCTCATGGGAGCAGTTCCCACCAACTTGCTGCTGCTTCTGACATTCGAACAGCTTTGAGGCTGAATACTTCTTCAAATTCTCCAACGTTTCAAAGTGGACTTGTAGTTTTTCTATAACAAATATGTTATCTTTGTTAACATAAATTGGTGCTACAATGTTTTAGAATTTGGATTTTGCATCTACTGGCAAAAGCAATACTGCATTTTGCACTAATTTTACTGCATCGATACGCATATTATATCGATACTTAAATACGCTCTCTTAACTGATCAGTCGAATCAGTAAGCGCGAATTGCAGACCAGTTGTGAACACTAGATACTTCAATAGAATATCGGTCAGAGTCCGGTGTCCGACGCCATGTCTGCAATATGTCCGCATTGGCTAGATCAAACCTTTATTTGATACGTCACATTTGCTTTCCAAAACAGATTAAACAAAGTCACTCATGATCATTACTGCAGTAGATTTACAAAAGCATACACTGATTTTGTTGTTATTACTCAACGCGACGTTTGTTTTGGCCACTACCTGTATTGTCACCAACGGATATGTTGACGTTGATAAACAAGGAACGTTGTCCCAAAATAATACGGACGTATGTGGGTTGACAAAGCCGGCGGCCTAACCGTAAACAATTTGGATTTAAAGTAAACACACCTAGTTTACTGGCAACCTATTTACTTATGTAAGTTTCGTACTACCCTTTTCAGTAAATAGCAGATATTTAGAGAGGATTCTGGAAAACATTGTCTTCTTGCATTTATTTTGTCTTTTATACGGATACAATACAACTCATCAATGTAGTGTTTTATCGTTTGTGTAAAATCTAACAATCTTATCCAGTTGTATGGTTAACTGAACTGCGGAATATTTAAAAAAAAAAAATTAGGGAAAGTTAGTAAAATATAAAAAAAGCTACAAAAACAAATTCTTCAAAATCAATCCACACCAATCATCTTGAATTTGACACAGATTCCCCCATAGACGATTTCGCATCGACTGCCAAAATCAAAAGGCTATCTCTCCAATAAACGTCACTTACAAGCAAGTAATTCAATACCTTGGCTTGATCAAAGAGAGAGGATACTGGCCAGTGTCAGCATAATCGATTTTCCGACAAACAGGAAGGTTGATTTAACTGAGCTCGACCGCGCATTCATTAAGCCAAGACTACAACGTAGTCTGTATACACAATAACATCGTACCGACCGGAAGGCAACACTGAACGTGGATTTCACCCATATTGCCGTGGAAGTGGAAAACTCCATTGTGTTCTGCTTGTACGTGTTACTTAGTAAATCTTGGTATAGTTTAGCGTTTTCTTGATACCACTGATTGCCATTGGATTATGTTATTTAAGAAATAATCGGTCGTCCCCATACGACTCCAAATTGAACTATCCCTTTGCGTTCCCCAGGGAGCTATCTTGGGTCTTTTGTTATTCTTAAACAAAAAACATTTTCTCTTAATACTTAATTGATGGCAAAAAGAGGCAAATTGAAAACTCGTTCTCAATAGAACCAGTAATTGAAGAAAAAACTTAAACTTCTAGATGTAGAACGTACCTGGTAATCTCTGCACCCTCTGGTATCCAAGTGCGAGGCACAATGTGACATTTTCGTCGGCCAGTTGCAAGTTCTCGCCAAGCAGCTTAACTATGCTCTCTTTGCAGTACGTCCCGTTACGAGGCTTACGGTCGTGTATTATCACCTAGGGGAGCGTAAAATTGGTCAGCTGTAATCGGATGAGCGTTTGCAGCAATTTATTGAAAGTCGTTAGGATTGTTAGCTTCGATTTTATTGTTGGGATTTTGAATGGGAATGATAAATTGTTTGTTTTTTCTTTTGAGTACTGCGCTGATGGTAATTCTTTTATTGACTGGTATAATGCCACATTTGGCTTGTAATGTTTCCACTATTGGAGCATTCTTAATTTCAAAGCTGTTACAGCATCATAAGAAATAAGTAAACCTTAGTATTCTTTCTTCTGCAGCATACTAATGTTTAAAAAAAGGCAAAGGAGGGTTTTTATTGAGAAAATTCTTGCCAATGTTTTGCTGAAATAATCTTATTTTAAAACTCAACCCCCTTACCTGGAAGTACAGAGATATTTGTTCTAGGTAAACAGTCATGTAGTTTATGGCTTTGTCCGCCTCGTTTTTCATGAGTAGCTTTATTTGGGACACTAGTGTGTCCATGTCCTCCCGGGACTTTTGTGTTCGGACCTGAATGTCCGCAATCAGTGACCGGTAGCCATTTATTAGGTTATCTTGAAAATCTGTCGTCTGAAAAATAAAGGGGTTTTTGTTAGGTTTTCTATTTAAAGTACTTTAAGTATTTATTTTGCAAGATTTTTAATTTGATTGTGAATTAGCGTACACCACAAAAAATTATTCGTTTCACGCTTAACATTTATTGTTTTTTTCAATTGTTTGAAGATAACAAAGACAGAAAGTGGTTTTAAATATTGTTGCGTGAAAAGTATTAGGGATTTGTGGTGCATGCGAGACTTAGACCTAATTCTTTAGTATACAATCAATTACAGTTTTTCGATTTATGATATTTTACAATTAGAAAAGGCTGTATAACTGTTTATCTTATTTCACCATCAATGAATGACTTTACTTTTCTTACCGAGATCCTAACAAAAGTGAGCAAAATATTTTAATTATTGTTTTGTGTGCGGTTTAGCAGATGGCTGTATTCTCTATAAGATCTTTGAAGAAATTACCTCATAGGTACTGTTTTAATTAAAGCTCCATTGTTTTTATAACAATGAAGCTTCGACTTCAGACAAACATAAGAAAGAATGAAAATAACATAATATAATAATTCATCACAAGCATTGTTGGACAGAATGATAAAATTAATCATAACAAAAAAATATTATTATGGAGAGATTGGAAGAATAAAGTTTGTTATCTAAACAAAAACCCTGCATTGAAAAGTCATCCCATTGTCTTCTACAAAATAATTGATTTTCTTGTTTTTATACAACTGAATAAACAATATGATTAGTCACGTAGTTGTGTACATAAAAATAAATAATTATTTATTATTAATCACGTGATGGTATTTGTTTAAACAATATACTTACAGCGTATGATCTATTTTGTATAATGTATTGGAGTGCAATAACCTAAAACATTTTAGCAATATATTCATGCTGCAGCAATATTGTACGAAGTGAGTCTATTAATTAGGTTAGTAAAGCTTATGATAAATAAATACGTTAGGATACTAAAACCCTTATCTAAAGTCTAGTTAAAGTAATTACTTATGCAAGAGGCAAGAATTTAAACGAAGTAATAACCGTCAAAGAAGGCAAAGCTAGGAATTCTAACTTTTGACAGTTCTAACTTCAGGCAATTACTAATATTATCGATCGTATCTTAAATAATTATTTTTACTCAATTAATCAGTCGTTACAGGTAGTCAGTGTCCTGAAAGTCCGACAACCAGTCTTACCTAGGGGTATCGTAGTACCCAGTACTAACTGGGTTGTGGAGGTCAAATAGGCAGTCGCTCCATCTAAAATACTGGTATTCAGCTGCATCCAGTTAGACTGGAAGCCGACCCTAACATAGTTGAGAAAAGGCTAGGCAAATGATGACTCAAGTAATCAGTTTGACTTGTTTACATATACGGGTCAGTATCTTATTCTACCTACCTTCATTTTGTGCCTGTGTACACTAACAACGGCACCAAAATAAATGCCTGAATAAAACTGCGCTATCGGATTTTCTATGCTCGATTTAACGCTATGAGTTAAAATTCCAACAGTGCACAAAATTTATATTATTATTTAGGCTTTCATTTCGGTGTCACTTAACCTTGGTCAAATTGGGTACTAGATCATCTGCCTAGACTTTTCCCTACTATGTTGGCGTCAGCTTCCAGTCTAACCATACGCAGCTGAATACCAGTATTTTACATGGAGTGACTGCCCATCTGACCTCCACAACTCAGTTGGAACTGACTGAACGATATCCCTTCGTAAGACTGGTTGTCAGTCTTTCGGGCCACTGACTTCCTGTAACGACTGGCAAAGTTCTGCAAATGACAGAAAACAAAGAAATGAGCAGTCATCATCACGCTTCAGACAATCCTTATAACGAGGAACAAAATTTACACCCCTGCTCTCTTTAGAAGGCAAAAAAATAACTTCTAGTAATAATTAACTTAGAAATGAACCAAGACGTTTGACCATATTCCTCATTTACGACTTCTATTGTCGCCTAATTGGTAATTGTAATTAACGCAGTCGTTGTTGGATCTGAATCACTTGTATTTTGGTATTAATACTGTGTCGAGTAGTATCGTTAAATTTTAACGATTAATCCTCTATTTACGACAGTAATCATTATCTTGATTGGGTTTTGTACTTTCTTAATTTATTTTTCAATACGATTATGCAACGATAATTTATGTTCTTTTTGATTTTGCTAATAATCGGGCATCTAAAGCATCAGAATATGGAAATCCTGTGTTGCCAAAATGTAGGTACACCTCTGTTTGTAGTTTACACTATTCTATTTGCTCATTACTTTCAGAAAAACACAAATAATGTAAGTAAATAAATTTATTTGCATAAAATGTGGTATGGTATGCATGCAAATTTTAAAAACAATTTTTACACAATGAAGTAATTGCAACCAGGGATGATTTATAGGACCGCGCGTTCTACGTGGCCACGTCCACGACTTGTCACATAACTGGCCGCAATCTTGAACAAAACTGTTCGGACGCCCGGTCGTGCGACCAACTTTTCTACCTGGTTCCGACCAATAGTTGCTTCTGCGGCAAAAAGATCGTTTGGCTGCAGAAGGGTCTTTTGCGCACTTTTGGCCGGAGCGGCCGCTAACTCGAACAAAACTGGTCGGATGCCCGATCGTGCGACCAAACCTTCTACTTCATCGGAGCTTCTGCGGCCAAGAGTCGTGGTAGTGGTGCGCGAGGTCCCTTAAATCATTCCTGGTTGTAACTACGTCATACATTATTTGTAATATGATCGTCAGAATTAGATTCCCACTGTAGTCCTTTCCGAGATCGGAAGCAAAGGCCAATTATATACCTCGTGATCACCCATCCCTGAACAGGCCGTGGTGAAGGCAACTTAACCTCAAGTCTCTCATGATTATAATTCTCAGTATCATGTTTTCCTTTTAAAAGTTCTACATTAAAATAATACCGGCTATCTTGATTATGCGAAATTTTTTCTACATTTTTTTTTTCGTTTGGGCTCGTCATTGACGCTAGGTCTTTTAATCCCTACAGTAACAAGTAACATAAGTATTTGCTAATGAAGCAAGGTCTATTTAAAAATAATCTGCCATGAACTTCCGCAATTCATCTACATTTTCTTTCATATTTTACTTTAGGAAATGGAAATTGTTTGACATTTAGGTTAGTGAGGACGTTAAAAAAAGGATGGGATTATGCATTTATAAATAATATATACAAGTTACTGCAAGCCTGTGTCATCCCACTGCTGGGCAAAGCCCTCTCCCCATGACCTCCAAATCTTTTGATCTAGGGCTAATGTGGACCACTGATCATTGGTTCTGTCCAGCTCGTCCCGCCATCTCCTGTGAGGTCTACCGCGTCACATTCTGGCTGTGCCAGGGCTCCATATGGTGGTTATTTTGAGACACAGCTCGTTGGGCATACGGCAGACACTTCAGCTTAGCGGCTTTTTGAGCAAAGCCGGTAATTTGTGTTTTGGAGCGCAGTGTGGTATTGCGTATATTATCGGTTAGTTTGACGCCTAGGATACCGCGCTCCATTGCATGTTGGCATATTTATACAAGGTGTAGCTTTGCATCCTCGTCACAACTATGCTAATGGTTCTCGACCCGAATCAATAATAAAATGGGTAGGTTATTTTTTTTTCTTAATATCGGAAATCGATAAGTGTATACCACCCGTATTAAAACGCGGCCCGTCCAATACTAGCCCTATAACCGCGCTTTTACACACACAAACAAACGCAGATGTTTATTCGATAAACGGGTGATTCTCCTCTCTTCAAAAGGGCTTCATTCTGAAATAGTGTCAAATTAAAACAATTAAAAAAAGCAGCGTTTATTATTATTGACCAGGTAGCGTAATTTATATTGATTATTTACGTCTTCTATTACAACCTCCTGAATTTTGACGAGGATGCAAAACTACACCTTGTAGTAGTATCTAAAATTAAGTCAACATACAAGATTTGTTAATCAATTAAGACGTGTTGCGTCGACCCCATGTAGTACGGGACAAAGGCAGTAAGATGATGATAAAAGATTTGTTGAATAGGTTAATAGTTTGCATTAGTAGTTTGAATTGTAACCAAAAATTCAAACTACTAATGCAAATTTATGAAATATATTTGAATATTTTGGCTTGCCTACTCATCCGCCATTTTATTGTTTCTTTCGAAATTGCGGCCACGTTCATTACTTGTTTATATCAATAGCAGGCATCAATAGAAACAATAATTATTCTTAAAAATAAAAGAAATATTCAAATCTCTTTCAGTAACAATTATCTAAAGCAAAGGAGAAGTTAACTAAGTTGATAAAATAAAAGGTATTGAGACAATATAAAATTGTTTTTCTACTTTTCCTGATAATTTTCGTTAAAAATTGTGTAGTCTAGGAGTAAGTTTACTTACGTTACTTGGTACAAAATATCTACGGTAGAATTTCCAATATTCGTAACACATTCGCCCAACTTTAGGTTCTAGGCATTGTTTTTACGAATGAAAGATAAACAAAATGGCAAACAATGAAAAGTACGACGAGCCGTAGGCAATTAAAAGTTTGTTTACCATTCATTACACATACAGGATTTAGTTGGTTCTTTTTAAAAAAAAGTTGATTTGCGCTACTAATATTATGTTAAAAACAGTAGGTAACTTTCTTTCGCAATGTTTTAATGTTAAACTTTGCACACTTTTATCAAAATTTTTGTAAATGGTATTATTTTTTGTTCAGTTTGAATAAAAGCATGTGTAGTAAACCATAAACAGTAAGATAATAAGATTGTGTAACGGAGTTAGGAGAAAAATAATATATTTCTTATTACATTATTATGCCATCGGAATATTCACAAAGTTATTATTCCATAACATCACGCCCATAATCCCCGAAAGGTTAAGCAGAGGTTTACCTAATAGTACATTTAAAATGTTTGCTACAATAAAATTCCCCAACTGTAAAAAAAATCGGCTATTTATTAAAACAAAAACTCACCTGTAGTGTGATGACGACTGAAATCGCGAATACGAAAATTATTCTGCGATACATTTCCTGACTTGTATTTCACATCCCGCAATCAACTTTTTTCACTCAACATTTTTGTATTTCTAGTTTAAAAAATTAAAAAAGAACTGATTTTTTTTGGAATACGAGTATTCTTTTTTTATTATTTGTTATTGCACGAGTCGCACAATGCTGCCGGTATGGTAATCTTAGAGCAACTGGTTGTTTAGTCGTGTGCCTTGTTTTACTCAAGAGCGTCGATTGGCTTCAACGCTTGTAATGTTCGAACAAATCTGAATCGCGTTGATGACTCGATCGCTCGCTTTAGTTTATGATACGAGCTAAATTGTTTTATTGTTCGCTCACAACGGTTAGGGTTCCGTAGCGTAGGTTGATTAAACGGTTTGCTTTTTAAATAAATGTATTCAATAATTTTCTACGACTTAATTTATGAAAAGCTTTATTTAAAAAGGGAACACAAATAAGTTTTAATATTAGGCTTTGTACGGAGGGTATGATTTTTTGTTGTCACACCCAATAACAGGTACATTACTTTGTCTGGCTACCATTCAACTACCGCATACTTCAAACATTGTCAATTACAAAAAGACAAAGTGGATGTTACACTACAGTCAGTACACATTTTGTGCGATTGTTTCATAATATTTTTACGGCAAAAAACTACGCTTATCATGTTTTATAAACTACGCTCTTTCAGACAACTCATGCCATCGGAAATCGAAAAATATGAATCAGACTTTGTTTGAAAATGTCAACGTCGAAACAGCGAATTTTTTCTCTGTCTACTTCTAACTGTAAGAACTACGGAAAATCAGATAAAAAATAAACATTTTCAATGTTGATTAAATTAACATAAATGTACGGAACGAAATTTGATATTTATTCGATGGTTACACTCTCTTCCCCGATATACAAAGAAGATAAACATTAATGTTGTTATACTTCGTCTTATGAATGAGGAACAGTGTCTGTCCATTTATAATTTTTAAAGGCATCAAAGTTTTTCATTCAATCGAGTTAGATACTTATGTTAATACAATAAACAAGACTTAGCTCGATGCAGAAACCAATAATTAAAAAAATATAGTTTTATTTAATGTTTTAACTTTTCGTCAAGCTTTGAGTGATGCAGAAACAAAAAGTGGTAGGTTTCAATCTCAAAAATGAGGAATCAGTTTTTTACAAAATGTATTCACAAGTAAATTAACATACATACACGAATATGCTAAAATAAATAAGACAAACAAAGGAAGAACATTGCTTTTGTACCCATAGGTAGTACTTAAAGTGATTTAAAAAAGACAAATTGATTATATTCCTATCTTCACAAGAGATTGAAACTGGTTTGAACTGGCCCACCATGACGTCTTAAAGCAGCAATGTTTTAATCCTATTTCAGTGTGGGAAAGAGATGGTGCTACACATCCTGTATAGCTCTGTCTCTTTCCCACACAGGAATGAACTAAAATATTCCTGCATTAAGACGTCATAGTAGGCCACCTGTGCCTGCATAAAAATATCGAAAAAAAAATAATAATAAAAAAATGATACATCATTTTTTGAGAGATGTAACAAGAACATTGGATTTAATGAATGAATTGAAGCTGAAACAATGGGAAGGGAAAACTGTCATATTTAATTTTACTAACACCGTTACATTATCTACAATTTATTTTTACAATCTTCTTGACAATATGAACAAAAGATATTATTGTTGAGTTACTCACTTCACTGGTTCCTAGTTTATTTTACTATGACACTATTGGTTCAATTATGGCGGGATGTAATTAAAAATCTGACGGACATTATTTGCTTAAAATCAAATTAAATGGGCGGTTCGATTGCTATCTCTTGTTTCATCGCACCGGTATTCCAATAACCATGTCCCATATTATAACTACATATTCATGGAGATATGGTCTAAGTATATTACACCTTCGTATTGGTACAATAATATTACACTCTTATAGTAACTTTCTTAAATATGTACATTCAAAGCGAGCATTACTAGCAATTCAAGCATATAATTCCATGTTTGTATCCGAATAAGTAGGTAATAAATTCTCGCAAACATTCGGAACCACTGAAACTACGTGATATCGGCGCTGTATGTAACTAAGAGAAAAGACAATGTGCCTAATGTTCAGGTATTCCCCCGCTGAGGATACAGTTTATGGCACAAAATCTATTAACTTGGGTTTCTATGAAATAACGAGGGTCTTTAGTTGGCAAAGGTTCAATAAGATTTGCCTGGTTTTTATAGTGGATCCACACAGCGACCGTTGGCACTTCCGCAAGCTTCTTCGGCATTTTCGCAGGCATTTAATATTTAAAAGGGTAAATAACAGGTACAGTAGTATAGTAACAAATACGTTGTGAGGAAAATATAAAAGGGACGAACTTTGTTAGCATTGAGAACAACGCCATCTTTTGGATTTTTCACGAATAAGTAAGAGAAAGCGTTGTGTGTTCTAAGTGAAATAATAACGTAGGATGAATACAGATGGCACTACTGCTGCTGTTTACAAAGATTCGATTTAGTATGAGTTTGATTAGGAATTCAGTAAAATAGAAACCATAGTGGATGTGAAAGTTAAACTACAAAAAAACAACGATAATTTTATAAACTCTACACTTACATGTTTCTTATTAGACAATTAAAAATGGAACAAAGGACTACGTAAGGCTTGATCCATCATACAACCTTTTACGTGCCACGGTTGCTTGTATCAACTACGTACCTATCCTTTATAAAGGACATTACAAATGAACTTGGGTGTATTTCCTTTTAGGGCGTGATACCACTAATTGGCTGCTCAAATTGTATTGTCTATTGAACTCAACAAATTTGACTACGAACCTTTTGTTATTTCAATGAGTGAACCAATATTTCGCTGATTTTAGGTTGATTAGCCCTTTGTAACAAGCATAATTATGCTAGTTTTGCGAAAACTTGGCCAGTGTAATGTATTATGGCCCACTCAGGCAGGAAGCTTGCGTCCTGTATAATTTATAAGTAGCTCCAATGAAACTTCTGACCTACATGCAAACTTCAAGTGTCGAATCAAGTATTCGAGTCGATTTCGAAATATCACAATCGAGAATTGCAACGGACTTTGATTGCGATTCAACAGTACCTCGTGAGCGGGTTATTGCGTTCTGTATAATGTAGGCACCGATTTAATATCTGCGTACTTGTCTAAGAGACGAGGGTGAAATACCTAGTGGTTTTAGTGAGAGGGTGACGCAGTAGGAATGTGTCTGTTTTATGCCTTCTTTTAGTTGTATCTGTCATGGAGCTACTCAGTTGTTGGATGTTTGGTTTCTTGGGAATTAACACGATTGAAGGCCAGAATTATAGTCATAGTAGACAAAAATGAATACAGTATGGAAAAATGTCCCATGGCCTATCGTCATATTCTGGACTTTGGTAGAGGATTTTCTAACAGAGAAACTGTAACTATAATTTACCTAGCTCCAGAGGCAGCGCCATAATTGCTTGACACTTTCCCATCATAATCCGTAGGAGATTGGTAATCGATTGCTTCAAATGTTTGTCTGCTCGAGAACGTATTTGAATAATAGTATGGATATTACTGCATTGTCAAGATGAAGAGCATTGGTGGAATGTGAGTGTGGTACGTTTACCTCTGGTCGATCAAACCTAGGGCCCATGCTCATCAATCATCAGTTGTTAAATTATGTCACCTATGCTCAAGGAGACTGTCAAAATACATATACTGTATACGACCATACATAATACATACGTACTTATATACCTTGGGGGAGCTCGTTGGTAAATAATAACAGCCGCACGTATTGATCGATGTTTCGTAAGAAACTAAGCCACACTTACTGCGCTTGGTCCGTGGATGACCTATTATACAAGGTGTAAACGGACCCTTCACGAAGCCGCCTACCAAGCATTCTGTACATCAAACTACCCCACGCAAAAACTATTGCTGGGAAATGGATTTTTATTCTGGGGTGAAAAATCACGTTTTACGGCACTGAATGGATGCTTGTAATAGTAAACGGATCATGGAGTTATTTAAAGTATAGTTATGAACTTAAAAAATAGTATTTTTTATAAAAACTTGTGAAAATGTTGGAACTTTGACCTCCAATATCTCCGTAACTAGAAGGTTCCCATGAAATCCATGGTCCAGAACAAAAAAATATGTGAACAAGTGCCTTTCGACTTCGTTCAGGGTCTATTTACACCCTATATATCAACGCCTGCATCAATGCATCTAAACAACACCAAGCCGCTGGTCCCGGCTGCCATTTGTAGATCGTTGGTTGTCATTACAGGTCAGTCAGTGGCCCGAAAATCTGAACACCAGTTTTGTCAAGGAGTATTGTATTACCCAGTACTAGCTGGGTTGTGAATATCAGATAGACAGTCACTCCATGTTAAATACTAATATTATGCTGCATCCGGTAAGACTGGCTAAAAGGCTAGGCAGTTAATGATGAGTCTTTTCTAATTAAATAAATACATTACTTTCTTTAACTTGGCCATAATTGTGCAATTATCTCCAAACAATGTTTCACAAGGTTATTAGCTTAATAAATTAAGCTTTGTTCGTCTAAGACGTAATTACGATCTAGCTAATTAGTGTTACGATTATTAATTAACAGGTCAGGATGCTATATGGAGTGTTATTATGTGTATGAGATTAACATAAATTAGCTTTGGAGAGCGTAGTGGTTGGGTAACATCATGACTGATTTTACTGAAAGGGTAGACAGCGTTGTAAAGGACAACTTTTTTTTACTAGATATGTAGTAGAGTAAGAATTTGACATGATTGAGTGTTATTTGTTTTTACCACCAGAAACTTTTCAGTAGTGAGCGGAATTTTGTTGCCGGGTATTATTTCATAAATCATTCTCCTGACTGATCAAAAATGTCAAATCTTACTGTACTGCAAATAATAAAATATTATAGTTTAAACAAACTCAAAACACGCTTTAGAGTGACGTAATTTTATTTTTAGTATTTTTCTCAGCAAACCCTTTCATTTGATACCCATATTATAGGAATGCATAAAAAATTACTAGTCCGCTGTATGGGATTAAGAATGACGTCACTTAGCTAACCACGCATTGTCATCCAAACTAAACATGTATAGAAAGTATCAGCTCAATTGAAAACCGTGAAGTGGGTCAATACAAACTTCTAATCTTTTTTTAAATTGTTACAGGCATTTTTAACACTCTTTTATTAGCTATAAAAGAGTGTTAAAAATAATCATCAAGAGATATAATATGCATTTTTAAAACAGTACGTAGGTAGGTACTTATAGGATAATGCTAATATAATATTCAATATTGTAATAAAATCTACAGGAAAACGGTAAAGGTACAATTAATCCACGGTACATTAATTGATTAAATTAACGTTCGCATAAATTTTAAATTAATCCTATTTTGTTACCGTATATTTGCATTTTCCTTGAATGCAAATTTCATTAGATAGCCCAGTTCTGAAATGCTAAAATGGTTCCAACACACGAGAATATCTTGTGCACAATATTTTACTTCTTTTTTCCGTAAGGTTTTAGAGAGCCATTTTCTTTTTTGGCTGATATCCTGATTTTTTACAAAAACCTGTATTGTAATATTCTTGAGAAAAACTTTCGGAAACTTTCCCGTTATTCTAGATGTGGTCTTCTCTGGCTAGACTTTCACTGTCTTTTCATATCAAAGATTTTTCAACGACCAATTAAATTATTTTGGAGTTCTTCGGGTTGAGTCAAAACAGTATCAGACGAAGTTATAAATCAATACTTCTCACTCATTAACCCGATTTATTAACTGTTTGATGTAATTTTATTTGTTGTGTGATAAGTACAACGCTTAACAATTTTCTCGTTTTTGCTGACAAAAACCCAACAGGGTTAAACAAAAACCTTAAATTTTTTTTATTCAAATGCTTTCAAACAACACAGCTACCTAAAATAAACGGTCGACAATTAGATTAATACCTTGTTCAGTTTAATTTCCGCTTTCCAATTTATTTAATGGCTTCCACGACGCCCTTTCCTATTTATTTAAAAGCATAAAAATTACATTTCCTTGTATTTATTATCTTTGTTCTCAATTAGTAACGGTATACTGAGCATTGTGAAACATTATTATTCTAACAGACAGAAATTTCCACCTTTATTCCTCTTGGTACGTTTGCAATTTTTCCGATATGATAAACTTTATTGAAGCAGCGAGGAATATATTTTTTAGCTTCTATCTCATTAATGCACGCTAGATAAATGCAAATAAAGCAATTGTATCATATTAGCAGAGATCGGAACAGATAAAGTTTAAACAAACTCTACTTATTCCAATTACTGCTGAGTCAAGGCAAGTACTTAGGAACAATCTTCACTTATTGCAAGGAAATTATTTTCCAAATAGGCTAGTATTTGTAGGGGCTGGGGTTGCGAGTTGTCTATCTGCACGTATGTACCTTTTCCTATATATTACATTAAACTGCTGGAAAGTAACCCCCTGGCTGGGGGCCACACACATTTAAGGCCCCCACAAGATAGTTCGGTTACGCAAACGACAACCTCCGAGGTTGACCAGCGAGATGCCATTAACAAGAAAAAAATAAAGGATACCGAACATAAAATGTGATAATACTATCTGTTGCATAAAATACAAACAAAAACGAGTAAAATTCCAGCTAAAAGTCACTAGCTTATTTAAATAAAAGCAATACTACCCCTTTGACAAGATTCCATTAAATAACTTTTTTTCATCATTGTCATTTGTTGCTACTGCGAATCCTCTCTGCAAATGACGGTGCAAATTGAAATTCCGTTGCAACAGTCATGTTAGGAGTAAAAGAAAGAGTCTTAGTTGCGTCACAAAATAGATAAATACAGAAGATCCACTCTATACAACGAGCGAAAACTTTTACACACACACACACGCAGACGCGTATAAAACTCAAACTGTAATTACAAATAGACCAGTTACAGGCACTTTTGAATTGCCATAAACAAAAAGATGAAGCTACAGTACAGCAGAAGGCATAATAAATGTGTTAAGGCTGTTGTTGCCCATTTTAAAACGTAGATCTCTATGAAGAAGAATGAGTTATGAACTCCATGGTAGGGACCATAGATTTTCTTACTCATTCTTCTCCATTCTTCTATCCTTCGGAGATCTCGTCAAACAAATGACAGTCGCTAGTGCGCTTAAACTGTTTGTACGTGAAGCATGTCTGTTTGGGTGCGTTTTTGCTCGGTGAGCGGACTAAGCCTTCTGTATATACCTCTTTTACAGCAGCGTTAAACCTTTATGTAATCTGTTCAATGCTTACATATTCCGGCATATCATGCGTCCGGAATTAAATCCGGAGCAGAGTGGTATTTTCGATCATTGTTTGGACAATGTGAGTCAATTGCACGGACAGTTCTTGTTTAATTCGTTGTGAATTAAGCAGATTTTCATTGTTATAATCAGAATTAGTGAGCTTTCAACTGCTGTTTAATTATATTGAATTGAATCGAGAGATCGCGTTTGAAATTCCCTTATTTTCATTCAAGAACATTTTTTTTTCTGGTTTGCAGGGCTTTTTCCTGTGAACTTATTTTTTATCCTACAATTAT
Organism: Standfussiana lucernea; assembly: GCA_964057025.1. Taxonomy (NCBI): domain Eukaryota; kingdom Metazoa; phylum Arthropoda; class Insecta; order Lepidoptera; family Noctuidae; genus Standfussiana; species Standfussiana lucernea. The sequence continues at coordinate 10,221,144 of OZ059802.1, forward strand.
GTTGTTAATCTTGATCACTCATTTATAACCAATTTTTTTTTGTTTTTTTTTTCTACCTCATTCGGATCCAAGGATTTAATTGCATTCCAGTATATTTAATATATAATAACTGCAATATTAATTTCTATAAACTTGAGGTACTAATATTGGAACTATTATTGAGAATGGAATATTCCAGTTGCTTCAAGATGAAGTGTTGTATATTGGTTCAATAAATGAAATGACTATCAGCTCCGTTTGACCCTTGGCATTTCGATTTCGTTTCATATTATATCCAGACGCCTTGGCGGCCAGTCCTATACAAAGTGTTTTTTTCTTTAGGTTCCTTATTTGGTAAACAAATCTCAACTCAGTAACACTTCGACTTGAGATATAGGCAAGAGAAAGATGGTGATGATGACTGCGATTTTGATTTTGAAATGATGAATTTGTTGAAAGCATAATTTTTGTGTCTGTGAAAAACATTTTGTAGAAATCTAGTGGGTATGTGAATATGATGCAAATGATTTTTTTTTGTTTACAAAATAATATACCTTCTGAAAAAAATACTAAGAAACGTTTTCTACTGTAGACGAAAATAGAATAGTGGGAAATTGAGTCTTTTGGCTGAAGGTGAGACGATTTCGTCGAACTTTTCTAGCTTTGGTTCCAATTTTCGATAGAATGCACTGAATCTCACATCTCCTCAATATACATTCAGTTGAAACTTGTGTGGCTTTCCACAAAGGCTTGCAACAATGTATATGTAAATGAAGGAAACCAAATATTAAGATAATAATATTCATATATGGACAGTGGAAATATGAAATAACTTAAAGGATATAGAGGACGCTGTTGAATTTGCAACGTTCGACTCAGTACCGAAAGTTAACAATCCAACAGCACGCTCAACGTCCTTTACGACATTTCAAATTTCTAACGTAGACATGAAAACTAACTGTGGGCAAGATAAATAGAATTTCTACCATATTGTTTAAAGTTTTTAATGCAAAAGCTAGATTAAATTAAACAAAGCAATGGTCCTGAAACAGACTGCAAATGAAATGAATGATTTTGATAAATACCAGATATTAATCTAAACATTTCAGAGTCAACTATGTAAAAAGTATACACCAAAGAATTGAATTAAATTAAATGAACAAAATGCATTCGCACTCTCGTAATCGCAAAGAGAAATTGACCGGGAGGGAATAAATAAAATTGTTTTATTCTGATGCTGCAAAATGCTGTAAAGTTCAAAATTGGCAGGTGATTGTAAAAAAGGCAGCGATAACGACCTCACAGTGAACTATTGGGTTGTTAAACTATATTTTTATTGTAAAACTCTTATTGTGAGAGTAAAATCCCGATGTATCTAGTTACTGTGTTTGTTTTACCGATTTTAAAAATAGCTAGTGAGTTACTTTCAGTAGATACTGCCTTAGTTTTCTGTTATGAATGTTTGAATGATAAATAATTATGTAATATTTGCACGCCGAAATTAATGGCAGAATAAAAGGAATATACTTATATTTATGAACCTTATTAACGCAAATAAATGATTTCGATTTGATTTATCTTTAGATTGCGAGGCTCAAACCTCGTTATAATCTGCGTTGTCACATATTTGCTGATTTTAGACATACTAGGTTGTCACGTTTCTCTGTAATACTTTTGACATTTGAAGAGTTTCGCTAGCAAATTTAACTTAGCAAATTTAATTTAACCCTGTTGACTTGGGTATTGTCATGTCCGTAGACGACCAGCTTTATTTCTTATTTCTCTCTTTATCTGAGTATAATTTTCTTTCAGATATTATTTACATAATATTATTATAGAAAGAATTTGTCTCCGTATAGCCTGGGAATAAAGATATGTTTTCAATATTAACACAATCGTGGTCAAAGAATATGATTTTGTTTTTATTAATTCTTGTAGATACCTTGTTACCCAACCCTTATTATAATTAACTAGCTGACCCGCGCAGCTTCGTTTGCGTGACATTTTTGATTAAAGCTCCGCTCCTATTGGTCGCAGCGTGATATTTTGTAACCTTCCTTGATAAATGGGCTATCCAACACTAAAATAATTATTCAATTCGAACCAGTAGTTCCTGAGATTAGCGCGTTCAGCTTTATAATATTATAGATATTATGGTTATCAACATAAGACTAATAATTAGGATGTTCTCATAATTATTACGAAAACATCGTTGTAAGGAAAATACCAGCTTATAATAATATTGGTTTCTGATCTCTTTGTTACGTCAGCTAAAGGTCATGTATTATATACCGAGAATGCTTTGTTTTATATCAGCAATGTTTTTGTTAATTGTTAATTTTCTATATTAAAATATAGAAAATTAAAAGATAATAAAGATGTTATTGATTCCGACCTCCTTCCTAAATCTTACGAACTGATATCGGTTAAAACTTCGGCTCTCGTATCAGCAGTTGAAGCAATGCTTCATCATCTGCCAAGCCTTTCCCAACTATGTTGGGGTCGATTGTCGATGACTACTGGATGCAGCAGCTAAATATGTACCAGTATTTCACATAGAACGACTGCCTATATGAGTTCCACAAGCCAGTTGCTGGATACGTCTTCGTACTTGGCAACTAACTGGCAACGAGCTTCGACTGGTGTGGCAACGGTTGAAGCAATGCTTCTTCTTAGCTAAACATCTTATCCTCCATTCTATCATCGAACGAGCAGAGATACGGCGAATCGTCACCGTTTTATGGTTGAAGTTCCGGGATCCGAACAAAGCGATATGCTTCCTCCATGTTTATTGTGCGACCCGCCCAGTCTGTGGAATTCACTGCCGGCTTCTCTGTTCCCTGATCATTATAACCTGGATCTATTCAAGGTTCGAGTGAATCGGTTTCTTTTAGGCAAGCGTGCTCCACCCTAACCCGCATCATCGCTTCTCATCAGGCGAGTTGCGGACAAGCGCAAAGCCTATTCAGTATAAAAAACGTAAATTTAAAAAATCCGCTGACCGTTAGCCAATTGCTCAGGTTGTCTCGAAGTAGCTACATTCTTGAACCGAAAACTTTAAACGAGTAAGCACGTAGCTTACTTTAGTTTACATCGTTTACTAAGTGATCTGAATAATAAAAGTAAATTATTACATAAAGGGCTACAGGGTTTTAAACAAAACGTGTGTAACAGCTATTACAAAATACAGTCATCACTATAAGCGAAGTTATTTCATATTAATGTTCCCAAATCACGCTTTGATTTTATGATACTGAAAATTACGAGTCTAGAATTGAATGGCCGTATCCCTTGTTCTAATAAATTTTGGTTTAAAATCTTTATTACTGTTTATTATTACTTGGATTTTGCGAGATAGTTACTTTAATGAAGAGTAGCTAACTCTACTTTGTTTTATTTTGATATTGTTGTTATAAGAGATAATTGGCTGCCGTGTTTTAGATTATGCTCTACCTCTATAATCCTAATTAATTTAGTCTTTGCAAATAAAAGTTGTTTAGAATTTACAGAAGTTTTCGTTTCTTTGATGAAAAGGTCATAGGAGAATCCAAAAGTTTTGAATGCTTAACTATCCCCAATGCTCAGTTCTGTATACCTTCAGGCGCTTTTAAATCTTGTAAAGTTGGAAACTTTGAAATATCAGAATAGTTTGTTGTTAAGTTGCAAGTATGAAAATGTAACAAAGACAGTAGGTACGGTAGGCCAGTATAAACTGGCCTCTTCAGAATAGTTACAGCGCTGATGACACCATTTGTGTCACTTGTTTAATTAACTCTTTTTATATCTTTGTATAGATTCTTTTTTACCGTTGTTTGTGAATGTGTGAACAATGTAGGCCTTTAGATTCCTAGATGTTTGTTAACGTTTTTTTAAACATTGTTGTTTTTGTGTGTGCAACATTGGAAACTTGTGTTTGTACACGTTACTTTTGAATAGGAAATGATAATTTCACATTACTTTTGTGTAACGGTTTATAGAAGGCACCTACTCTCCAAATTTCAACAGTATGTTGCCAACAGTCTCGGGGTAAAATGGCTGTGACATACGGACGGTCGGGACGAATCTATAGGGGTAGCAAATCGAATCAAAATAATTTATTACAAGTAGGTCAGTTACAGTCACTTTTGAATTGTCGAAACAAATACCTCAATGAAAAGGACGCTACAGTCCCAGTCATAAGCACAATAACTGTGAAAGTACTGTAATTGCCCATTCCAAAGCGTAGATGTCTATGGAGAAGACGGGCAAGAAATTCCATAGCATCGTGAAGGATAGGCCTTATTCAATAGTTAACCTGTGTTACCTGCTCCCCCTTTTTCCGTCCATGAACATAAATATCTTGTCGCCATTCTGTCGTAACTTTGACCAGGTCCATATTACTTCACGCTACGTAATATATCTAATAGCACTTGACTATGCCTGCTTCGGACGCCTTCGGCATTGTTCGCACCTGCCGACGTTCTGAAGAACAGTTGGCGAATTAATAAGATTATTTCCGGTGTGTGTAAGGAATTTATTGTTGAAATATTCTTTTATGTATAGAAGAGGGAATTTGAGTACTATGGATTGTATAGTTGTACTGTATTTTCACCTTTATTCGCTTTTTATATAAATATTACATTTTTGCTGATGTACGTGTATGATGTATGAACGTGGATGAAGCAAATGGAGTGTATGAGGAAACCAGCAGGTGGTATTTTGTAGTTAATAAATGTAAATTTTATATGATGTTATTTTTCTTGTAAAAATACTTTTCTTTTCAACACAAAAATAAGTTTTGATAAAACTTAGACGTCCCTATGTATCCACATTTATATCTATTATGTATATGGCGTTTATAGTAAGAATATCCTTTTATCTCTGAAGGCTTTGAAGTAATACCAATTCACAATTTGTATTGTTGTTCAAAGAATTGGCTTTGGCTTTGAACTGAAGATTTTTTTAAGAGGCCGATGTCATTGAAATTTTGAAGTTTTCCGTCACACAATTTGTTGCTTAAAAATATAATAAAAAAAAGTTTGTAGTGGCAAGAAATTCCCCCTTCACTTGTAAAACGAAAGGTTGTCATAGTGTTGTACTAAAATTTACTTCGTCGTCGTTTTATGATGATATAAATGTAGTGATGAACGAAAGTAGCTTTTGGTTGTTTTCGAATATCACTACAATAATTCCTTACAATAATAATAGCCTTTGATGACGATAATTATCATAACTATTATCTATAATAACTATTAACTAGGGGAGAAAACCATTGTGTTTATAATTATCAGCTCATAACCCATTATATAAAATTTAATAGGGATATAAATTAACCCATTAATGACTTGACACTATGAATAGGCCTCACTCATTGAAGGGATCAGCAGAATGAGGGGGTATAATCACTTTGATATTCACGGAGATGACTTCAAAGGGTGTTTTCGGACGGTTGGATGCTTTGGCTACATTTGAGGTGATGTTAATTTGGTTTGTGATTAAGATCGGTTCTCTAATTGTGTAACGTAGATGCCTATTTAATAATAATAACTATAGCCTTTCATTTGGAAGTGTATCATTTTTGAAGCATCCATGAAATCGCACGGAAATCTGTGTCTGTGTGTGTGTGTGTGTGTCTGTGTAAGACAGGTCTAACACTCTAACACATTAAACTCAAACTCAAAAACTCAAAGCATTTATTTCAATTAGACCATTACAGGCACTTTTGAATGTCAAATAACAAAAAATAAACCAAGCTATTGTCCCAGTCACAGGGCATAATAACTTGTGAAAGTACTGAAGTTGCCGTTTCGAAAGTGTAGATCCTATGGAGAAGAATGGGCAAGAACCTCCTTGGACACTCTTTTATAAAAATCAATATGTTCTTACAAAATCTTGGTTACATCATTCATGTCCAGATTATACATATATGTGAGAACGATCCCTGTATTCTTCAATGTACCGCTATTTTCAATATTCTTCTTCTCGTTCCGATGACCTAAATATCATACGACCAGTACGTAGCGACCAGGACAGAACTGACGTTTGCCTTTTTCAAGTGCTGCAGAGTACAGGGAGTTGTCCTCGACGGACATTAATAAATCTGTAGCTCCTGTAAAGAGGCTCCACATTCACATTCACTTTCAATAATAAATTCACCTCGTCTTTTTATTGAAATATACATTGTTATCTAAACAAATCATCATTTAAGGTGGTTGCCGTAGTAGTAGTAGTTCCCCCTTAAAATTCGCCGATGCGTTTGCTCCCGAAAAATCACGGAACTAATGTGAACACCAAGTCGTTTTTTTGCCGGATCGTGATTCCGTATGCAATTTGAACGTCTATCCATCATGACGCATCGTGTTTTATGACGGATCGCCAATGACTGAAGCCGTGTGAATGAGCTTTTACCGAAACAAAAAAAAAAATAGCTCCACTGCACACATATATCCAGTATATCGTGATTTAGTTAACTGTTAAATATTGTAATAAAGTGGCAACATTTATATTTTAATAATTAACTTTCGAGTATGGCAACTCCTCCCTTCTTCCAACGCCGGTCAAGGCGGTGTGTCCATTTTTTGTACTGTGCCTAATAATAGAATTAAACAACGTTTATTCCTTCTCCAAGCCGTTTTATTTCGCTCCATCCACTGCCGATAATAACTGTAAAAGGTTATGGGCCCAGGCATCCGGAGCGAAATAAAGGAATATTGACTTAAAAGCTGTGGTAAAGCGGCGCGTGGTCCTGCGGTCAAGCAGAGGCAAAGGCGGAACAAGATGGACGGCGAGGGCTATATTTTTGGAGCTTCAAATAATCGCATGTTATTAGAAGATGTCGGTAATTGGCATACATGGAAATTTCAAGTAAAAGTCATATTGAAGGCGGTAAATGTCTTTGACTTGGTGGATGGCTCATCAAAATGCCCTGAAAATGAAGATGAAAAATTAACCACATGGAAGAGGTTAGATGCAAAAGCCCAAGGAATCATCGTAGCAAGACTGGGTAACACGGCTATGCTGCATGTTCAAAATTGCGAAACAGCCAAAGAAATGTGGGACAAATTAAATACAGTTTATGAACAAAAATCTGATATGTCACTCCACATATTACAGCAGCGCTTCTTCGAAGAGAAACTTAACAGTTCGGAAGATGTATCTACGTTCATAGCTAAAATAGAAGCCATTGTGACTCAAATAAGGCAAGCAAAGGGCGAAGTTGCCGAAAACATGATTGTTACAAAAATCATAAGTTCGCTAGGTGAAAAGTTCAGACACTTCGTCTCTGCATGGGACTCTGTGCCATTAGAAAAGCGAAATCTTTCGGAGTTGACAGCCAGGCTCATCATAGAAGAACAAAGAAACAAACTGTACCAAAACAGTGAAAACAGTAGTTCCACAGCGTTCAAAACGAACACAAACTCAAGAAAATGCTTTAACTGCGGTAAAGTGGGGCATTATAAAAAGGACTGTAAGGTAAAGAAGCACAAAAGTGATAAAACTGAAAACATCCTATTTTGTAAGCAATGTAAAAAGCGAGGACATACAAAAGAAAAGTGTTGGTATAACAAAGACAATAAACAACAAAGTGAAGATAAAAAACAAAACGCATTTGTCATGTCAGTGGTGTGTGGACTTATGTCAAAAAGTAAATATAATGAGTGGTTCTTAGATAGTGGTGCTTCTGAGCATATGTGCTTTACAGTGGACAGTTTCATAAACTATAAAAAGTTATTAGTGCCTAAAGACATTGTTATTGGGGATGGGACAATAATAAAAGCATTAGGTTATGGTGACATTAACCTAGAGGCATATGATGGTGTAGATTGGATTAAAACATCAATAGGCAGTGTGTTACATGTGCCAAGCCTCAAGGCAAACTTATTTTCCATGAGTGCTGCTCTGGATAAAGGTTACAAACTGGAGTCGACTGCTAACGAGTGCCAGTTTATCAAAAACAACAGTGTGTGTGCGGTAGCCCAGAGAAATGGTAAAATGTACACAATGTTATTCAGACAGTATGAGAATAATGCCATGGTTGGAAAAGTAATGTCAAATCTGAGGGAATGGCATGCCAAACTAGGTCACCAAGACATAAACCAAGTGAAAAGCATCTTGATGAAGCAAGACATTAAGTTCGAAAATAGTGAAGAAGAAACCTGTTTGCCATGTTTGAAAGGAAAACAACATAAGTTTCCCTTCCCATCCAGTACCCATAGGGCAACGAAACCAGGAGAGGTTATCCATATTGACATTGGAGGTCCAGTAGAACAAACTTCACTAGGAGGGGCAAGGTTCTTTCTGCTCATCAAGGATGATTATTCAAAATTTAGAAAGGTGTATTTTCTGAAGAATAAAGGTCAGTCTGTAGAATATTTAAAACAGTATCTGAAAGAAATAAAAGTTAATCCTGGTCACATAGTGAAATACATAAGAAGTGATAATGCAAAGGAATTTATCGGTAAAGAAATGGAAAACTTGCTGAAATCACATGGGATACAACACCAAAGAAGTGTAACATATACTTCACAACAGAATGGTTGTGTAGAGCGTGAGATGAGGACGGTGGTTGAGTCGGCACGAACTATGCTTCTGGAGAGCGGCCTAAACAAAAATATGTGGGCTGAAGCTCTCAACACCGCTGTCTACATAATTAACAGAACAGGTCCTAGTCGTGTGAAAGACAAAACACCATATCAACTTTGGTGGAACAAAGATTTTGATGTCAACGGCCTTCAAGTCTTCGGTAGTCAAGTATCTGTACATATTCCTGATCAAAAACGGTTAAAGTTTGATAGCAAGGCTGAATTAGGCTATTTCATAGGATATGGAGAAAATACAAAAGGATACAGAATATATTTTCCAGAGGAAGACAAAGTAGACATCAAAAGAGACATAGTATTTATAAAACAGTCTATAGAAAACAAAGATAGAGACAGAAGACAAGAAAAGGAGTATCACATAGTTTCTGACACTCAAGAAGAGACAGAACAAGTTTCAGAGGAAAAAGAAAGCCAGTATGAGGATATTGAAAACCCTGAAACAATAGAAAGTGAAAATGAACAGGATTCCATTCATTCTTTTCATGAGGAATCAATACTAGAAGAAGAGGTAGAGGAAGAAATAGAAGAAGAACAGGAAAACTCACAGGAAACTTCAGGACAGACAGAAGAGGCAACAGAAAGATCCAGAAGAGTAAGGAAAAAGCCAAGCTGGTTGAAAGACTATGTACAAGAAGACGAAAACATGTTCCTGAGCTACTGCTGTGATGAACCTGTTTCCTACCAAGAAGCTATGAAAAGACCAGATAAAACTAAATGGGAGGAAGCCATAAATAAAGAGTTGAAGACACTGGAGGAAAATAATACCTGGGAGGAGGTGACAGAAGTTCCTGATGGAGAAAACATAGTGAGTAGCAAGTGGGTATTTAAAATCAAGGAGGCAGAAGGAAAATCTCTGTATAAAGCTCGCTTAGTAGCCAGAGGATTTGAACAGAAGAACTGCGACAATCAAACATACTCACCTGTCGCCAAGTTAACAACCTTCAAAGCTATGATGGCTGTAGCTACCCAGAAAAGGCAGCCAGTGTATCAAATGGATGTCACGGGAGCATTTCTTTATGGAGACATCAATGAGACAGTTTATATGAGATTACCTAGTAATAAGGTATGTAAACTAAAGAAGTCAATCTATGGTCTTAAAAAATCTCCTAAATACTGGAATGAAAAGTTTAATAATTTTATGTTGAATGAAAATTTTCTAAGATCAAAGAATGACCCATGTTTATATTTCAAACAAATAGGAAATGACTACATTTATGTGTTATTATTTGTAGATGATCTGTTGTATTTTGGTAGTAATAAAAACCAAGTAAGTGACTTTAAAAGTTCCATATGTAAAAACTTTAAAATGAAAGATTTGGGTCTAGCCAGTAATTATCTAGGAATAAATATTAAACAGGATCTTGTTAATTGTGTAACTATAATAAATCAGAAAAGATATTTGTTAAAGCAAGTAGGCACGTACATAGTGTTGAGTTTATAACATTGTTTAAGGTATCTTGTGTATGTAAAGGTTGTTAGGTATTTCTAGATTTAAGGGCTCTGCATATTTGTTTAGAAGTTTAAGGGGAAGCATCTCAGAATTTTTTCTTAAGGGGGTGTTAAGAATAAATGTTTTGAATTGTTAAATTAAAGGGTTGTCTGGGAATTAAAATATAATGTTGAGGGGGTGTGTTAAATATTGTAATAAAGTGGCAACATTTATATTTTAATAATTAACTTTCGAGTATGGCAACTCCCCCCTTCTTCCAACGCCGGTCAAGGCGGTGTGTCCATTTTTTTGTACTGTGCCTAATAATGGAATTAAACAACGTTTATTCCTTCTCCAAGCCGTTTTATTTCGCTCCATCCACTGCCGATAATAACTGTAAAATTAACAAAGCGACCCCTTTCTTTTTATACTTTTTTTACACCGCGACATGAACATGACGTTAACGGAGTCCAACATAAATCAGCACCCACGATTTATATAAGCTCTGACGTAACGCCAGGTGAACTTTGTATGGAAATACGTAAAATGTTGACAACCCCTGATAGAATGGGATATTTGCGTGGAATAATACGTTCAATGGTGGGATATGTAAGTTTGGTACTTTTGTGTTTTCAGATCAAAATGGCTCACAGCTTAATATGAACGAGAACCACCTTTAAGTCATTAAAATTATCGTAGTCATAGATTAAAATGTACCTACTTTATGAGCATGGTTACATACAGAACAAAAAAATATCATCATCAGATAATTCGAAAAATATCCAGTGCTGTACAATACATAGGTTTCTGCCAAGAGTCGCTAGACACAGTATCGAGCAATTATCTCGTTTCATAATCGTTTTCTCGATTAAAATTCTCAGACAATCACGCAGTCTTCAACCTAAGGACCCTTAGATAACTTCTCATTTAAAATGTTACAAAGAAAAACATCCTAACGATCTAAAAGTTAATCTTTCTCCTTATCAGCACTTAGCTAAGCCGTTGCGACACGATGCCGTAAAAAGGGTTTTACAGTTGCGCTACGGAACTCCGTTTATTGGCAAAGGAGTTAGCGGACTGACGGGATTAATTGCAATAGGATAATAGTGAGAGCTTTCTGACTGGACCTAGGGGTTTTTTGTGTTCCTAGAGTTGTTTGTTGTAAGAGTTCTAGTTTCATAAATAAAAGACAAACCAAAGTAAACCAGTTTGGGCGACTCAATTTAGATTGCCATAGACACAGGACTGTTTTGTTGATGAAATTTGAAGAACGTCTATCTAAAAATCTTAAACACATTAATTTTAATCATTCACTAAAACAAACCATTGGGTCTAAAACTAGAGTTTCTCAAAAAAAGTAGGTGATGAGCACTAGGGAGGATGTTTTGGAAATGCGAGATTCATTTTGAAGGGACGTATAATAAACTTGCATTAGCTATATAACACCTTTAGAAAAATATAAAGGTGCTAATTAGCTAATGCAAGTTTGTGTGGAAGTTTGTAATTGTCAATGTGTAATTCGATAATACACACGGGTAATAAAAAAAAATTGTAAAAATAATACAAATTCCGTATTTCTCAAAGGGAAAATATCGAATTTTAAACTCACGGTGCCATGGCAATAAGTACCTAATTTGAATTTTCCTTACGATACAGATGTTGTTACTAGGTAAAGTTATATTTAAATATTTTACCAATTAAGTAGCAGTACGTATCGAAAGTAATTACATTTCACGAGTAATTACTTCACAATTAATGTGTGAAGCTTCACAATTCAAATATCAGTTTGCTTGTGACTTTTTCCTTAGCAGTTTATGTATTACCTACTCTTGCCCGCGGCCTCAGGCTGTATGGAGGTCACAAATTATCCCACGGGAATATTCTGCTGGTTGAAAGAAATATCTTATATCCTAACTTAGGTCATGGTCTGCCTGTGTGCCGAATTTCATCGAAAACCATTCAGCCATTCTGGTGTGAAAAGATAACAGACTGACCGACATACACTTATTTTTGCATTTATTTACTAACACAGGTAGTAGGAATCTTCCTTTTAAGTTCGAGTTAACACTTAACGAATAGCTTTGTTGTGTTACCTTTACAATTTACTTAACTACATTGTGTGCAACTTTAACTAGAGTTAAAACGTTATTATTGCCTGTTCGCCAGTTAAAGAATTTAACCTACATACAGTAACGATGTTCGTTTTAATTTAATTAAAACTGTTCCGTTATTTTTAATGTGGTACAATATTGTTTGTTCACAAAGCACAGTTAGTAGTTGCTTAGTTGTTGGTAAATACTTCTTGGACATCTTACTACTTGGTTAAAGAGTTTATTCATTTATTGTAGAAATATGCTGAACAATGGGTGCATGAGACAGCATGACATTTTGTGGAAAATAGAAGAAGGCAGAAAGTCTTAGGCTTTACATTTAGTGAAATGTCAGTTTAGCTTTACGCAAATTCTAATGGAACTGATGCAACCCTGACGATGAATTTCTTTGACGTCATAAACGTCAATGACGTCAGTACTGAATGAGGCACCTATTCTAGTTTGCAAAAAAAACTGTCATTTAACCTATCATTGCTGACAACAAAACTTTTTGTAAATCAAAGACCTCTCTGTCTGTGTTTCCGAACGCATTTAAGTCTAGTCTCTTCAAAGTTAGAGTAAACAGGCTTCTTCTGGGTAAGCTCGCTCCATCGTCGACTCTGTTTCTGTCACCTCTGACCTAGACTAGAGTCAAGAGCAAACCCATATTAAATAAAAATAAAAAAGACCGTTATGTTCTTGAGCAGTCTACAAAAAAACGTATTACGTTTGTGATTTATTTTCACAATTACACTGCAAAACAGAAAAGTTGATGCCACTGTGAAACAAATTACTTTCCGTTCGTCGACAAACGGAAAAAGTATAAGCCTCTTACGTCGTGTCACATACAATAACGTAAACAATTCATTCTTCTTTTGCCGTATTTAGGTAAAAGGGCTGTCTGATTGCGGAAAATGCTCCGTTGAATAAATAATGGCCCGTAATTAGTGGGCACTCGGTGGATTCGGGCAGGCGAGAGGTCGTTTCTTCAGGCGTCGGGAATTGGTAACAAATGGGTCTTCTTTATAGTTCTTAATAGATCGTGAATGGGTGAGGTTTCATTTGTAGGAGCTACTATTTCGATTGGACAAGTTATTTGTTTTTCTATACTTAATTCTGCTTTTACCTAACTGAATGAAACTTGTCTTGAAAATATTAACGACCTCTTATGTTATGTTCACCAAAATGGTCTAGGATTACCGGTGTCAAAACCATCCATTTTCCATTTAGGTCCGTATGTAATGTGTATAAAGATTTGTAATAAAATACCAAAATACTTATAAGAAATTTAAAGGAACAATTTATTTAAAACAAAATTGTTCACCTATTTGAACCAGAAATGTTACTTCAAATTGCAAGAGTTTTTTTTAAAGAAAAGAACAGTAAATAAATAATAATTATAGAATTAATAAATATATTATAGACTCGCAATTATTTGTAAGCCAATGTAGGTACATTTCGAATTAATTTGTTTTGATTTGACATATTATTATTCAAATATTTTTGTACCTATAATATTTCGTTTTTGAGTAAAATGTCACATGATAATAATTATAAAAATGTATTGAATTGCAATTTATTTGTTTTCCAATGCCCTTACAGGGTGCATGTTTGAAACTTTTAATTTAACCTCGTTCCAACCCCTGTACAAAATTTTTCCAATAAACTGATTTCATTAGATTTATTTCTGTTTGAGGTATTCTAATATTCCAGGTTTACGTGCTGAAAAAGTTTGTCAAAATTTAATTTCTAATGTCTCTCATACTAGATCGTCAGGTTAAACCGCGCTTACCTGGGTTGGGCCGTGGATGGGTGACCAGCCATTACATACCGAGTTTCCTTCGTGCCTTTTGTAGATCTTTGACAGTCGTTACAGATAGTCAGTGGCCCGAAAGTCTGACAACCAGCCTTACCAAGGGGTTTCGTATTACCCAGTTCGAACTGGGTTGTGGAGGTCAGATAGGCAGTCGCTCCATGTAAAATACTGGTATTTGACTGCATCCGGTTAGACTGGAAGCCGACCCCAACATAGTTGGGAAAAGGCTAAGCAGATGATGATGATGTCTCTCATATCAACTGCTAACAACAACGTAGGTACTTCACAAAATTAAAATTTAATCATTATCCTCCCATTTTTTTTTCAATTATGTATCACAATGTTTGTGTGGGATCCTTTTTCTCCATTTCAAAGTCAAACCTTCTATAAATCCCTCCAGGTTAGAAAAACTGTTTTCTTAACCCAAAGATTGGCTAAAACAACGAGTATTTTTAAAAGATTGAGTCCTTCTTTCAACAACGATACGGGTCGAGATCAAGAACTTTGGAATAAATCGTTCACTTCACTCTTCAAGAATTAGAACCTCGATATAATTTCAAGTCTTGTGACACACCAACCGAAAATTACGTCACCTCATTCGTCGCTAAGTATACGTCTCGACGTATTCGGTTACTGACAAACCGTGCTGAAATTAAAAATTATACCACGGGAATGTGCTACCGGGATAAAAAAGTAAGCCATGTTCTGATCCAGGTCATCGTCTGTCCGTGCACCAATTGCATCCAAATCTGTTCAGCCGTTTAGGTACCAGACATAAAGATAGAAAGATCAAAAGGCATGAATGCCTTTCGCATTTATAATATTAGCATAGATAGCATGTATTGCAGTGGTTAATAAGCATGCCGAATTTCCGTCGCGTAATTTCAGCCGGTGTGTCGCATCACTAACGACTCCAATAAATTGGCTTTTATAGAGGTCGATTTGTTACGCGCTGTGTTCGTTCTAGCGTCAGCATTCTTCAGGGATTCGACGATCGACAGTGCCAACACGATTCCCGTAATACCGACAATGCATTAATGGTATTTTTCCGTCGGTAAAATTACCGTTAGGTGTCTTTATCGAGAGCGTTTATTGAGAAAAGATTTTGTGCAGTTTCAAGGAAATTGCATGTTCTGAATTAAAATAAGGACTCTATTGTCTTTTCATTTTCAGTGAGGCGATTAGCATTCCTGTCTACATGCAATTTTTGCATAGCTTTTAAATAATTATTTTCGGAGATATATATGTTCCAGGGTTCATTAAATTGCTAGCCGGAATAGGTACGGCTAGTCTCGTGTAAAGAATGAATAACAGACATGTGTGTTAAAAAAAGTAGTTTTTCATTGATCGGTTGCATAATAAGCAAAGGATATAACAAACCTTAGAAGTCGCAGAGAAAAAAAAACGCCTTACGCGTCAAATAAACAACATTTCAAGAAAATTCTTAGATATTACCAAGACATAAGTTTTATAACGTTATTATACAAAAGACGTGACGTATGTTCCATGAATTCCTTGTGAGAGCGATCGTCAGGGTGCGTCCTGAATATACTTGTCCTTTATTCCTATTGTGCCACCTCATGTATTATGACAATGTGCCCTATATTATACGCTCCGTCTTATATAAGGGAGTTATAATTTAATAGCTTCCCTATTTAGATAATTATGTATTAGTACTTCAAAATTATTTAAATCTGTTTGCTTACAAATGCAATTACTGTTTTGTTGCTTTATTGGAGTTACAATGATTTCAACATTGGGAAACGTGTGGTCGAGATTTTTATTCCCATATCGGTCTTGGGATTATTCTGGATTTTTTGTCAAACAACTTTGCTTTTGTACATTTAATCAAACAATACAAGGTGTAGTTTCGCATCCTCGGCAAAATTCAGGAGGTTCTCATTGAAAACGTAAATAATCAATATAAATTACGGTACCTAGTCAATAATAATAAACGTTGCATTTTTTGTCGTTTTAATTTGACACTATTTCAGAATGTAGCCCTTCTCAAAAGAGGAGAATCCTCGTTTATCGAATAAACGTCTGCGTTTGTTTGTGTGTGTGTGAAAGCGTGGTTATACCACGTATAGGGCTAGTATTAAATGGGCCGCGTTTTAACACGGGTGGTGTACACTTACCGATTTCCGATATTAAGAAAAAAAAATATTACCTACCCATTTTATTATTCATTCGGGTCGAGAATCATTAGCATATTTACTTCCTTGAATTTGACGAGGATGCAAAACTACACCTTGTATAACTTTGATATGAATACCTGAAATCTTGCTTAGCATTATCGACCTATATCTTTTCCACATATGGGACACAGGCCCGTTTTAAGTGAGAGAGAATAAGCCGTAATCCACCACCCGAGCCCTGTGCTGATTCGTGTATGTCATACGGATTAGATTTTTTTGGTTTTAAGAAATACCGGTTTCCTCACGATGTTTTCGTCTTCACCTTAAACTTGCTTTACTCAGATAAATGCAAACATAGCAAACTCAAACTCAAAGCATTTATTTCAATTAGACCATTACAGGCAGTTTTGAATGTCAAAACACAAAAAAAAACTAAGCTACAGTCCCAATCACAGGGCATAATAACTTGTGAAAGTACTGTAGTTATGTTGTAGTTGTGGTGTTGTTGTAGTGTTGTAGTTGTGTGTAGCTTAGTCCAACTAATGGTTGCAGCAGTAAATCTCAATAGTTACTTATCCCTAATGAAGCCAGGTGTGTGTTTTAACACAGATGAAGCCTTAGTGCTCATTTACGGAGACGCGGGGCGTAGCGCTTTTTGCATTTGACGATGTACGATTTCGTTTCCGCGAGGCGTGAAGTGGCGCTTGCGACGCCGCCGCGTGCTCCGTCGCGGGTATCGCCACGTTTCCGTGATCAAAGTTTTAAAGGAAATGGCTGGTCGCGCCGCAAAACGCGCCGCGTCTCCGTAAATGAGCCCAGGCTAACTTTCAAATCCTCCCAAATATTGAAGTTGGTTCAGCCTCAAAACTAGCAAACTGTCTTGAGGTTTGATTCGATACTTTTATATTGTAGAAGTTGTTTGCTTGTTGCCAGTTGAATGCACCCTCTGTGGATGCCCGATGGATGCCGGTAACTTGTTGTTTTCACTCCAATTAGTTCGATACTGTTGCATGTTTAGACTGTTTGTTTTAGTAGTTTGTAGTTTAGTGGTTAGCTTCTATCGTATTGGCACCTGATCAAGTTACGGCATTTACCATTTACGATATTTGTATTAATGGTTCAGCAGCTTGAACACCATCGGGATTTTGCAGGAATATAGCTCTTTCGTCGTGAACATAGTTGAATTAATCATCATCATAGTTGGCAGTCTGGTTCCACACACTCGCTCACTGCCCCTCACTTTGTGCCATATTTAATTGGTCGGTGCTACTCCCCGCGATCTTCTGTCAGTCCCATCTGGCTGATAGTCTACCAACACCCGTTCTACCAACTCTCGAAACCCGGTAATTGGTAGGTTAACTATATAACACATTGATTTGACAACGATGAAATTGAATAGCCTTTCACAAACCCTGGTCAGTGAGCTGAAATGACAAATGCGTTGAATTGGGTATTGTGTATACCACAATACGATCAATCAATCTAGAATACAATATACTCAGTGTATTGTTCGGGGCGTAGTACCAAAAGAGTTAGTTTTTATTTTGAATAAACAATGATGGTTTCTTTTTCCAAAGGGATAAAAGATCCTAAACTTACTGTGGTAACTTTGGTTTTGCTACAAAGATTAATCGGGTTCACAAAACCGAAGCCTACTTGAACTATTCGACTTCTTGTTTTTGTCTTCTTTAATTTCTAATACCCACTTTCACTAACACTATCGAGTAGTGTACTTTATTGTAACCTCGGTATAAAAACGCACTGTTCACTAGTCTTTGCGCCGAGATTTGAGAACCCTGCTTGAAATTGTAATTATGTATTTATTTTACTATTTATGTAAACACAGAAGATAAAACAAGAAATAAAAATTTGAGTACAAAGGTACTGCTTATTTCTGAAGAAATTTCTGCCAGCAGACCTGCAAAAGGAGAAATGAAGAAGAAATGGAGACGATAGTGTGTGAGAATAGGAAGAGAGAAACGTGTTAATGTGCTTTAACTAACTTAACTTACAATATTAAATATAAATACACATATATAAGTAAATATTAATATATATTTATATAAACACATAATACTAAGATATATAAACAAATAAAAATATATATATTTCTATGAATCATAATTTAGAGGAGAAGTAATTATGTATTTAGGCCTTAATTTTAGGTGTTTTAATTGGGTCTTTGATCAAAGTTGTCAATGCTGTTTGCATTGACATCAAGTTTTACTGCGAAGTTTATGATAGTGTTTTGAAAGTGACCCACTGACAGTTTTTTTTTTAAATTAATTGCATTTAAATAACAGTAATCTGAGTTCTCGAGTAATATCGAAGAATGGAAGAAGAAGACATGCTGCGCCGACCCCAAATTAATTGGAATTAGGGCAAGAGAACGATGAAAATTTAAATAACAGAAACATTCATCTCCAAATATGACGTCATTCTAAAAATTCAGCAAGCTGAATCAAACACAATCTAATTACTCATCTCAAACGCATAAACATAACAAACAGCACAACGAATGCATTGTTTACATAAACACGAATATCTTCTCTTACATCAGACGACGTAATTTGCTCACTATTCCATAGCAATAACATAAAATATTATACGTAGCTTTCACTAACAGACAGGTCTATTCTGCACTCGGAATGAGTTCTGTACGAAAGAATATTCACGATATTATTGCTTGGATCCTATTCAGAAAAGGTTTTTGTCTTCGATGAATAGTGGAAGAGGACTGCGATTGTATACTTGAATTATGAATGCGAAATGAATTCGACTTTTAGTTGCAGAATAATGCACATTGTAGGGTTGTGTTTTCTTTTCATTGAATATCGATGTTTTTGACTGTCTCGTTGGGCGAGTGTTCGCGATCGCGACTGCTGGGCATGAGGTCCTGGGTTCAATGCCCGGGTCGGGCAAAATGTTACTAGGTATTTCCATCAAGAATTTCTCAGTAGCAACCACGGAGTCTGGATTTGTGCCCGGTTGATGGAAATAGACCTGCCCTCTATTACATGGGACTTACATACAACTTTACTGTCGAAATTTGAGTGCACTTCTGCCTAACCCTCGATGTTATGTTATGTGTGTATCAATGTTTTAATATTTAAATTTAGGAAACTACTAAAGCGGTTGCATAAACAGTCGAACGGGGAGTAAAGTTTTAATCTTCACATTAAATAGACATTGTCAGCAATAGTAAAAGGGAACATATTTTAGTTTGGAGTTACGTTCATTGCGTAAACAAGATTGATAAGACTCTCTTTCCATTATTGAATTTCGGCATCAACCGAATTCCAAGTACACGGACCTACTTACTTGTTTTCCACGGAAATAAATTCTTACGTCACATTGGAGTGGTCTTATCGTACAAAGTTTAAACACGTGTAAGCTAAGGTAAAATCTTGAGGCTATGTTGTTCGGTAAGTTTTGTTTAGAGATAGTTCCTCTACGGTCTGCAAGTAAGAATATTTCTATTCACAAAATACGCTGTTGTCACAAATTGTTGATTTTTAAATTAAAAGTAGGTATTTAATGGGGGCTGCATCCACTTAGTACTTTAACCATTTTTGCGTAAATGTAGTAGACACAACAGCCGTATGAAATTCGCGCGCGCGCACCTTTGATCTAAGCCGAGCCGAGCCGAGCGGGTGCCTTGCCTACCCACTGTTGCACGGTACGATATTAATGAGACAATACGGCGTCACGCGGCTAACAGCTGATAGGTCATCATTTCACACGGCTGTTGTGTTACTGTGATAAAAGTGAATGAGTATAAAAAACATAGTTTCTTTGGGAAAGTTCTTTGAGTACAATCACGTGTTTAAGTATCGGTCACGAATTACCAGTAACCCTATATGTATACATAACATTGCCTAGCCCTTAGGGGAAGTACAGATGATGGTGTGAGTTTTATTTAATAAAGAAAAAAATTCCAATTCCCCCTAGACATCTTACCAGTTAGAAATAAGTAAGCTCTTGGTGTAAAATGAGCACGAATCTTTTGAACATAATCTGCCCTTGACGGGATTTGCAACTACGTAACGTTACCGGAACAGACGCAAACCATTATTACCCCTATTTCGTTATTAATACAGGTATTTCGAGCTCAAATTCCCGGGCACTTTGGCTCAGAATGTAGTACATAACAGCATCCCAAATTCCAACGAATACATGCACAATATAATATACGGGCTCTATCCTGCAACCTAAGTTTAAACTAACGCTCAAATGGCCTCTATTTACACTGAACTTCTCTGAAGTATTAAATAAAACATGTTACTTCTAAATGTGATCGTGATAAACGATCGCCATTTGTTTCCTAAGCATGTGTCGCTGCGAATTTCGTTATTTGAAGGTGTGTTACATTAGTTTTGTGAGGTGAAATATAAGTAACATTATTAACCGTGAATACAAACAGTGAACGTTGTATTTTAAACCACAGAGCGTGAATTTAATACAGTGTCTGCGGTTTGAATGAAACATGAACATTTTTGTTTCGTAACTTCTTTTTCTGTGAGGATATTAACATAAGTTAATTCTGTTTATTTCCTCGTGTATTTCGTTGGGCCTGTCAGATGCAGACTTCTTTAGATATACGTGTCATTAGGACGTTGTCGACTCATAATATGGTAGATAGGTTGACAAATACAGCGGCCGGGTCTCATGAATTATTTCGGTCGGATCTGCGTCGTAATTACGAGATGAAATGGTGTGTGTGGGATATTCTGGTTACCGCGTCAGAGCCATATAGGAAACTGTCTGTGTTCAATAATACTATATTATAGTTGTAGATTTTAGCACCGTTTTAGGTTACCTACAATCTTTCATAGTAAATTTGTAGCCATGAATTTCATATTAATTTATTGCAATCAATATGGCTGCCTCGTTGGTTAAGTAGTTGCAAGCGCGATTGCTGAGCATGAGGTCCTGGGTTTAATTCCCAGGTCGGGCAATACTATGGGTTATTGGGTTTCTCCATTAAGAATTTCCCAGCAGAAGCCACGGAGTCTGGATTTGTGCCCGGCTGATGGCAATATATTCACCCCGTATTACATGGGACTTAAACGTAACTGACGAAGTGTGGGTTTACTATTAGGTAAAGAAAGAAAGAAATAGTGTTTATTAGGTACACCTCTGCCAAACCTATCGAGGATTAGAGGCGTGATGTTATGTATATTATACGGGGTGGAAAGGACACCGACGCGAAAACGGAAACCATGTACTGCGTATGTGGTTTCCGTTTTCGCGTCGGCGCCCCTTCCACCCCGTATAGAAGGCATTAAATATAGAAGGTTGTAGGTATCTGGTAACCTTTTAATCTTCTGCTATTAAAGCTTACACGTGGCATGATTCACCACAACCTTTAGTTTCTAAACGAAAGTTGCTCAGTTCCATCTAAATTCTGCACACAAGTACAAATGCATATTTTCTAAATTAACTTATGTTACGAGCAAGTGTTTGGAATTAATGTCACGTAAACATGAGCGCTCGCTGCGGTGTAATCGCTGCCACTGATATTGCAGGTAGAGATGTACCGACAAGACGGGAAAGCCGACTATCTGGTCACATTTGTAGTCGGTGAATATTCGATGACTAGTCGGCAAACAGCGCCAACTAATCGGCTTGAGTGATGAAATGAAAATATATCTTTTTTTTTTTTTCACTATCCTGCTCTGTCCCACTCCTGGGCATAGGCTTCCCTCCACTCCTTCCACCTCTTGTGAACCCGCGCGTCCTTTTATTATTAATATTTTTATTTTATAATCAGCATTCCTGTTTCTTACATAATCGTGGAGTCCGAAGTCTTCTTTTAGCTGTCTACAATTGAACTTAAATCTAGAAAAATAATATAAGTAATAATATAATATATATTAAATTATTAATAGAAAAACAAAGTTTAGAGTTTCTATGACCGCACGGCGGGTGCCAGCGATTGTCATGTACTCAGTGCGAAAAACTCAGCTGTCAACACGAGAAGACGTAATTATACATTGCTGATGCACCTTGAAGTCCACCGAAAGTAATGATTGGCTAGGCCGAATAGTCGGCCTTTTTGCAAGCGACTAGAGCGAGTCAGCTAGTCGGCCAAAGTCATAGTCGGCACATCCCTAATTGCAAGTAAATGGATATGTGCTGTACCAAAACGTTTAGAACTTAACCTATACTTTGCTGAAGACCTTCCTACCCGGGTCACGTACCTAAATCATAACGTTACCGGTAAAATAGCGGTAAAACACCGGTAAATTGTTGGTAACTAGGCACCCTCAGAGATAAACGGTCTAAGTTGTTGGTATTTACCGTTTTATTCAGAGAAAAGTGTTTTTAGGAAATATTTTCGTTTGAACTGATGAAAAACGGTTACTATACGAATAATTTTGGCGAACCTTTATAATAATTATTTTTATGACTATGGTTCTCGGATCCTTTGAAAGCAAAATAACAATCTTGATTTTACTATTTACAGCACATTGAATCGAATGTCAACACTTAGGACATAAACAAAGTGACTCCATCGGCGATAGAAAACAAAACCAGGTTCGAAATTATCAAGATAATTAACATGATAACTATTACGTAGATAATTATCCATGCTTATACATAACTGGATCTTTTTAATTTTTGACTTAGATAAAAATGTATTTTCGTTCGTAATCATTTATTATGTAAAGAAAGACATTCATAATTCATATTTGTGTATTCTTTGAAACTATTTTGTATTTTATTTTGTTGAATAAAAATTCTGTTGATTAAATACAATCTTTGTGACCATCGGGAGATGTTTTAGCAAGTAACTAATTAGCTATTAATACAGTCTTGCTTCGTTTTCTTGTTAATATCTTTTTATGAATAAATTATCTTATATTACCTCTAAGGCGTTTGATAAAACTATCTACGAAAACCAACATTACGGGCCTTTGACAAAAAACAGATCTGATCTTTTTAGTAGGATTTTAAATAAGAACTTTTTGCTGGCCTTATGAGGCAAAGTAGGTTCCATAAAGCCTTCTTCATTTCTCACGTTCGAAATTTGAAATAGAGACCGTGCATAATGTAAATGGCGATGGCAATTGAATGTGCCAAAGGTTTGATAATGTACTGTGATGCGTTATTCATGACAGGAAGTTTATCCAAGGTGGAATTAGAATGATTTCAGCTTTTATTAAGTCTGGTAAGATGTATTTTTGCTTGCTTTTATAAATAGGGACACGTTTGAGACTGTTGTGTTTATAAACTTTATTTATTTATTTAAGAACGATCAACGTTCGTATGGACTGCAGTAATTACAGGAGGCAACAGAACAAAAAATAACGAATGTTGTATAAAATAAGAACTAAAGTAACAATCAAAGAACTACGACATTTTCTTATTTTTAGAGTTACAATATAACAACATAAATAGGGAGATACAGCCATCTCATATCGAATATTTAGGGGAAAAACACATAATTAATCCGTTAGTAATTATTAAGAACAAACGTGTTCGTTTGGAGTTTTATACCATAAATAGTTTGGCAAAAATTGGCATCAAATGATTTAATCTGGGATTTTTCATAAAACAAAAATCCAACTAACTCAAAAACTATTGACCTTCGGTAGAATATTTGGTGGCTTGATTTGTTGAATTTGAACACTACTATGACGTCCTGCAAGGAATACGTCGAGTTACAAATAACCCTGTGCAATGACGACAAACTGCTAGTTAACTACCGGTACCTACTTCTAAAACGTAACAAAAACCAAAAGTATCCTATAAAAGACGATAGTTAGGTACAAACACCGGATTATGTTCTCAGTTCCGAACATTCAATGGAAAAGTTACGCCAAACGGATATTCAAACTAATATATAACGGAATCTCGTACACCGTTCTACTATCACATAAACTTGAGTGCTTTCTGGAATATAAAGCCAGCAGTCCACAGAATGGCTTTCATCACGAATGCCAACAAATTTATACATTTGCACTGCGATATTACTCACGATAGCAAAGCCGACGTGATACTATATTGAGTTATTACAATTTGCATAGTCGTAAAACTGATTGATAGTTTAGATTGAGATAAGAATCCAGACAGATTACGTCTAGAATAGTCTTCATTGTCAAAACACACGTGTATTCTTGTGGGAAAAGTCGTCATCAGCTGATTAGAGACAAAAGAATTGCCAATTAGATTTTGTAACGAGTCACAGATATCGACTAGAGAATAGAGACTTTTTGTAGGCGTCATCATCATGATCATGATGCGCCGTCTTTTTTTGCGCTTGGCAATCTTTAATAAATGTCCTTCGCCGTGGGGCCGGCGGCGGGGTCTGTCAGACTCCTACTGACTAAAGCCACACGGTGTTCCTCCTCGTCGTTTCTGGCTGGGATGCGACGACACAATTGCATTCTCCACAATCACCCTAGCAGTATGATGGGCAGCCTGATTCAACCCATAGCTGAGTATAGGCCTACTCCCTTTTGCGTCATCCGTTCCTAGTCTGCGCAAGTCTCAACCAGGTCTTACCCACGAACTTCTGGATGCCATCCACCCACCCATTTTTGATCTGCGAATACCGCTTCTACCGTCTCTTAACAACCAATGACGGCAGTGATTATAGACATGAGTATAAAAATAAAAACCTAAACTTCATAAAGTTAAACTCCAAGCTTTTAAAGGCCATTAACCTTAAATAAACTTCTTCTAAATTAAAAACCCGCACCTTTGATACGGCCGCAAAAAAATTGCCCGGAAAAAGATATGAAAAAGTTTCGCCCTAAATATCTTAATCTTGTAAACTTTTTGACGGATTCCGAGGTCTTTCTCTTTAGTGATCGTAAAGATGTATTGCCTACCTTTAAAAGTTTCGGTCTGACTGAGTTATCGATGTTTAGGAAAGGCCCTGGACCTAGGCACAGTATAAAAATACCCAGTAAACCAACTAGCTCTTTTCTGTAAAATCAAACACACCGGTGCAGTTAATGTAAGGGTTTTCAACAAAAAAAACATGTTAAACATACCGTGTTTTTAAACATGGAGTGCAACACCACTCCATGTTTTTATTATTGATTAATTTCGTGCGAGATCCGAGAAAGTTAAAGTGTTTCTCTGGAAATGTTTTCGCCCCTGTTGATTCTGGCTTTCCGGAGTTGCAGTGGTTTGGAAACAGTGTGGCGGGCTTATCCCAAAAAAAATCCAAACTTCCGAGTAAAGTGTTACCTGAAATGAGCTTAAGATTCGTATAAACGCTTTGTATGCGTGTGTGAGCCGATTCCGACCATTTCTTCTTCGTTGACATTCTGTAAGGTTATACTAATATGTCTTCTGTGACCTAGGTATAGGAGATTCGGATATATCTGAGTCGAGGAGGCATTCCGAGGGATTTTAACTTCACTCACAGATATATTACGACAAACGGCACGTGTAGGATATTCGTGTATTTATTTGTTGTTTGGGAAATTAAGTTTCATTAGTATTTTATGTAACATGCGGGTAATAAGTTAGTATCAAATGGATCACATATCAAAACTGAGTTCGTATTGTGTGACCTCCACATACAGTTCAATTTGTATTTACTTTATCAAAAAATTCTAATTTCAATCAATTCACACTGATCATGACTGATGAGCATGACACACGACCTACACTGCTGTCAAAAATCATGCAATTTTGCACAAGAGTTCCGTTTATGACGAGATCACTAACATTTTTTTTAAGTTCGTCGTTTTCGATTTTAATTATCTACATCTGTGGCTGTGAAGCTAACAGTAAATTGTCAAGCAATTTTGGGTTCTATCGTATTTTATTTACAATCAATCTACAAACATGGGAGCCAATTCTTACTGTAAAACTTACTAAAAGTATTCAAATCATTAAAAATAAAATAAATTATGCTTAAGAGATCTTTGCCAGCATAAATCTTGTCTATGAGTATCTGGGGTGCCACGTTGGTTTAGTGGTAGCAATAGCGACAGCTGAACATGAGGTCCTGGGGTCGGTTCCCGGGTTGGGAAAATTGTTATTGGGTTTTTCAACCAGGAATTGTTCAGTAGCAGCCACGGAGTCTGGATTTGTGCCCAGTTGATCGGAATAGGCTCGCCCCCGATTACAAGGGACTTAAACATAACTGACGAAATGTGGGTGTACTATTAGGTACACCTTTGCCTAGCCCTTCGGGGATTACATGCGTAATGTTACGTGTAAATGTAAATCTAGCAACTTAAATCATGTAGTGTTACGATTTAAAAGTCTGATTACATCTGTGTTAGAGTAACTTTTTCATTCAAACTTAACACATCGTAAATTTAACGGCACAATAAACCAAGTTTTAGTTGCGAATAGATTTTATTGTACAACGTAAGTGAATTTACTTGAGTGACAGTTAAGTTAAGATTGGGATCTTAGTAAATAAGATGTTTTATGTGGTTAACTATATACATTATAATAATTAAACTAACTAAAATAAACTATAAAAGGGCATCAAAAAACTCCTCCTCAACGCTGTCAGCCGGTAATGTGCCAAGAGATGTGTTTTATGAGAAATAAATCTTTTAGTGGTCGTTTGATGTCAATTCATGCGGTTATAGCAGTTTGTCGTAGAAAAAGAGTTAGTTTTAAAATAAAAAAATAATAATTATTTGTCTGACTCATAAAAATAAAGCTATTTCATCACAAATATGCTATAAATATTCAGGGCAAGACGTCATATTATAATAATACTTAAGTAGCAAATACATACGTTCCTGCCTACTAGAAAAAAGTAGTCTACAGATATTACATGTGCTCCTAAAAAGGCCGCACACAAACTAGTTTTGTGCGCAAAAAACCGGTTAAAACGGCCTAAACCGGTTTGAACCCGCTGGGGTTGATGAGATTCTCATTTTGCTCAGTACTTGAATTACAGCATAGAGCTCTCTCCCTACGATATTAACTTCGTGAGCAGGACTTGCAGACGGAATGATTTTAATCGCGCTAACGTCGGAGAATACAAAATATCTTTTATTACTTTCAAGGGGTCGATTCTCGAGTAGTATTCCTGGAGTTGTACTACGTTGCAGCAACGAAGCACACATTTGATGTTGCTTTTGTCACTGTTATTGTACTCGAGAGGGGGAGCTATAAAGTTTTAATTCCTTAGGAAACAAATGCTGTACTGTGAGTGAGAATGTTGAGTGAGAATGTTCCGTTTCAGGGACAATGCATAAAAGAAAATGGTGGCAGTTTATTACCTGCCACATTTGAAGGGAGGTGAATTATCTTCGCGTTCTTTATAGCGTGTGCAGTACTCTGAGAATATCGAGCGTAGTAAAACGTGAGACGAACTGCTACATTCTCTCCAAAATAAACAGAAATCTTTTGAACTAAAACTGTGACGGTTTTCACTATTGCTTAAGTTTTAAGCTTATTTCTATTGTGAGAAGTGCAAATAAATTCAAGGAACATTTTAATAGGAAAAGCCTCCGACCTTATAAAATCACATAAATGCTTCATACGAGAAAAACACGACTATATTTCTTCGTAAATATCGCCCAAATATACGTAAGGGTTTGATAAAATGTTGAAGACCCCGTTATCGGTCGCGAGATAGCAATTTTTAGGCTTCAGCTCTGGACGAACCCATTTGAAGGGTCAAATGGGGTCTGACCGTCGATCGGACCTCTACCATCTAATATTTAACAGAAATACTTTGAAAGTTGACCAACAATATACTTGTGTGAACGTGCAATATTCTAGAAGAGTGCATGAGCAGTTTTATTCGTAGTTGTGAAGTATAGAGGAAAGTCTTGCGAGATTTTATATTTTATATGTGGGTTAGCGGTGCATCCTGTGTGAAGTAGCTAGCAGGGTTTCTCTTAATGTTTGTGGGTACTGCTGTTAGCACTTGCCTTAGGTACATGTTTATTGTTAAGGATGTAGTGTTTAGTTACTGGTTCTTTGGTTTAGCCAGATGACAAATGAAATCGAAACGACGCTCAAACCAAAACGGAAAAGTGACACACATGGCTCCGGAGACCAGACACAGATATATTATCCTGAACTGAAGTATCTGCCGGTGTCCGGTGATCACAGCTGGTCCGTAGTTTGTTCATAACAGTTAGTCTGATCCTAAAGAGACTTCGCTTTTAAATCTTGAACCCTCATAAGAAACAGGCGCCAGACTATGCATTACTGCATTCATATACTCTGAAACCAGAAAGTTAAGATAAATTCACAACATGTACCCACTGTTAACTATAAAATTGCCAGCACCAAAACAGTGAACCATTTAAATACAACAAGCTCTAATCAACAATATTACAAGGCACCAATACATCGTTACCTCCCATCAGAAATCGCACATACTGTATATTACAGCGAAAGGTATAATCGTTTGGACGTAAATACACTTTAATTATTCAACCCCGTGTAATAGCACATTACACTGCAATGCAATCATCGTTAGCACAATTTAATTGATGATACCTCGACGTCCTTACTGCATCGGTTTAAAGACTATTTTCGATTGTTCCCCCGAGAGTTCCAAACACCAACCTAATCCTGAGGCGGTTTAATCTTTGTTGTGTTAGAAATACAGTCTTGTTTTGAACGGTTGATCGTTTGTGTAAGTTTGTGAGGAGTTGGTACAGTTCTGTACGGTAGTAACCATGTTAACTTGTAAATGCATTTAATTTTGATTGCGTGTAAATAATTGTTCTTCAGATTATTGTTCTCGGGAGTATTTCAAGTGTTTTGTGTGTGTGTGTGTTTTTAATGTTTGTGAAGCATGTAGTTCACTTTCTTTGTTTTGTTTTAGTTGAATAGAAAAATCGAAGCGTTTTTTTCCCCGTTCTTTAAAACATGTGTTATAAATTATAATACAACCTCGAGGGTGACATATTTGAATTGTTGAAAAAACCACACGTGAGTTACCACGTGAAACCAGTATTAAGCTGGTTTCTTGTTCTATTGTTACTCCGTACCAAGTCACACCAAGTAATACAAATATTGTACAAATATTACCAACTGATGGATGACCACACACAGATAACAGTGTTGTCTAGAAGCTTATAAGAAAATAATTATAGTATAGAATATAGAAAAACAGACTAAATAAATGGATATCAGTTTCTTATTAATTACAAATAACCAGAACCTCATTTAATGAGAATATTATTTACCAGAAAACGTAACAGAAATAAGTACTACGAAAAGGCCACCCATATCAAAATTAATTTCTGAGTGAGGCAGGTAAACCAATAAAATATAACTGAGGATTCATCAAGTTACACGTAATAGGTTCATTGATTTGGGAAAGGACTAGTTAATTCAATGATTTGACGAGACTTTTCGATAGGAACGCTTTGATATCATATCACAAACGGGAACTATTGGAGTTTTCTAGTTAAAGAGATTTCCAAATGAATTAGGGATTGGTGACATGAAAAGTACTAAATTCTGCAGTTACTTTACTTTAGAAGTAATTTATATTTATTTATTTAAACTTCATGTACGGCAAATAAATATATTTTACTGCCAAATCAAAACCAGCGCAATTTCTTAAAGGATTTACGTACAAGACGCGTACGTTAACGCCCTATGCATTATTGAACAGGCGGGAGACTCAATGAACAGTGATTGATCACCCTTTATGAGCGAAATTGACTTTTGTGGTGTAAGTAATACGTTTGAAAGTCATTAGTGTTTCTTGTAATAAATGTAGGTACTGATGACTTCATTTTAGTGGTTGCGTATTTTGTCAGAACTTTACTTTGGTAGAACTAGATTTGTTTCCAGCACTTTTTTACTGTCTTGTAAATGATGGTGTAGGCGACAAACATTTACAGTTTCTAGCTTGTAATTTACGTTTTAAAAATCTCACAATTTCTTGCACTCATTCTCGTATGTATGTCCTAGAATGTACGAAAACATTTAAAGAAATAAAACCACAGTATCTCGTACAAAAATACACCACGTTTACAATATTAATATAGCAGTAGAAATATACCAACTCCAACCGTATTTCAAAGCTCTATTTAACAGCGCCGTGACTAGCTAAAATATTACAGAATATTTCCTTTGGTACTAACAACGGGAAGTTTTCAAATAAAAGCAAGCTACTACTGAGTTACATCGCAGTCGGGCAGATATTGGAAATGCCTCGCGAAGCTGTCCGACTCTCGCCTTTTTAAAAACTTGAGAAAATCCTTACTTACTTTGATTTAAGTCTTTGAATATTATCTTGAGAGATTTTTATAATTGGGTCTCGAATGATCTGCCTATAATAGCACTTTTGCCGTACAAGGAATGTTTATATTACAGTGTTTGCGTATTTCTCAGTAGTAGCCGCGGCGTCTGGATTTGTACCCGGTTGATGGCAATAGGCTCGTCCCCTATTACTTAGGACTTAAACATTACTGGCGAAATGTGGGTGTTCTATTAGGTACACCTCTGCCTAACCCTTCGGGGTTTACATGCGTGATATGATGTTATGTTATGATGTTGTTATACATACTAATTCGTGCCAACAGCCATTCCTGCATGTAAGATATTCTCTGTTACTACATCCACAGAAGATACTACACACGCTTACGGCTAATTAGCAATGTATAAGATCCCGGGAAACGTTTTCTATGTTATAACAACTTAATTACCTGTACATACATACATATGTACATACGTTAATGAAACATGAAGTTAGATGTATGAGGAAACTACACGGATTGTAATATTTGGATGATATTATGTCTTAGACAGTCGTTATAAGTAGTCAGATGCCTGAAAGTCTGACAGCCAGTCTTACCAAGGAGTATCGTACTACCAAACAACAGGATTGTGTCAGAGAAGCAGTCGCTCCATATAAAAACTTGCTACAAAGATAGAACTTTGTCCTCCAATATCTCCGTAACTAGAAGGTTCCCAGGTATAGTCCAGAAGAAAAAAAACACACAATGACGAGGAGAACGAGTGTCTCTCGGCTTCTTCAATGGTCATTTTGCACATTTTTTTTGTTTTTTTTTTTTTTTTACAAAAAATTACATACAAATATTCTTTTCCATGCGATCGAGCTTCATCAAATGGGTGAGATTGTAGTTTCTTATAGTACTCGAACTATGTCACTATGTGTGTGTAATTAATAATATTGTAAAACCTTGCTGTTTCAATTTTGGTGTACAATAAAGTACCTATGTATGTTCTATTCTATTCTATTCTAAGTCCACTTTGTACATCCACCCTTAACAAACGTCACGTAAGGCCGCAGTATTGTTAAGGAAGGTATGACTGTACATGAAAATATATGATAAGTTAAAGGAACCTACTAAGAGTTACGAGCCTAACAGTCCCTACGACCCTAAGCCCTATAAGCCCTAATCCTAGCCCTTACCTATCAAACACCTAGTATGTTATAAATAAATATATAAATAAGTTCAGGATGTCTGCACCATGCAACCTAAGGTTGCAGACGGATAGTGGACAGGATTTCCAGGTTTGAGAAGAGCACACTCACTGCCAATCACTGCCAATAGTCCTAAGCGTGTAAGATGCAACAAAATCATAATTTTAACTGGGCCGCATGTGAGTCAGGCCGAATGCTGAGTCAATGTCAACTTTCACTTACTTACGTACAATATCTCCTACAATGTATTACTTCTTACAACTTACACTCACCTCCAAATGACTTTTTTTTGTTAACCTATTGAGTGTCCCACTGCTGGGCAAAGCTCCTATTCCTTCCGAACCTCTCCATCTTTTACAATATCTGGCGCAAACAAGGTCAGATCGTACTACTCCAAATGTTAAGTGCTTAAATCGTTTTAATAAGAAATTCGCTATCAGTTTTTCAGATAATTATTACTAGCATTTTTTAGACATTTATAGTTTTTTTTATAACGTTCTAAATAGCTCGACGACAAACGATGGAAATATTATATCAAAAACACTGTAGGTACGAGTACAACAAAATCTAATAAAATCGATAAAAACTTCCTAAGATTCCGCGAATTTAATTTCACAGTAATGTAATGCATAATTGAAGATCACTTAAGCAAAAACGTAGACAACGAAATCCCTTTGAAGTCAAAATTCTCTTTGACAAGCGACGACTTCTTGGTAAGAAAATTAACCCTCATGTCTCAAAGATTTACAAGGAAGGGAAAAATTATGGTGAAGAAATTGTGATATAATATAGATAGACAGTTGTTATGGTACTGATAGGATTGTGATTTGCGGTGATAGGATTCAGTATTACATTGTTTATATGTTTGTCTGTTTGAAAAACAAATAAAGATCATCACACAATAAAACATTGCGCCTGTTATCGCTGAAGGGTTATTGTAGAGATGTACCCACATTCTACAGCTACATTTCGCTGGTTATGTTTGAGTGTGAAAGGAAGATCAATAAATACTTTAATATGTAGTTTTATTTGTTACTAGTAAAAAGAATTAGGGTTCCTTGCACAAAACTTCACGCGGCCGAAGGTCACGGGCAACAGCCAGACAAGAAACGAGATGATATCCTGCGAAGCAGTTCCACATTCTCAAATTTTAGCTTTTCACATATTGGCGTCTATATTTGTACATTTGATATCTCACATACCCTAACAATAGGTTAAAATGTTTCTGTTTGTGAGGGATTCATATATTCGGGTACTAAGCCACTTCCTCTCACTTATCATTACGAAATTATTGCTGCTATATGACAGTGAAACTGCGTCAAAAGATCCGAATATACCGCTGATGTTACTTACTGGCGTATCACAACAAGTATATTGACCCAATTTCCGAGGGTAGACTGTAACAACTTACTCGGAAATATAAGCAGCTTAGGTGTTTTTTCTTTAGTTAAGGGTATGTTGCAGACCGGTATAGAACTTAGAGTAAAGTATTCCTTTGTATTCTCCATTGTGGTTTTTATCAAAGAGGATTGCACTTATACTACGGCGTAGCTGATGCGGTGAAGTGACTGCTACGCGGCTACGCCGTCGTAGCGAATTAGCTACGCGTTGAATATTTTATTTTTTCGCCTTGAAGTGGCTACTTATTTTTAACACCTACTAAGGTTTCGATAAATGATTAAGTAAGTAAATAAGCATACCCTCTAACATTTTTTTCATTTGTGGTATGATTTTACAAAGACAAATAGGTGCGCTCGACAATCTTAATGTTATAAATTCAAATCTGTTACAAATAATTCCCAAACCGAGATCATTTTAAATTACAAATCTTAAGTAAATAGCTCTAAACGTGAAGGACAAAATTTACTTTTTGTTTTATGAAGGGTTATGTAGGAATAAGTACTTTACTTAGGTTAACCGATTTCAAACTAGGATAGCTAAACTTTTTAATAAAACGAGTTAATTTGTCTTTGAACAGAAATAATAAAGGTAAATCGAATTTACAAAAAAAACTTTAAGAGAACCGAAATATAAAAAATAGCCATAACATCATCAGCGAACTTGAGTGTGAAGAGTGAAGAATGTGTATCAAAAGTGGTGTTTACTATCCATTTTTACATATATAAACTCACGTCTGTTCCACGGAGGCAGGCAAAAACATCAGAACACCTACTCCTACGATCTTTAAAAGACAATGTGTAAGACGAATGAAGCAAAAGGAGTGCCGTTTGCTTCATCGTCTTCCATGATCATCAAAGGCCCACGGACCCGACCGTTTTGAAGGTCACTATTAATCAGATCAGTGTAAGGCCTTCTAGAACGTTAATCCCGGGTGTTTCATTCATTCTTTCAACTAAATTTCATCGTAAAAGTCACCCATCATTTTGGCCATACATAATGCAAAAGAGAGTGGTCTACTCACAACATGAACTGATATCAATTACATAAGTTGCTAGTCACTTCCTCAGACGTGACGGCAGGTCATGGCAGGTTATTAAAGATTGTGACAGGGACATTAACACTATCACGCAACCCATAAGAAAACGGGTTTTACAACACCCCCTATTGAATGTAAAAAGGGTTTCAATAATATCTATCTATGATTAAAAAATAATTGTGAAAAAAGCGAGCTGTTTAAAAAGTAATTTAAATATAGATATCATTTCAATTACTTTTAAAACAGGCGCAAACGCAAAATTTTTCTTGCTGAAGTTTCATGTGAATTAAAAAGCTTTTACTGTCTGTTTTTGACGCCACTCAAAAATAACCTTATAAACGAAATTATCAATGAATAGACGTAATACCATAGCGATAGTATTTCAATGGCAGTCCGTACACGATGCGACTAAAATATCAATTGCATTATTGGACGACGGAAAATTGCGGTCTAGATGCAATCATCGAAGACTACTCGTAATAGATACTTCAGTAAGTGTTTGTATGGAAGTGTCCGAGTCCGGAGCCTCCTCAACAAATTGTTCATGGTACAGGATTGGCCAATCCTTTACTCATGCGTCTGGCGTCGTTGAAGATTGATCTTAAGCAACCCAACACAAACTAAGTAATACACACAATACAGAACGACATCACAACGACCAGACTCAACCCAAAAATATAACTGCAATAGTAACCCAACATAAAAAATCATTAACAACACAAAGTGTTTACTTAAATTGAACTTAATTGTGGTGCTTATTAGGGTTATTGTGATTCTGGAAACGATAACGAGGTTTACCGCGGTAAATTCATTTGCCCTGACTGAAATTACAAAGGAAGAATTTATGAAGCTGTTAATGCAACAGCGAATTGACCATTTGTTTAGCTTGAAACAGGGTTTTACCGGGTGAATTTGTATTGGGATTATGTAACTGAGTTTTAACTAATATTCAGCAATGGAAATTATTATATTAACTGAAATACTAGGATGCATTGCACAGCCGTTTCGATGTTTGAGAGTTAACTTTTAGTAAACTTTGAATAAGTATACGAGTTTAACGCCATGGAAAATAAATTGGTTCGATTTGGTGAACATAAAGGTATTCAATTTATGCTTCAAAATGAACCAAACTAAAGTAGTACACTGATTACGGTTTCGTTTATTTATTTCTATACACATTAATAATTTTTTTGTAAAATAATAACAAAAAAACATTTGATAATATTAAAGAAAGATTACTTATTATTGAACTTATTTATCAATATCATTGTAAACTTATTTTCTGCCAAATTACTGGAGCTTCCTTTTTAACAGACACATAGCTCAAGCCTCGTTAAAAAGTCAATAGAGATTACCAAAGCTACTCAAAAAAACAAACATAAAAAATCCTCCATTTGTAAGAAATGAGGTACCTTGGCAACAACTTTTCTTTCGTTTGTACGCACTTAAAAGCAGCTAAACAAATAATGAGATTCTCATGTTTCAATCTTGAAGAGGTTGGTAACCAAACACTGAAAATACAAGTCAACCTCTTTGAGAAATCCGTGGAGAGTTTAACTTTGTATTCTTTTTTATGAAGAAAGGTACCTATTTTATTTTATTTCATTTGTAACGATTGGTAGACTGTTAGACTTTAATAGCTCTCAAGTGGCAACACCCTGTGCTGTGCCAGTCAGCAGTTTTAACGTTGTCGGACCATCAATCTTATTTTATTAACAAAGGCCCTTATGTAGTAATGGGTTACTAAAGGGCCTAAGGCTGTAAGCCTAATGTCTATCACTCGACCAGACCTTGATTTTAGATCCAGTACCCCTCATGCGTTTGGTATCACTAAACCAACAAAGATCGTCGTAATCAACTGCCTAGCCTTTTCCCAACTTTTTTGGAGTCGGCTTCCAGTCTAACCGGATGCAGCTGAATAACAGTATTTTACATAGAGCGACTGCCTATCTGCCCTCCACAACCCAGTTACTGTGTGACACGATACCCCTTGGTAAGTCTGGTTTTCAGACTTTCGGCCCACTACTACCAGTTACGACTATCAAAGATCTACAAATGACAGCCGTGACCAACGGTTTAACGTACTTTCCGAGGCACGGATAATGGGTGGTCACCCATCCACGAACCGACCTAGGTAAGCGCAGCTTAACCTAAAGATCGACCCGAGCGCCTGTTATTTAGCCACGGGCTCTTCAAAAGAAGATCGTCGTAATATTAAACGAAAATATAAATAAAATCTCAACAGTTTTCAGTAAAGATTTCTTTTCCTTTTGGGAACGCAAAACTCAAGGACAAAAGATGATTAATATTCTTTAACGAAACTCTTTGTCATGACAAGACAAGTCAGCTTAGTAAAATGAATTAATTTACAATGTCCAGATTAGATTCCTAGAAATATTTTGTGAGTTTTTGTTGTTACTTTTGTAAAGGGCCTTAATTATACGGAATTGCATGAGTTAGGAAGGCATTGTTCCGGGAAAGTATTAACATCTACAATCAAGTGAGATGATGTGAATTCTGTTGATAATTAGCCTTTACAAAAATAGCAGAAAAACATAAGACTTCTAAAACTTTTTTAGTGCGGGTTAGAAATATCGGTAGAGTTTTTTCCACTATGTTTTGCCTTACAACTAACATAGATTACCAAAAGAACCTACATAAAAAAAATTATGATGACAACTCAAAAACAAATGCCAACAAGACACTCCTGAAAAGTTCATCGGAATTTTAAGCAGCATTTACCTAATCGATGGGCGTGTCCTAAAGCGATGAATAATAAAGTATTGGCTTAAACAATTTACGATGCCCTAAGCAACGCTAGGTTGCCATTTTGTTTAGCTACTAGAAAGTTGCCAGGATTAAAATTAAGCAGCTCATTTATTCTCGCTTGCCTCTAACAGCTTGCGAAGAAAGGTGTATCACTTTGCTTTTAATAAAATTAAAATGTTGTCTTGGATGGGCGAAGGAAGGCTTGGGAAGCAATTTGGCTACATCGCTGTTAGCAACAAAGTTTAATTTGTAGGAAATTGGAGCATTGATTCTAGTTGACAGAATGATGTTGCCTATTTTGCTTGCAAGTGACATTGCTATGTTCTACTTTGAAGGCGAACCCTTCGAGTAACTGTTTGAGACATCAGACAGGTTTTCTCTGGGATGATGCAACTTGAGTTGGCTCGAGATAGCTTAATAAACAGAGAGCGTTTGTGGGAGGAGTTCGTGGCTAAATAATGACAGCCGCTTGGATCAATCTTCAGGTTAAGCCACGCTTGGCTAGGTTCTGCTCTGTGGATGGGTGACCACTCATTAGATACCGAGTTCCCTCCGTGCCTCAGAAAACGTTATGCCGTCGGTCCCGGCTCTAGATCTTTGAAAATCGTATCAGGTAGTCAGTGGTCTGAAAGTCTGACAACCAGTCTTACCCAGGTACGATACCCCCTGGGGTATCTCGGGCAATAACTCCTTATAAAATATTGGCACCTAATCAACTACAGCCGGTTAGACTAGAAGCCACCACAAACAAGGTTAGGATAAGATATCGGAGAAATAATATGTAATTCTTTGAGAAGGGATTGCATAATTCTTATACCTTTTCTTATGACTTCTATCTTTACCTTATGGCTTGTCCCAAACCATAAGGCGATCCGACTTTTATGCGCAAAGCTGATTTCCCGTAAAATATTTCAGTTATTTCTTATCAAAGGCTATCCGTACGTCAAACAGATCCGTTTTGGAATGTTCGAAGTTTTAAGGAGACCCGATTATATCGATAACTTTATGGAAGTGAAACAACTCTTCATTTTATTTAGCAGACCTTTTACTGATTAACATTTTTTTTTAAACTTCGTCTAGTACAATAATTGCAATTAGTATAGACGCAACTAGGCTATCTTATTAACATATAAATGTGAAAATTTGTAAGTTTGTTACGCAATCACGCAAAAACGGCTGAATAAATACTGCAATACTTTTTATCCCGATCCATGCAGACGAAATCGCGGGCAGAAACTAGTATCCCGATGAAATACTTAACAACTAGTTTGAAACAGTGTTGGAAATTAGGTCCTTATTCGTCTAAGTGGTTCTTACGGACGGGAAAAGTTGACATCGAGTTTGACATCTATTATGAATGGTGACGACAAAAAATATTTTGGAGATGGTAAAAAAATGTTTTGTGTAAAATATTTTACTAAAATACTTGACTGTTGCGAAGGTATTTTCGTGAACAGCTGCACCTCGAAGGAACACTTTAGAAGGATAAAAACTATGATTCGTAGGCATGTGTAACTCGGTACAAATTCTAGGGACAAAAACTTAAATTAACTTGGTGTGCTCTAGAATACGAGATATCCAACATAACCAGTATAATAAAAGCCTGAGGCGATACATGTAACATGTTTGGAAAAAAAAAACATTTATGTGAGTATAATGTTGGATATTCTGATGTTTTTACAGCTCACAATTTAAAATATTTAAAGAATATGCAAAAAAAAATAGAATAACATACGACTTATTAATTTGGATCCATTGTCGTTGCAATTCCTTCTTCGTATGGGGTAACTCGCAGGTCAACATAAGAGGTTATCGCAATCTCTATGGCAGTTATCACACGACACCGCTCGTCCGCGCGGTCGGATGGTGAAGCGGATTATACCTACACTGAATTTGCTTTCTTTTGGGTCTATCCCGCCACACTATTCCAAAACCACTGCAACTCCTGAAAGCCAGAATCTACAGTGGTGACCACTAGAAAAGCGCCAAGACAACGAAGCTCAACGAAGTTCCAGAGAAACGATTTAACTGTCTTGGATCCCGCAACGAATTTAATCAGAAAAGAATAGCGGACGAGTAGGAAAAACATAATTTCCACTTCCCTCCATATCAGCAGGAGACAGAACAAAACAAGGCCAATAGACACAAAGAGACGTTTACGTGGGATAAGCCCAGTTACCTAGCACCACGGATAAATATTAATATTAATGGTCCTAAGTTGTGAGCTGTTTTATTTGATTCCAATAATAGTTATGGCAAAAACGCTTGAAGGCTCGGAATTTTGTTCTAGTTTCTACACGGCCTCTCCGCGAGGAGCACCGCCACAAAATTTTCTTCGCCGCCACCGACCGCGCGGACAAGCGGTGTCGTGTGAAAATCAACTATCATTCCCTTGGTTCACATGTGTGTTATGTATCAACTATAAAACGTTTAATTTACTACTGGCTTCCCTGTTCCCTGATCATTATAATCTGAATCTATTCGAGGTTCTAGGCAAGCGTGTTCCACCCTAGGCCGCATCATCGCTCACATCAGGGGAGTTGCGGCCTAAAATAAAATAAAAAAATATTACGTGAGTATGATGATTCAACTCGTAAATATATTTAGAAGTCTTCGCATACAACACACCCGTGATTACGAGCCCTTGAGAACAGACAAATTCAATCTGGGTCAATTTATCATGATTTAAAATTTTCATACCCGGGCAATAAAAAGTCTAAAAATACATCTGGAGCTTTCACTTAAACGAATTATGTGCCAAATGTGGAGGTTCAAGCCTCCGAGCTCCGGGTTGAAATACAGGAGTGCCATAAAAATCGACGGTACTAACTTTTTATGGCGATAGTGAGGGCAGATATCCAATAATTTGGCTCTAACTGAGTGGGATTCTGGAAAAGGTATTAGGCTGTCGTGGATCGTATTATTTTAGGTCTTTCAGTTCATTGGATTTTGCTTGATAGGTTTTATTATTAAACGGGTTATAATGTTCGCAATTTTCTTATGAATCTCTATTTAATTTTGAATCGTTTAACCACTGTATAAAGCACAATTTTACTTTTGCAATTTGCTTGAAAATACCATTATTATTCTGCATAGACCTTGTGGTTGTTTTAATCTTTGTCATATTCGTGGCGTCCCTGGTCTTATATTTCATTTTTGTTAAAACCGGGTAGTTTCTGGTTTGTATATACGTAAAGCGGTTTATAAATTGTGAACATAGTGAACTTCATATACGAAAGTATGAAATTAAATTCATGCGCCATTTCCATATCAAAGTTTTATGAAAATGCTTTAAATTAAAACTATCCGTATGCAGTCACATCCGCACATTATCTGGTTCATTTCAATGATATGGTGCCATGAATATTCAAATTTGTATAAGGTAAATTTACTGCAACTTTACCTAAAAACGAGTCCGTAGTTTTTCAGTGTTGACGGTCATATTTCACATTTTCGCGAGGGAAGCCATTTTAAAAGCATTCCACGGCTTTTGATATATGGATAATTTTCTCGTGACTTTGTGACATTTGAGAACATATTTTTCCATACTGGTTTTCTTAAATCTTTGTGTTTTTAAACAAAAGGGTAAATTTACTTTAAATAAACTTGCGTCATTTTTTTCTAAAATAAAACAACTACTTTGTACGGAGTTTGTAATATACTTTAAATAGTTCATAGTAATGCAATTTCGAAGTAAAACACTCCTTTAGTCCGAGAATTTCAGTTAAGATAGGTAAAGAAAGAAAGAAAAAGTGTAAAGAAAAGTAATAAATAAAGTATATAAAGTAACGTGATTTTATTTGCTATTATTTTTGCCCATTAACATACAGGTTGGAAGGGACGCCGATACTAAGACGGTTACCACGAATTCAGAACATCATTCTGAATTGAACATGGAAATTTTTCGTCAGTTATAAAAAAAACTGTTTCGTACAAAACTGCAATACCTACACGGTCAAAATGTATGGAACAGCTGATTATTTTTTTAAATTACCGATGATAAATTTCTATGAGGTTCAGAATGATGTGAATACGTGGGAACCATTTTACCGTCGGTATCCGTTCCACCTCAATGCCTGCAATGTATTTTACGCTACTGAAATGCTCTAGGTTTCAGTGTAATAGCTATGACAATGCACGCACATAGCTTACTAGACCATTGACACACAAATGATATTGTCCCGTCTAACCTAACGCTTAGTGGAACCGTTTTAGTTTGTTGCAACAACGGATACAACGGCTATTCTCGTCAAAGAGCTCGGTGATGTGTACCTAACCTTATCAATCAAGCTCAGGCTCGAAATAGTCGCCTTCGTCAATAGGGAACTTCAAACTTTGTTTCATGCTTCGTGTGCAGGCCGAAGTAAAGCTTTAGTTCGTTGGTTACGTAGGAATATAGCCTTTATGGTGATCGTTTTTATAATGACGAGCATGCTAAATAGTTTACGGCAAAATGAGTTATGCTGAATTGTCGAAATGAAAGTGATTATCACTAGTAGAAGAAGGAGTAGAGGAGAATATCAGGAGTATTCCTGATATTATAATTGTATAATTAGGTATGGGCATATTATGCATGTAAAAGCAAACATGATATTGTACAGGCTATTTTTTTACTCCATGCTAAAATACAGTGACAAGCAAAATACATAGAACAGGAATTTAGTGAAAATTTTGGTCCTTTGTGGCAAAAGTACGAACGTTGTCCAATATAATTAAATACATTCCGTTGTTCTAGTATTTCAACAAAATGTCGCTGGGACTGCCGGCTCGATTAGTAGGCTCACAGGCCTAAATTCATTTGAAAGGACGTGTACTGTTCAGTTCAAAAGTACCTACAGGCTTGACGAAAATAGGGACTTTATTATTTTAAACAAAATTATGACACTTGTTCGTCGTTTATTATGAATTATGTTTTGCTTGGATTCTAAGTATACTTCAGTGCAATTTTAGAGATAAACTTACACTGTCACTTATGGGATAAATGTTCTGTGATTATTGTTTATTTTGAGCTCCTGACTTTAGAGATGATATTATTAATAAACAAAATTGAAATTATTTTGCTTATGTTACATTAATCATCCGTCACGTAGAACTGTTTTATATTTAAATCTTTGCCATCTGAGAACGTGCCCAGAAGACTGGTAGCATTGCCACGTTGAATAGCAATGCTAATTCTTTTGACAGCGATGCAGAGGAGTAATTTGCCGCCTCAGTGTCTTATTGTCACAGTTGAATATACATAGGCAGATACTTTTAGTATTTTTTTTATTATGCTTTTAGATCTATTTAAATATTTTGTTTCAATCTAGGTAGGTCTAAAAGTGTCTTCATGCCAATGTCGCAGTAACATAAAGTTAGAACTTTGTAGTGACACTGCAACCAAATTTATATTTAGCCCACGATTTAGAGCTTGAATCTCCAGCACATTTTCCTTGATACTAGATATTAATAACTACATCGGAAGCATTTTAGTCTAATATTTTAGATATTCAGCTTGGCTTTCAAAATATTGTTAGGTGTGTGGAGTTAGCGTTATTAGTTTGAACAGGGTTATGCTTTTAGAGTGCATTCGAAAATGAACGTTATTTTGTTTAAAATGGGTCAGTTGCATTGAAAAGTATATAAGAGAAAATTTTCACAGGTATTAGAACTAATCTATATTAACAAGAAAGAAATAGAAGTAACAACGGGAGAGGACACCCGAATATGACATATACTGCCCTTATTCGTGATGTTCTTCAGATATGTCATTTACGTAGTACTTATTATAACCGACGTGCAATTTTGACCTGATGTATGAAGGTAGACGGACGGTGGAAGTACATAAGGATCTGAGCCTGTGGTATTCTGTAGTTTCTGTCTAATCAAATGGGAGAAAAAGGTTTATGTGGGTTTTGAGTAGGTATGTAGAAAAGGAGTCAATACCTTAGGGAGTCTTACTACAAGGCAGACGCGTCTTTTCACTGAAATAAGGAACGTCCTTAAATTGATCACGTCGCGTTGCTTGCTAAGTTCGTATTCCAACCGTGACTAATATTGTCAGTCAGTATAAGTCTGTTTAAATTATTTCCAAGTATTTCGAGGGATCAAAATATTTGTATACGCCATTCATTTTAAATGAAGGTAACCGAATATTTGCAGTAAAATGCGTAAAATATTTTCTGGAGTTAAGTGCTGAGTGAAGCGGAACAGTTTTGAATTTCATTTTTAATTGTTTTAATTGCAGCTACATTAGATGAAACTCAGAGTTTTCATATTAATATTTTGCATATTATACCTGGCTAGCTTTTTCCCACGGCTTTGCTTGAGTGGAGACCGGATATATGTTATATATATAACTTATATATATTACATAAAAGCCTTCTTTGTCATAACTTAGGGCATGTTCTACCTATGTTTAAAATTTCAAAGACAGCATGGCCAACAAAGGGTATTTACAAGGCTGATGTGAGTGGCAACGCCGGGAGGGCCCGCCCTAGAAGGACATACATACACTGACCTTATTGGTGAGGTTCTACAGAAAAGTCAGGTGCGTAGTACCTACTTACAACCGGCGCGCGTGTATGACCAGATGTATGTATGAACGTGGAAGAACCAAAAGGAATATGTAAGGATCGTAGCTGGTGGCGTTCTGTGGTTTCTGCCTACCTCCATGGAAAAAGGCATGAGCTTATGTATTTAGTATGGCTTAACAGCTAGAAGACATAACAGGTAGACGGACAGATATGCTGTTGCTTTTATATTTGTACGTTTAGATGTAGGGATTAATCTTCGGAACTAAGAATCCGATTCTTTTACTAGGCTAGCTTAAGCTACATTCTCCCCGAGTGTCATAGGCTATATTTAAAACGTTCCCGTGGTCATTTCCAGCGAGCGAAACCGCGGGCAAAAGCTAGTATTTTATGTTTTGATACAGCCAGTGCTCCTGTGCCGCTAATATTTCATGACACAAAGGACTTATGACTACAATGATTTCGTTTCCAAAACCAAATTAATGAGAAGTTATCTGCTTCATGGATGATAACGTTAGTCTGTGTTCATATTACACATAAATATTCATTTTGTAGGCCGAATGTGTGATACGAATCGTATTTAGTATCCGTATGATTTATGATATGAATTTATTAGTTATCAGATTTCATTTTGTTAGGTGTACTAAAAATTTATCTCTGCTGCGTCACAAAATCAAAATCAAAAGTCAGTAATTCAAATTAGGCTGATAATCAGCACTTTTCGAACGTCGAGTTTACAAGAGACAGTCCCCCAAAACGCCCGCCCTTCGCCACTTCCTAGTGTTTTAGCTGGGAAGAAGAAGTGGCGGAACAAACTCCCCAGCAACACATCTGTCTGTTAGGTTACAAGAACCAGATTCTATACAATAGCGTGTACAATTTAAAATAATTGTGACATGTCAGCTAGCACACCAATAATAAAATAAAACATGAACATATACATGTATATATATCTAACAAGGTGTAGTTTTGCAACCTCGTCAAAATTCAGGAAGTTGTCATAGAAGACGTAAATAATCAATAAAAATTACGGTACCTGGTCAATAATAATAAA
This sequence comes from Standfussiana lucernea, assembly GCA_964057025.1. Classification (NCBI taxonomy): domain Eukaryota; kingdom Metazoa; phylum Arthropoda; class Insecta; order Lepidoptera; family Noctuidae; genus Standfussiana; species Standfussiana lucernea. The sequence continues at coordinate 10,265,305 of OZ059802.1, forward strand.
CGCTGCTTTTTTTAGTTATTATAATTTGACACTATTTCAGCATGAAGCCCTTCTCAAAAGAGGAGAATCACCCGTTTATCGAATAAACGTCTGCGTTTGTTTGTGTGTGTGTAAGCGTTATATTAGACGGGCCGCGTTTTAATACGGGTGGTGTACACTTATCGATTTCCGATAATAAGGAAAAAATTATGAAAAATTACCCATTTTATTATTGATTCGGGTCGAGAATCATTAACATAATTATTTACCTCCTTGAATTTGACGAGAATGCAAAGCAACACCACTCTCAAGCATAAGTAAAGCCACCAGGCATAAAGGGCGTGCCCGCTTACACGTGCTTACACGTTGGCCAGCCTAATCAGTTATTCTGCTATTAAATCTTAGCATTCATAATGAGCCTATTTCGTCCCCCTTACATTATCTACCAAACAGGCCGGGTGCTCGTTTGTAGACGTCTAACAACCGTGTCTATAGTCAAGTTAAAGTAATTACTTGGGCTTGCAATTTTATTTATGCAATACTCATGAATATACACGAAGTAAGAAGCGTTAAAGAAAGCTAAGGTTAGAATTCTATCTTTTTACAGTAATAACTTCAAGCAATTATTAAACTACGTAATAAAAATCATATCTTAACTAATGACATTTACTCAAGTAAAAACTTTGACTTGTTTATAGATACGGGGGTAAATCTTTACGTGAACAGAGGCCCTGCCAGCGCGCGGTGTAAACGTATCGTAAATACGTCGATTTCTGAATCGAAAATACAATTATCCATATAGTATTTTAGTTAATTTTTTTGCAACGAGCACAATCAGTGACATCCATAGATTTGAATACATTCTTAAAAAATATGAAAAATTATTATAAGTGAAACGGGTAGTTTTAATTAAAAAAAATATCGTATTTACGTTACGTGCCTCAGACAGAAATCCGTTCACGTTTAAGAAACGGGACGAATTCTGCTTATTATAATTCAGTGCCTAAAAAGTATAATTTTATACTTACATGTTATTTAATAAATACATCCCGGGAACAGCTATTTAAATAATATCCTATTATAACCACAAACTGACCATCCAAAAACAAAAGTCATTCGTTGTTTCCGCCGCTCGACTTCATACTTGTAAAATGTCCTTGCGATGTCCTTCTGATTCAGACAAAACTTTGTCTTGGAGACAAGACAATGACAAAGTCAAGTTTCCACACTTTAAAACTGGGACAACAGTATCATAAAGTTTTGCTTCTTGAAATATATTTAGTGGTTACAACAAAATGTTGGATCTGTGTGTGGAATTTAAAGTTTTATTTAATCTTACTTCTTGACTTAGTCAGACAAGAAATACTTAGCAAAAACATGTATTTTGCTGAGGGTGTGTTCCAAAGATCAGTTATAAGAGCATGTAAGTGTTGAGTTCTTCGTATTCATACTCTACTGATTATTTAACAAATTTCAGAGTTCGTATTCTGGAACATTTCCAATATAATTAATTTCGATTTGGAGATGTGATACATACTTCATAAAATCCACTTAAATCTCATAAAAAATCGAGATGTCTGATTTAGCATTAAAAATAAAGCTTAAAATATTTTGTACGATGCTTATACCGAAAAAACAAAAAAAAAGGTAAACACCACAATTAAAATCACCGAGCCAGCGAAGGCATTACTTAATGACTGAAAAAAGTAGATTCAATAAATTGGACAAATTAATGAAAAAGGCTTAAATCTGCAAAAAGTTGTTTTCGCATTTCGCTAAAAGTGTTTTCCTAATTGTTTTTATCGCTCCGCAATCTTTACGGCTTCCCGCCGAATTAATTTTAATTAAGCCGAAAGATTTTTATTTCCTACGCCTTTTTAAGATGTCACTCGATTCTTATTTTGCTCTTTAGAAAGATAAAACAACGATAACAGTTAATATAACTTTTTTTAATGTTTATATGTTTAAAAAAATATACAAAATATGTATAGCTCCCAATAAAAGAATAATATTTCTACCTTATTTCATTCCGAATAAAAGGCGAATGTGCCCAAACGGAACGAAAATAAACGAAAGAATATTGATCACCACGCTAACTGACTGCGTGAATTCGTTTTCAAGTTAGGTTCCTTCACAGTGTTTTGCCTTAACCCATCAAAGTCCGCCATGAAACAAAGTACAGTCAAAATCTGTTAGAACGACATCGAAGGACTACTCATTTTTGGTCGTAACAACCGGTGATGTTTTCGAGGTACAAAGTATTTTGTACCTATGATATTGGTCAACATAACCTAATAATAACCTAATGATGTCATCGTAAATGGTTTCTGTATGTAAAAAAAAATCATGGTTATTTGCTCCGTGATAGCGAACAAGACAAATAAAGCTATTACACACTCCACACTTTTCTTCAAACAGAAGCTTCTGAAACTAATAGCGTGTCTCTTTCCTCGTTGTACCAGTAGTTTAGTTTCCGAAAGAAAGATGGCTCTAGTTATCGCTGTTCGCGGAGCATTACACGCGTTCACATTAGGGACTATCAGTGATTTTTATAGCTAATAAAAGTTTAACGCAGGAAAGGGGAAAAGGTCAGCATTTATCTTGGAACTATCTATGTTTTAAAACAATCTTAATTTGAAACTTTATTCGTTAGTAATTTTGCTGCAACGTTGTATATCAAAAAAATTGAGAATCATTAACGGCGAGGCCTTACAGTAATCAGAAGATGGGGCTTAAATAAATTATGCTTATTAGTTTTGGTGTAATGCCATTTGTATGTATAGAATATGAAATTATTCAATCTCTAGGCTACAGGACACTTAAGATTACATTGATAGGTACTAGGTGCCGTGATAACATAATCCAGCCTACATTTGAGCCTAGGTACCGTGTCATATACACAAAGTGAAGCTAGATTGCCTAACACATCGTCCTATTCAGACAAAGATAGCTTAATCCATCTACGTTACAAGCTTCCTAGTTCATATCAATCCATTGTAACATGAACCTTGTTTACATAACAATGTTTACGTTTTTAGCATGTTTTTGTTTATTCTGTGAGCTCTGTTTACTGAACCTGTGTTCGCAGATTTTAAATTAAACCCGGATAAACAAAACACTACGTTTTTTATTTCTCATTGATAGAATACGCCCTAGAGAGCGAGTTAATTGGATCAGAAATAAAATTGAAAAAGATTTTGCGAATATTAAGCTGGTTGGTTTAAAGTATTTTTTTTAGGTTAGATTGATAGGCGGAAATTGAAAGTAAAATATACCCAAGTGATTTTGGTCAATAATATGAAATACTCAATCATTATTATGAGGATTTTGGATATTTTTGAAGTATGACATTAATCAATAACAGTCTGTTAACAAAAACTTGATGGATAAATTAGTACAACTGGTCGGCTTCCAGTCTAACCGTTTGCTGCTCAATACCTGTATTTTACATGAAGCAATTGTTTATCTTACCACCACAATCCAGTTAGTATTAGGTAATTCGATACCCTTTACGGTTACACTATTTGTCAGACTTTCATAGAAAGACTATCTTCTTACAAAATCTGGAAAATTCTTTGACTTTTGCCATCTTTAACCGGCTTGGTAACGGAGAACATTTTTGGTATTTTTTATTGGAATATTCCTTTGTAATCAGTCCATTACACGTTCCATTGCCATGCCACAATGTAATAAAGCAAACCATGTAATCACTACACTAAGAGCATAACCGGCTCAAAACTGGCACAAATCCGCTACAAAACTGGCTTTAAATTGGCATCCTCGTCACGTATGCCAAGCTCATTGTCCCAGCCAATCCCGTGGCATCCCCATGCATATTAATGGCCAAAAGGCCAAATAAAAATATGGCCTACGTGCGAATTGCTCGCGTTACTATGGACTTATTGGTTTAATTGCCAAAGTGTGGGTGTGCTTTTTTGCGATTATGTATGGCTGGTTTCGTGGGTTGATTAAAAGAGTATGATGTTGATTGGTATGGTTGATTTATTTAACTCAACACACACAAAAGTGTTCAGTCCGTCCAAAGGTTGTCTGGAATATCACTATCAGCGCAGCGATAAAACCGTCATTGTACCCATACATTAAGAGCAATATATTAAAGAGCTGTGTAACAATTTTGGTATACTAAAGTATATTCTTACAGTTATGTAAATAGATGGAATGTACTTTATCGGACGTAATGCCTTAGGAATTCTCTCTACCAGTAAACCAAGTTTAAAAAAAAATCCCCAGTGACAGACGGGAAAGAGAGTGAGATTAAAAAAGTTTTGATTTCTTTCACTTTGGAATCTTAAAAACACAAAACAACATACATATGTACATATTTAAGATGTTTTAAGTTTCAGAAAGAAAAGACTAAAAATATTTTTGGCTGTGGTCCAAATTATTCAGACTTATGTATATCCAGATAAGTATTTCAAAAGTCACTCGATTCCAGTTTTCTCAATAATTGAAAAGCTAAAGATTCGTATTTAGGTACAGTACGTAAATAAGATAAGATAAGACAGTGATAACACGTATGAACTAGACACAAAAATATTTTATTCCACATTGGCCTACATGGGCACTTATAAAACGGCGAAAAATAGGTAAAAAACCGGCAAGAAACTCGACAAGAAAAATATTTGGTTTAAAAATGTTATTGTGTTGCAGTAAGTATTAATACTTAAGTATGAGAGATCAGCGTTGGCTTGACATCAAGTGGATACTCGTAACACTCTTCCAGAATATTCAAATGAAAAAAGAACCGTATCACAAAATAGAGCACCACGATTCGTACGTGTTGCGCAACGCCCCATCAATTTCACATCCAATAAGTACTACACACGAATTTTAAACTAATTTTGAAGTTGCCAAACTGGCACTGCATTAGCTAGGCCAGACTTTAACTTATTCGCTCGCTTTATTTTACTTAAGCCGGGGAAGTTTAAGAGCTTTTGCCGAGGCTAGATGTTTAGGGAAACTATTAATAATAAATGCTTTCATGTCATTCATAAAACTTGAGATGTGTTAGGCTTTCATCGGGCTGTTGAAGCTTTGGGGCAATAAGTGTTAGATAATAATATTATGCTCTTTTTGTTTCTATATCAGGTAAGATTGTAGAAATTATAAACCTAACAAGGTTAATTAATTTTTGATATAATTAGAAAAATGTTAATACGACCTTTAATTGAGACGAAATGCCAAAAGGAATGAGTCTATTTTTTTGTTATGAGTAAATGCTACGCAGTAGCTGGTTGCTACGCGACGTAGCAAACCAATTTTGCTGCTTCTTATTTTTGTGAGTTGGTAAATAATTTCATGCTATAATCCTACGCAATGAAATCCCATATTAAACAAATTGTTAACTAACCGTTTTTGAAGACAAAATGCCAAAATGAGTCTATTCTTCTTATGAGTATACGCTACGCGGTTGCTACGGCGTAGCTTAATGCTACGCGGCGTAGCTACCCGTCTCTGCTGGCTTTATTTTATTTGAGATGATGTTGAATTTAATATAACGATTAATTTATAATTCAACCATGCATTTTATAAGTCAACTATTACCTGAAAACTTAGCGAAGGAATATAATAATATTAACAGTAAATATTAAAATGCATGCAAACATAGTGGCAAACCATGTACGTATGAGTTGTTTTCTTAGAACTTCTATGTCTTCTTGTATTTGTATTATATTATATCTTCTTCTAACTTTATCGCTTTCACAAAACTACCTTTTACTTGACTTTGCTCTTTTATAATTCATTGCCTAGCCACTATTGACATAATAATAGTTGAAGGAAATATAAAACAGAAAGCAATCAGTTCAACCATTTGTAATAGCTAGTTATGTGAAATAACTGCTATTGAAAAGCTCTTTCATTATCAACAATCAATCATCGTCGAAGTTAAAAACGCGATGCCGATTGTGACATTTCGTGGAATCACAAAATAGCTGGCATTGTGAAATGAATGGATTGAAAAACAATGGTTTATGAGTAGATTGTACTTTACTTATGCTCAAAAATTACAAGAAATTAAACCAAACACGTTATTTATCACAGTTGTTTAAATAATATACTGATACTTCATTTAAGTCTCGTGTTTTTAAATGTACTTTCGGACGTCGACAAGTGAAAACTGGTACCTTAATTTTTATTCCTCGCATTTCTTATGTATGTAAAGTAATATGTGACCGTCATTAAAATTGAATTATGAAAAAAAAAAATGGTGAAAAACGAAGCCATCTTCGCTTTACAATGTCCTTTTGACCCCAGTCAATGCTACAGTGCCCCGTTTCTTAATTCACTACATTTGTTTCACACAATGGCTACTGCATATTCCTTTGTGAGGTAACGTTCATTAAAAGTATCAAGCTACTGTGGGACAGAGACGTAGCTATACAGGACGTCTAGCTCCATCTCTTGCCACCCTGAAGTATATAAGAACCAGGTACCTATTGTTTCATTATGTTACATTTTGTTTTCTTTGTTTACGACTATGCGTAATGAAAACCGCTTTTGTGCCGCGAATTGTGACTTTATTGAGTTGTTTTAAGGGCGTTGTATATAGATGTGGGTTTTGTTAATTTAAACAAGAATGTATAAAATAAATATTGGTTGTGAGAGAATAAAAATATAACAACACATTAAAAACAGCTGGAATTCCTGTGTGCTGATGTGCTTTACTTTATTTAATGAATTAGATAGTTATAGTTGGGCTTCACATGGTGAGTCCATCGATGCGTGACCATTCTGCACAAATCGAGTTCTCGTTTGTTTTACGGTGCTCCCACACCGGAGCATTCGCCAATAATATACCAATCCAAGATTCGATTTTGTACAGAAACAAGTGAATCTGAATTGTTACATTGAAGGCGAATGCTCCCGGTGAAGGAGTGCCTATATCCAGAACACAAAACCTAGACAGTCGTCTAACTGTCGTTACAGGTAGTCAGGGGATTGAAAGTATGAATGTTTAACCTTAACATATCTTAGTATTTCAGCTTTGAAGTCTAATGACAGTTGTTCTTGACGTAAACGGTCCATAGAGTATCTTCTGAAAGATTGATCATAAAAACGCAATATGTAAACTTACTTAATTTTACGCTACCAAAAAAACAATCTTTGAAGAAAAACAAACTTACATATTTTATGCTATTTAAAGCCTAACTTTATACCATAACTTAAACTTAACTTTAAATACATTACAAGACATAACAACTCTTGCCAAGTTATGTAATTTACAAACTTCATTCAGGTACAATATTACGAGGTTTTTGCTGCAATTCAATTTTCCTCTTGCACAGTTTATTTAAAATCATTCGAAAGAGATTTATTTTACAAAAACTTGATAAATTATAAGTAATAATAAGCCAGATCTAAAGTGTCAATGTAAATGCAAATCAATTTAAATGTTTCAACGGTCCAACAAGGTTCTTAATAACAGTTTCAATAATATATTTTTACAAATGAAATAAACTAAACAGAAGTGACTCTGAATGTGATTTTTTGTTCTGAATTAGGTTACGCTGTACATATTGCAGGGAAAATCATGATCCTGATCATGTCTGTATAGTGATACACATTTACTTTTCTGAACTTTTATTAGGGTTTGAGAAAGTTTTTCATTTTTGTTTTTGTTCATTCTTCATTTTCGTCGTCCAAATGATTAAAAACCTTCACATTCCTATCACCACTGTTTCAATAACCATCAATCATGTAAACTGGAAACATAATTCCGTCACAAGGCAACGCGTTCCACACAAATGCACACCCAACGGTCCCAAGGCCGCCTTCGTTAAACAATTTGCATTTCCCAGTGTTTTGTGCGACAACACGCCGGTTATTGCTTCCGACCTCCCCGGGTTTTGCTATTGTGACATTATTGTAGGAGTAATTATGTTTTCTTTGGGACTATAATCTTTTAATATTGCTTATAGGGTTGGAAGGGACGTAGCGAAGCGGAATACAAATATTTTTGGGTAAAGTGAATGCGGAACTGTTTCAGATTGCAAGTTTTCGATGCGAACTTGGTCTCAGGCGACTGGTTTCTAACCAGTTTAAGTAGAACCACCAGCTCGGCTTTTCCGCATTTAAGGCAATCTAATTCGAATCTTGTTATTTAATTTGCAATCCTTTAGGTAAGAAGACTTCTACGTTGGGCCTACGTTGTTGGACGTTTTTGTGGCATTATGCGGGTATGAGGCACAGGGTAAAAAGTTCATCCATCATAGTAAAGGGAGGATACTCCAATCAGACGGGTGATGTGTCTAGTGTATATCTATAAAATATCAAAATCTCACGGATAACTCTGCTTGTAACATGTGAGATTTGCGTGACGTCGCGGGTAATGCGTAGTTAGTCAGTTCAGGTATTGTTAGTTCATCACTTCCAATGAATAAAGATAACCTCAAATTCTTCAAACATTTTCATAAAACAACAAACTAAAAGAGCTTGTGCTAAATACAACAATAACAACACGGCAGAGAGAGAGAGTACCAAAAATACCTTCGTAAATTCTCCGTTGTTCCAGAATGTTGTTTAGAGATTAGCGAAGCGTGGCACGCGTTATTTAGTACCACACACAGACACACATCTGTTCCGAGGCACTTTAAGTGCCGCGGATGCAACGTCACGTTCCCATTCTATTGTTCTGAAATTAGTTGCGTTTTAGGGAATGATATCGGTGGACAAGAAGCGTAAGGTTTTTGAAGGTTATGTGATATTGGTGTTGCTATATAACGCGACTGCCATTGGTGTTGCTAAAAGCCGGGGTGGTGACAACTTATCATTAGAACTTAGATAAGTTCCAGTCAATCACTTTCGAAGCGTTTCGTACATTAACAATGACATTCAACAGCATTAACACAAAAAATAGGCTTGCGTTTGGCCACAATTCGACTGATGTGAAGCGACGATGCGGCCTAGGGTGAACCACCCTTGCCTAGAAGAATATAATTCACGCGAACATTGAAGAAGTCCAGATAATAATGATCGGGAAATAAAGAAACCGACAGTGATTTCCACAGACTGGCAGTTCGCACAATAATTGTGGAAGCAAAGCGCTTTGTTCGGGTCCAATCACGTCACTAATAGAATTTGGTTTTTTCTGCTGATGAATATCCCCTTCATTGTCAGACATATTATATGTAAAAGAAACATTTGTTGATAAAATGCTTACGCATGTGATTATTTATCTGCACATTTACCCTTGAGTTTTTTCTTTAAAAAATATACTAAAATATTTAGCTGTAATAATATTTTAACTTCAAATTTAAAGCAACTAATTTAATCACGACAAAGTTGAAAGCAGGACTCACCTAGTTTCAACTTTGTCTTGAATCTCGCTTCTGTGAAAAATGACATTTTTAGTTGAAAATTTTCTCCTTAAATTATTTTAAATAACATTGCAGCTGCATATTCTATGTGCTGACACTTTCAAGTACATTTCTCCTCCCCAAGGATTTGAAGTAAGATTTCTACGTTCTACATTTGAAATTCGAATGCAGAATCGTTTGATAGTATAGAATTTGTAGCGTCTCTTTTTTCAAACAAAGTGTCGTATTGTTGAAAATACAATATTCATCAAAATATACGGTATATATACCGGCTTAAAAACCTAAAACAAATAAAACTGCTTTTAGTTGCTCGAAAATTTTTTCACGTTTTAGAAATTCTAAATCATGTTTCAGTAATACTTGCAGCGTAGGATTTCAATATTTTTCACGAAATGTAAAAGCATTTTTGCAACATTTGCATTTTGTTCGAGATCAAAAGTTTTCGGGCAATTTCGTTGGTAACGTTAAGGGAAGATTAAACAAACCAAATGAAAACCAAATTCAATGTTTTCATCGGTTCAATATATTGGTAGCGGCCTAGAAACTTAAACAAATATTACTGTATTTTTTATCGAATTTACATTAGGTTGATGTTTAGGTAACATTGTGTTTCGGTTTCGTGTTGAAACGTAAAAAATAATTTAAAGTACAGACAGTTAACATTAGTATTTTTTCCCAATTGTGAGGTGTGTGGAGTTCTAGAGGACATGCAGCACTTGTTAATGGAATGTGTTCGCTTTGAGGCTGATAGGAGTAAGCTGTTCAGAGCTTTGATGTTGAACAAGAACGATATAGGTACATTCCACCAAATATTAAATAAGCCGAGCTCTGAAGATGCAAGAAAGTGGTTCGACTTTATGGCCCTGATACATTGATCAGTTGGATGTGTATCTTGTATTAGGTTACGATGGGACTGGCATACGCTGTGCGTTATAAAAGTCCCTAAAATTTAAAGAATAAAAAAAAACATTAGTATTTTTTATTCATCATTTGAAAATTTTGGAACTTTGACTTTGACTTATATCTACTTAACTATGTCCCAAGAATGGTCGAAGGGCAGAACGAAGTACCTTTCGGTTAAGGGTCATTTTACACCCATTGTATTCTCCTTGTTAACCATGACCCTATTTTAGTCAATAGTTACTTGTCAATCCTAAGATTTCCTATCAGACTAAACGCGACAGCATAATCTAGATTATGCCTATACTACTAAACAAGGTCTTCATAGAGTTAGTAGCAATTTCTTGTGTCGTCTAACGGATGGGCCAACTTCATTAGAATTGTTTTGACTGCTAATTTTGATTTAATTAAGATCAAATGGATGATAGTACTGCAGTGAGGGATATCTTGAGGTGGAGGAAAAGATGTTAGGCTTAGAGATCTTGTGATTGTGTGGTCCCAATCCTTTTCGTAAATCCGTCTTTAATCAATTGGAAATCCTTGTAGAATATTTGGGATTGTTAATTCCTTACACATGTTTGTTAAACACGATTTTTGTACTCTCGCACTCATGTTGAGTACTGTAACCGAATGCTGGCAGTGTGCACTGGCCATGAGAAAATAAAAGCTGCTTTATGATAGCTTATTTTTTTTGGCACAAAGACTAGAACGAAGTAGTCAAATATTTGATCTTTTCCAACAAGATAAATCATTGCCTGATAATTACTACTAAAATGTTTATTTTGTATTTTTTGTACGTTTTAACACATACTTACATACACATTTAAAGTGATGACGTAACAAAGGCTACGAAGTACATCCTATAATCCGCGAAAAGGAAATTTGCAAAATTCCGCACGTAAATTTTTAATATGCTACGAACTCATTCATTTTGGAACGCCTCTTCATAACTGTTTGGCAAACAAAATCTCTCGGATTTAAAGGTATAAAAATATAGCCGAGAATTATGTTGAAGGTACACACACACATATCAGGCACGTCACCATGAAGTCTAAGATCAGTCACGTCTACTATAGCACGTCAACTTTGGTGAGTGTGTGGTAGATTTCAACTTTGTGATGACGCGTCGTTGGCTAAGGCAGAAGTTTCATATGAATAAACATCGTCTTGCAGTGTACTTTAGGTACTGTTGTGGTCCGTTTGACGCTCATTGCAGCTTAAAAATACTCAGTAAAGCTGAGTCAAACGTCACAGTAACATGACTGACATGTGGGACAACGTCCCTTGTATTCCACAAAACTTTGTTTGTCATGAATGATCGGTGATTTGATTGTGACGTGACTGATGCGTCTGCATGGACCCTTTATAAGTACGGTCTGTAGGTACCTGTGCAGGTGGTTCGAGTCTTGTAAAGCTTCCTGATTAAATTTGCATCGGATCCGTTTGTATTTTAAAGCTGGGCGGCTCGTGTTTGGCACCTGTGCACGAGTTACGAACATCTCAAACTGGTGTTGGAATGGAATAAACGTCGCACCGTTTAGAATTGTGAATTTGTGGTAATTGTACTCAGTATTGTGAGAGCTTTGTTGAAATTAATGTGAATAAGGTGAGTCAAAAGTTGAGAAACACGCATCAAAGGTTTTTGAAATCGGTTTAGGCAAGTAATGGTTGTGTAAATTTCATTAAATTACTCGTATGGTTTTTAAGAGATTCAAGTGGTTTTCTTTCTCTTGTGTTTTTTTTTAAAGCCATTGAATAAATCGCACACACATATTGGTACATCACAAATTGATATTCGTACGTCATAATTCCGACAAAAAGTTATAAAACACCACTATTATTTTTACACGGTTTAACAAGACTTTGTAACGTTTACAGATTAAATTTATCCCAGTCTCGTTTATATTTTAAAGCCGATTGGCTCGAGCACCTGTGCAGCGCTTCAAGCATTTACATACATCCTGAATAAAGCGGAAACGTGCAAGCTGTACATTTTCCAATTGCTTATGTGTTTTTATTTACTGTAATAAATAATTCTGAATATAATATGGCGGTATCTGTGCAGCAATGGAAATTATAGACAGAAATTGTTGTACAAAGTATGCGTCTGTCGGAAAATCCTTGAATATTTTAATTATTATTTTGTTTGTGCTCCAAAATGTTTGCTTCGTGGGTCTGTTTGCTGTCAAAAATCTCACTAAACATCCGAGCTGGGTACCTAAAATACATAATCTGTTAACACAAATAAAATTTTTCACCGTATCTATTAGCGTATAAGACAAATCTAATGCTCCGGCGCTATGCTTCCACATTTAGTGTGCGAACCGCTAGTCTGGGGAATTCGCGACCGGCTTCTCTGTTCCCTGATCCTTATAATCTGAATCTATTAAGAGTTCGATTGAATCGGTTTCTTCTAGGCAAGCGTGCTCCACCCTAGGCTGCATCATAGCTTCACATCAGATGAGTTGCGGCTAAAAGCAGTCCTATTTAGTGTAACAAAAAACCTGGACCAGAAAAATATTTCATTGTTTTATGATTACAAGCACATTATGTCTGTTCTTTGTATAAAGGTCATTGGCCCTATTTATCTATATGCCCTTTAATACCAACTCAACTTAATTTGTCACTTAAGGTCACGTTATCAAAAATTACTGTGTTTATTTATACTTACAGAAGTCGCCTTCCGTTCCGTAGTCGACTACTAATATCCGGTCGTTGCCGGAGGCATATTAATCAATGTTACTTTTGCCATTTAAGTGGAAGGTCATACTTTTAAAAACAGTTAACTTTTTTTTTAGTTTGTATTCTTTTTTAAAGATAAATGATTAAGCAGGTGTATTAGTATACTGTATCTTCTTTGTCTGCCTTGTTAGTTTAGCGAGCGCAAGCGCGATTGCTGAGCATGAGGTCCTGGGTTCTTGGGCTTTTCCGTCAGGAATTTTTCAGTAGAAGCCACGGAGTCTGGATTGTGCCCGGGTGGCAATAGGCTCGCCTTTTATTACATTTGACTTAAACATAACTGGCGAAATGTGGGTGTACTATTAGGTACACCTCCGCCTAACTGATTAAAGGCGTGACGTAATATTTATGTGCCTTCTTTGTTACATTATGAGCAGTGTTTCAACTTTTATTCTTTAAGCTCTCAGACTAACTAACTTATAGGTTAAAATGTAATTGTTAGACACCTAAACTAACAAAAAACCATTAAAATGTATTTAATCCCACAAAAGCGTAGTTCTTTTGTAAAATAATATCATAATATCTATAATTTAAAACCTGAACCAGCGAAATAGGTAATGAATTAGAAAAGAGTCTATTAATTTAGGCGCCGTACCTACCAGAAATTCATTACCTACATCATTAAAATATTTTATGATAATCTAATAAAAGTATAACAACCAATATAAAATTCTGTTTTTATCAGCTTTAATGGCGTCTTTTACCAAATTTTTTGGACAAAGTCACGTTCTACCCATTCCGGGTAACTTTGCCCATTTAATTAAGGTGGATAGGGTGACGATGTTGCAGGAATTGGACAATGGAGCCACAACTTCTTGTTACTTCTCTACTGACATAGATAATTTAGTTTTCTTTTGTTCTGTTGTTTAATTAACAGAATGTGTCACTTACGTTGTGTGTGAGTTTTTATTCATTGTTTTATAAAAGTAGCCAAGTTGGTACTGGGCAGTTTTTAATAGTTTTTTGCAACGATTGAATCATTTGTTTGTAATGATAAGAGAAACAAGATAGATAACATAGTCAGCTGCATACATTTACTGGAAACTGACCCCAACATACTTGGTAAAAAGCTAGGCAGGGTGATGATGATAAAATAATAGATACTAGTACAATTCTGACGTCGTTTGTCGCCATTTTTATCTCAGCACATTTGACTGTCGAATGTAATGACACTTTTATTTTTAACCTGCAATACTAATGTGCTTTTAAAAATTCGAGAAATAGGTGACGTGATGACATATACGGTAACCATGAAGGCTAAAAATATTACTTGGAGGCATTTGCCAGCAGTGGTGCATCAACGGCTTTTTTCACTTGCCTACATCGTATCCCACTGCTGGGCAAAGGCTACCCCTATTTCCTTCCATACCTCTGTATCCTGTGAGATTTCTCGCCATGTTAGCCCCTCAAACATGAATAGACCGTCACGCCACCTCCGCCTCGGTCGACCTCGACGGCGCTCCGGGTGCATGCGCGACGTGGCCTGCTCACTCCCACTTCAGTCTGGCTGTTTTTTTAGCAACGGCTAATGAAAACAAAACTCTATTTTAAACCCATAATAGTGGGTAATCAATAAACAATTCCAAAGGAACACAGTCGTTAGCCACGTCGTGTACGTGGAACGATTACCCGTGCTCTAATTGATTCGATGCATATCTAGCGCCGGTTCGGCGTAAATCAACTTGATACTTGTCCGCCTTCGCGAGGAAATGAAAGCTGATTGTGTATCTTGATAGTTAAATTCAACAGGGGTTCGTTTAAAGCTGTTTAATGACTGTGATTGTTTTTTTAACTGCAATAAAAGTCAAAGATTTCGTCACATCTCTTATAAAATAGCTATCGTTCCTACTTCAGAATGTTTTAAGAGGTACTTCAGTTATGAACTTACGAGTTTAGTAAAAAAAAAAAACGCATCATTCCTTTGTCTGGCAAAGCGTTTGTAAGATTATGCATTAGAAAGTTCATAGTACTGTAGCGGGCTGGTGCCTGGGTTTGGCTGTTTTAAAAATGGTAACAACTAAATAACCTTTAAAACCACCCTCATACCTATACCATAAGAAAGTCATAAGCCTACTACGTTATAATTAATTAACAAGCAAAGGTCAGATTCCGTAAAGAATTCAACTACGAACAATGTGGAAGTTACCGAGGATACAATGTTATAACATGACATTCTTGCGACTCTTGCGAGTCCGCAACTTAAACTTGCAGGCACAAGTTATACATGATGTTTTGAAGACTTGTTTAAACTTGAGCAGACATTCTTGAAATCGGTAGTGTCAGTAATTATTTACGATGTTTGGTTTTCCGGGAACTTAAAGCATTGTGTTTTGAACGCAGAGAGATTCAAATACATGTGGAATTAATGGAATTAAAGTGGAGTAAAACTTTTATATTCTAATTTACTTGTTTTGGCAGATATTGTTTCAGGGTTTTATACTGTCTTGCGTGGCGAAGCGTTGGGTATTTTAAAAGTTGTGCATGCATATTCCTGAGTGACTACTAATTTATTTCCTTGTTTTATAATTAGATCATCTTCTATCGCTTTAAGTAGGGGCGTACGAATCACGATGTTTATCACCATTTTCCTGCCTTTATTTTAATTTATTTGGGGTCGGCGCAACGTCTCTTCTCCTTCCATACTTCTCTGTTACTTGTCCTCTCATCAGACACTTTTCTTGCCATATCGTCATAACACATAGTCCATTCATCGTTTCTTTGGTCTTCCTCTATTCTTATACCCATCCACATTCTTACTCAAAACTTTCCTCACGACATTTTCCTCATGTTTAAATCAACAATTTATTGCCAAAGCTATGGCAAAATGAAATTCGCCCCTAAGATGACCCACTGACCAAATGTAGCTCCACAATATGCCTTGATGTCTATATGTTCTAATTTCATGGAATAGGCTTTAAACCTATCAAAGTGACGTAAACTGCTTTCCACAAGTTAGACGGCCAATATTCAACACGGAACAAAATATAATGGATCCTTTATACGTCCGATATTAAAACAGGAATATTGATGGCGCGCGTTGTTATAAATATTATTATATAGCTTTTAATATCGAACCTTCGGTGGTCGTGCTAAAGTTTAATTAATGTCGAACAAATAACTTAACGGCTATTGATAGCGCTACCGATGATTTTCAGTGTGAAGTGTGAACATCGATTAATGGTATTTTGTTTTAAAGACTTATGGCGCAATTACACTTGGTCATTTGCGCGAATTCGATTGCGTCTGGAATTCGAAAAAACGACCAAATGTAAAAGAACTGGATCGCATGCATTTTTGGACAATCTTGTCCGGTTTCATGGTCCATCTTCATTCAAACTACTCGTAGTATAACAGATACATAGGGTGCCCAAATTCGAGTAGTCTTTCGAGCACCCGAAAGTGGGGTAACGACCAATTGTAACTCCACAATTACTTCATACAATGAGGCTGATAATACGTTTTTGAATTTAGAATTTCAAGTAGAGAGCTGGTCAGTCTTCTACATTACTCAAAATGTTTCTTTGAACATAGACTGTGTTTTTTTTTGGATTCAGCTTTAGTAGAGTTTGACAAGTTCTCAACTTTAAATTAAGTAATAGTTTTTGTTTTGTTTAAGACTGAAAAAAAAATCTAATCTGGTTATATTTTGGGAATGATAGATTTTAATCGATTTCAGAGGACGTAGGTACAGATTTAAATATAAACTTGTTTTATTTGAAAACCTTCTCAGCAGGATTTAATTAAAATCCATCGTTTTTCAAATGAAAAAGATATAAAACATAATAAATGTTGTAGGGATCGTACATGAAGACCAATTATGATTATTATCTTGGCATTTGCTTTCATGAATATTCATTTTATTTCAGTCTAGTTATATTTTGGTTTGAATATTAACAAAAAAAAAAAAAATTATACAAGCTCGCACCACGTTTTTATTAAACTACCCGTATTTTTAACAATAATTAATCTTTCCTTTTGAAACATTGACTATTTTATTTTTCGTATTCAAAAGATACTATCAATTATGTCTATAAAAATACGAACTAAAAAAATACAATTTACATTTCACATCAAATGGGATAAAATGATGAAACGTCAAGATATTTATATTTATTAGTTTTATATATAAAAAGTGGTTTTACTAAAAGTTGTGATAACATCATTTTTTTACAAAGGTTCACAATAAATTGTAAATAAAATTTACCGAATATTTTTATGTGCGCAATCTCCCCCACCAATGTTTGTGTGAGCTTTTTTTATATCAGCCGTTACAAAAAAGCAAAGTTGGCAGTTTTAGGAGATATCTTACAATTTTAACATACTCTTTATGAAGTAAATACGAAGAAAAAAATAATAAGGGTGTTGGATGAATTTACCAAAAACGAAATTGTCGCTCAACTCCATTGTAAAGATCCAAACAATTTGTATAATATATACTAATCCCCGGATTAGCACGGTTTATCAACATACATCCCTGAAAACGAAAATGAAATCCTTTCACTGTATTTTTATTACAAACAATCCACGAATCCTATGAAAATACGTCTTCTAAATTGTAAAACCAAAACTGTTTTTTTTTTAAGATTTAATATATTATACGAATAGTGTTTTCCTACCAAGCCCACAGTAATTACAAGGAGTTTAAAATTTTAAACTTCGTTTTACTTTCTGAAAATTATTTTTTAACAAGTTGAGTGCCTATTTTGTTGCTCCCAGCTAATCTAGATGATACTGTAGAACCATTAATTAAAGTGCATTTTATTTTACGTTCCTAGTTTATTTAAAGCATTTCACAATACTCTCTGTTACGTAAAAAATTGTTCACATTATTGTGTGAAATGAAAAATAAATTTCATAAAGCCAACTCGGTGGATATATTTTTTGATGTCAACAAAAGCCTGTTCATGTATGTAACATCTGCTCTTTGTAAATTAAAAGAGTATATTTATGAATTATAATGAATACGTATTTATTTTTCGTATTATATTATTAACTTCCAAGAGAGTAATAAAACGAATCGATAACTTCTGTAGGTGTTTCATACATTGCAAAACACCATCATAGTAAAACTAGCTCTTGCAATGGTGAAATTGTTTGACCGAATCCAACTACCAGAATAAAAGTATATTTTGCCAACCTAGGTCATGATCTACCTCAATGCTAAATTATATTTAAATACGTTGAGACTATCTCATTAATATTGTTAGTATTGGTGTGAATAATCAAATATTTTTGCTTCTTCTTTATCGTGTGGTTAGTGCCTACCCTGGTGTCAGAGTTTTTATCCCAAGGGCCTCTGACTTGGCTTTTACATGGCGTCGAGAAATATCTTTCAGGCATGCTGGTTTCCTCACGATGTTTTCCTTCACCGAAGCAAGTGATAATTATAGGTACAATGTGCGTGTCTTGGGTTCGAACTCGAGACCTATGGCTTGACTTGGTTTTTATTTTTGCTTAACCAACACGTAGCCGTTTTGCAAGTCTCACTATTACTTTTAAACGTATTTAATACTAAAATAAAGCAAGTTGAAAGGAGCAACCCACTTACTAATAAAATAATACAAAGAAACATTTGTATCTAAGTACGTATGTAAAACCAAAACAGATACGTATAAGCGTATTACCCAATGACGAGCGTCGAAACGGTTTTTCTTTTATCTACCACTCGAGTGGGAAATTGGTATTTGTGTCAAAGCTGTCGCCGATTACAGATCTCTGGAAATTGGGGACATCGTATAGAGAAACGTATGATACCTAAGTATGTATATAAACATATATCTGGTCGTAAGTGTAGGTACTACTGAGTTCACTGAAGGTCGACCAATTTTTAACCTTATAACCTAAGGAATAAGGGTGAAACTATACTAAAGTAGCATGATGACTATGTCGACTGAAACTAACATTTGCTTGAATGCCTCAATATTATCATGTTCATAAATTTTCATTAGTTTTTCTTTATAGAAATAGGTACTTACGTGTTTTTTTTTTTGAGATATAAAGGTTTGTGGGAGTCAGGAATCCAAACTAGGTACCTTGTGTTATGGGCTCTTGCCCCCCTTAACCTCGCCGAGATTGGAATATATCACAATTGTAGATACATATATATATGTAGGACTATTTTAGGAAAATAATAAAGTAAAAATACGTGTGTATGGTTGTTAGTGTATGAAGTGTGAGCGTGATGTGGACGGTGTTGTGTGTGGGGTGATACGTGTGTGTGAAAAAAAAAATTGTAAACGAAACAAAGAAAAAATAACTTAAATTATGTAACACATCGTTCGGTACGAGTAAACCAAATACAATTAAAAAAGTAGGTATGTTATACACAAAACAAAGATAAAGTTACTTAATTTAACTTTATTTTATTCAGCAAGTTAGCTGTGAATCAAATACTTTTTCCTTGTGGTGAAAGTTGAGACATGTTTCTAAAGTTAAATACAATTTTTCATTAATGTTTAGAAAGTAGATTACACAATTTATAAAAGATCTTCTACAGTACAACTGCCTTCCTATTGGGCAAAAAAAAAAAATTGAAAACACATCTCGGAAACAGATACAGCATTCGAATTTCGAAGACCGAACAAAAAGCCAGATCAATCTATCGTAGACAAACTCATTTCTCATACTCAAATAGGAGTGGTACTCCCTAGAGGTTGGTGTCGTGAATGTGGTACAAGCAAGGTCTCTCAGGGATGTTATGTAAGTCTAATGTGTTGTATCAGCTGTTAAAACTGTAGAGGAAAGGTCAAGAACGTGGTAAAATTAAATATAGTTAAAACCACCATTAATTATTAGTTTAGTTGTCGACGAGGCAAAGAAACTTAATAATAAATAGGCTTGCGTTTGGCCGCAACTCGCCTGATGTGAAGCGATGATGCGGCCTAGGGTGGAGCACGCGAGCCCAGAAGAATCCGATACACACGAACTTTGAAGAGATCAAGATCAAGGAACGGAGAAGAAGGCAGTGAATTCCACAGACTGGCGGTTCGCACAATAAATGTGGAAGCATAGCGCTGAAAAGACACGATTAATCTCAGATAAGCAAACGTACAGAAGTATAGCAATCCTTCATATTGTTTTATACGGTCGAATTTATTACGAACCACGATGATTTTCAGACTAAGTGTCGGAATAAACTGGGATGACAGCGAAAACACTGTTTCATTGGCAATCGGCCAAGCAAAGCTTTTAGCTGGATTAGGCGGAGCGTTTTGGTGTCATTATACTGATCATAGTAGAGGATAACTGGTTCCAATGAATGCTATAATGATGTTAAAATGGGTAATTTGAAAAGTCTTTGAACAGTATCGATAAAATTTGTGTGAATGGTCTTTTTAAACGATTGGAATTTCGAACAGTGTGTGCGTGGCATAAAAAGAAATTGCTTATGTAGAACTTTTTTCAAAAATGGTATACATACGTCAGGATGAAATCTTTGGCTGCAAAAACAACCCACAATATTTTCACGCATATTTTTCTGACAGAAGAAAAACTGTAAATAATAATAATAATATCGCTGGACATTACACACAGCGCCATCTAGTGCCACACTAAGCAACGAGGCTTGTGTCGTGGACACTAGATAGTTGATATACTACATAGATACTTTTTATTTGTAAATACATACTTATTATACATATAAACATCCATGATTCGGTAACAAATGTCTATGCTTATCACACAAACACATGCTCCTACCGGAATTTGAACCCGGAACCCTATGAACGTAAGGCAGCGTCACTACCGCTGCGCCATTCGGGTCGTCGTAAATCTTGTAAGAACGAGAATAAAATCACAATGGACAGTCAATCGGTAGTGATTATTGATGAAAAGTATACGTCGCATACGTACAGTACGTTTATTCTTTAATTAAACTGCCTCGTCGGAATAGTGGTCGCAAGCGCGTCTGCTAAGCACGAGGTCCTGGATTCGATTCCCGAGTCGGGCAAATTGTTATTGGGTTTTTCCATCAGGGTTTTCTCAGTAGCAGCCACTGGAACTGGATTTGTGCCCGGTTGCTGGGAATAGGCTCGCTCCCTATTACATGGAACTTAAACGTGACTGGCAAAATGTGGATGTTGCCATTAGGTACACCTCTGCCTAACCCTTTGGGTATTAAAGGCGTATGTTATGGTCTTTCAAGCTCGTTTTACGGACTAATGTCATGGCTTAGTTTAACACAAAACCATAATGATAGTGAGTCCTACCCACTTAAAAGTGAGTTTTATTTCGTGATAAAATAGTTTGAACAATGTCTGACACAGATACTGGGTAAAAAGTTAAATTGCATAGCGTAGGGACAAGTTTTCAGACAGCGGACCTCTCTATTATTTGTTTAAGTGTAGAACGACATTAAACCCTTACTAATGTGTAGGCATACCGTTACTTAACGTGTAATCTACCCTTTTGTGACCCCTGGAGGCCATACACCTCTTTCAGAAGTTTCTACGTGAGAGACAAAATAATCGAACCTATTTTGCATTAAGCGAGTTGCCGTTATCCTCAAATTTTAAATAGCTCATAAGTTTTTTTTTGTATTTTTTTGTTAATTAAGTGCCTACATCTTATACGTAGGCAATCGTTTTTTGTACTCCATATCTAAATGACAGTTATTTACAAGACCTGAATACTGGGATTATTCCTAACCTGACCCGAAAACTTAACCCGGTAGCGGGTTAAGTTAGGAATTTGAAAAAAAAAAATATTTTTCCTAACCTAACCCTTCGCATAGAAATCCTTCGTCGATTATTAAAAACAAAAATCTGCTGTTCCATACATTTTAACCGTGTAGGTATTGCACTTTTGGAAAGAACAGAAGATTATTTTTAAAAAAACCGACGAAATATTTCTATGGTGGTTGGTTCAGAATGATGTACTGAGTATGTGGTTTCCCTTTTCGCATCGGTGTCCCTATACGTTCACTCATGTTTTTACAAAATAAATATACATATCTGTATCTTCAAAAGCTTTTCTTACTAGTTTGTAGTTTACATTCTTCTCCTGTGGCTGATGATCTATTGACGATGATATAATAATGTATAGTGATGGTCCACTGCAGACAGCCCAGCTGTTTTCAACCACCCTGCAAAAGATCGTTAATCCTCCTAGTCAAAAGGTGTCCTACCCTATGTCTGTGAGACCCTAAAACTGTCAAACCGTCAGACAATTTTTAACAATGTTACAAAAAGAAAAGTGTAACTTCCACCCAACGCTCACGATCCTTATCACCAGAACCCCGGCAAACAGTATCGTCAGTACTTATCAAATATTTACGTTACACAGATTTTTTGTGAGCCACGTCATACGTCATGTCAGTTCGCACATATTTCGCTGAATGTAATATTGCCGCTGGAATATATACAGGGATAATCTCGTTAACAAGTTGACTCGTCCATTTTGTCCTCCCCTGTATGTGGCCATGTTGTTTAATTTTTTTGCTGAAGCTCCAAATATTTTGATGACGGGAATTTGGCGTGTACTTTCGTGTAATGTCGATATTGTGTGATGGAGAAGCCTTGATTGTTTTTTTTTACTTTGTAATATCGCACAAGGCTTCACCTTAATTCATGGATTTATGATTATATGACCTTATTACTGCCCCGTTGCTGGGCAAAGGTCTCTTCACATACAAAGAAGGCACAAGCATTAATATTTTGAATTATCTTATTAACTTAATGACATTGGTTTATTAAATAAGTAGACTTTTGTCTGACTGTTATACCATCATGGGTTTTCCTAAGTTACTTTTCAATTCCGACTTTAAAATTCCTAGTCATTAGCGGGTAGTTTTAATACTCCCTCGATAAGATATTAGAGGTTAACCGGGAATTCTTTTAAAGAATATTTTCCACTCCACTGTACGAGCTGATTGAAAAGATATTCCACTAATTAAAATCCATTTACAATCCACTTTGACTCCCCCGCACCTTATAACGAAACTAAAAAAAGAAAATTATTAGAATTTAATAAAACTTTTCCCAATAAATGGAAATATTCCGTAAAATATAATTACGAGAGTTCAGAGTCGGATTAAAAGTAAAACAAACGGTGAAATTAAATGTGATTCAGAAAGTTCAGCCACTTATTCCGAATGTTCGGGGTTATATCCTTTATTTTGCTTACTTTGTTTGGGCTCTTTTAATCTTATTTTCAAAGAGAAAAGAACCGGTGTAACGGTTCTCTCACAAATTGTAGATTTAAGTTTCGGTTTAGAAGATTAGAAACGTGAATGTATTGCAAGTACAAAAGTACAAAAGTAGGTTGTTTTAAAAGGGGTATTAAAGGACCGTAGAAGATGGCGTTTCTGACTACCTTCAGGGAAATAAGACGTTAATCGTCCTATAGTATTTTAGCTACATTGTTTGCAGTATCACCCATTGATATCAATACATTCTTAAAATTATTAAAATTAAATATGTGAAACGCGTATTATTAATTTTAAAATCGACGTATTTACGTTACGTTTACACCTTACGGAACGGAGACCCTAGTACGAACTAGATTCTCCGTTCCGTAAGGTCTCTCTAATAAATTAGATGGCAGTGCCAGTTCCTATTTTGTCCACACGCCAAAAGAGCTTTGTACACCTATACCTACTATTTTTACAATCGTATGAAAATGTGAGAACGCGGTCGTAATGATACAACAAATGGATCATATAGCACGTTTATTACGATATTACGCTCAATGTAACCAAAGAAATGGTTCTTCTGTTTATATTTATGTGTTCGGTTGTGAAATCTGAGATTTTGCGTGACATTTTCGGATAATTTCACTGTGTTTTGTTTTCTGGGAAGCGTCAATTTGTTTTTGTATTGTTATCTCTAAGGTCGTTTCTACAAAATAACATAACATCAAATCTACCACTCACATTTCGCTTTCGTATTATGACGTAACTACATAAAGGTTTTATTTCCATATTTTTTTCTTTTCAAATGTATTGGTGTTCGCTGGTAATGGAGAAGTTGCTAATGTCATTGTACGCTATACCTAATTTACATTAAATGACTTACTCAAAAAGCATGCTGCTGCTCAAATCAAAGATCGCACAAGAATAACTCTATAGAAGTTATTTTTATAAAAATCTCATTACAATAACAAACAATTTCCTTCCAACAATCTATACCAATTAGCACGTACAAACTTATAAAGCTCAACACTACTAAATACATAGTGAGTGTAAAATCAGATTAGCTGGCGAGGAAGACGGAGCGGCACTCATTAGTTAATGGCGTCGATCAATCTCCATCAATTAATCACCCTATGATAACCTCAGCTTAATATGTATGTACTTGTTTCATATAGCTCTATGAATGTAGTAATGATCGAAACAATTTGCCAGGTAGGTCTAGGCCTAATTTTTTACTCGACTGCGGCGAAGCCCAAAAAGAGGGTTTTGGACATATCAAACAGATCTGAATGTAAAAAATCCAACTAAAAAAACTGAACATCAAAAAACAAGCACATTTTAAATTAAACAATTTTACAGTCGGGTGTTTTTTGTTTTTTTTTTTTCCTTAATATGTTTCAAGCAAAACGCATGCATGGTGTTATTAAGTCCTGAATTAGCACATTAGTCTTGAACAATCCATGGTTATGCTGGTATTCAGCTGTATATTGTTACGACTAGAACCCCACCCCAATATAGACACGAGTCTTGTATCCAAAAATACAAACACAACCATTTATACAAAAAAACGTTGTTGGTCTAGGAAAAAAAGTTTTTTTCACAATTTACAGAATTGATTGAATTTTTAGAATATTTACAGGCAACTGTCTACTACAACTGTTTACTATATGTGCCTTTTATCCCTGATGAAGTATTTCACCTCTATCTATGTAGATACAATATTGTGCTTGCATTTCATCTCCAATTTCGGTTATGTAGTTTCTTTGGTTGGTAATAATCGTGACAGATTCCCTTATTTACGACACCCATGAGACGCCATTGAGCGGTAACCTTTTCATCGCCGAGAAACATAAATCGGTGTGTTCCTGTTTTTTTTTTGGTTTATTGTTTATTAACAAGTTCTTTATTAAGAAGAAATAAGATTGCTAATGTAATCATTATTTTTGCAACACTGTAATTTATTACGTAATTAGCATCCCGCCCCTGTTTAAGACGGGAAAATGGTGACTTAAAATATCGAGATTCCTGGGCTGTCATCATCTGCCTAGGCTTTTCCCAACCATGTTGGGGTCGGCTTCCAGTCTAACCGGATGCAGCTAAATACCAGTATTTTACATGGAGCGACTGCCTATCTGATCTACACAACCCAGTTAGTACTGGGCAATATGATACACCTTGATAAGACTGGTTGTCAGACTTTCGGGTCGCTGACTACCTGTAACGACTGTCAAAGATCTACAATTGACAGCCGGGACCAACGGCTTAACGTGCTTTCCGAGACACGGAGGAAACTCGGTATATTTGGGTGGTCACCTATCCACGGACGAACCCAGGCAATCGTGGCTTAACCCGAGCGGCTGTTATTATTTAGCCACGAGCTGCTCCTGCTGCGGCTGTATCTGAGTAAAATAATTCTCGTGAGTAAAGTTTTGAGTATGAATGTGGATGGCTATAAGAGTTGAGGATGACCAAAAAAACGATGGATGGACTGGGTGAAGGATGATATGGCAAGAAAATAGGTGTCTCATGAGATGGCGAGTAATAGAGAAGTTTGGCATTTTCTCCTTGTATGCCTTTTCAGTCTTAGCCAGTACAAATTAAGTTAACCATAAGCTATTATGCCCATTTACACACTTACACCTCTCCCTATTTTAAGTTTAAACCATAAAATTACCAGTTCAGGAAAAAGACATTCTCAATTTAATATTTAACTTACTCCTTCTTCGTCTAGTCATCTGGATGGCGTACTGTCTCAATAATTGCTCGTTCAGTTTTATTTACTTAAACAGGACGACCTCTGAATGTTAATATTGGTATCGGTGAGCGAAGTTCATTTGTAACTTACCCGACGTCAACGGTACAAAATAAATAGATACAGAAGACGAGCTCTTGCTGCACAAATGAACACGCGGCGCATAAACACGTCAATATAAAAATGTCAAACAAGAAGTGACAGCGCTAGTACGCTTGCACTCTCGTATGAAGACGCTTGTCTATGCGTGCATATTTCATATTTCGATGACTCAAAATTTTTGCACTTCCACGTCACTTTGACTGTATGCTTTGAGGTAAATAGGAGATAGCACTTATAGTATGCGACGCAAGGTTCAACATCCATAGCCTGCTGCCGTTCCGTTGAGGTAGTGCTAATACGTGGTTGGAGTTACATCTTCCTACTTGGGTTCAGAGACGGTACAGGGACTTTCAGGTTTAGACATTATGACCTGCAAGACGCTCGCTTATTGGAAGATAGCGAGCGAGTGGTAAATAATGGTTGATTTTTTAAATTACAACGACTTTTGTACAATTAACTGGGAAAAAAATCATTCGCGCGAGACCACCCAGAAGTGGTGTGAAAGATGTGCGATTCGCGCCAAAATCGCCGCGACATTGCAAAGGGTCCTGCCACAATTTGCGACGGGTGTCGACCGGGTTTCCGCTAGCTGAATGAAGCCGACCTTCTGTACGGTCCCATTCTATGTTAACTGTACCAGTAGTTTGACCCACTTCGGTCAAAGGTAAATTAAGTCAGCAGGAAATGAGTTTTTGTATTGTAAATAATTGTTCCTACTTATCTTGAATAACATTGGTTTTAATAATTTGTTATAGGGGAGGGCGGAAATTGAAGTTTGGGTTAATGAAGTTTTTGTGACAAGGGAATTATTTAGTTTTAAACGAATCATTCAAATAAGTTTTGAGGCTTTCAAGTCGAAAGATATCAGTGTAATTGCTAATTACCCAGTTAACAATTACACTGATATCTTAATTGCTAGTTTGCAACTGCTTTGAGAGATAAGAGTAGATTTAAGAAAGGTACTATCGCTTTCACTCGAACAGCATCAACAGCACAGCATTTTAGTTTCACGGCACGGTTGGCGCAGTGGCTAAGCGATTGTCTATTCCCGCACGAAGCAAATATGGCTGTTTGTGTATGTTTGTAAATGCACCCAGGACACAAAAGAAAATCTTAGTGTAGGGCAAAGTAAAAATAAAGTCATCTTTAGTATTTTCTGCAAAATCAGACTATAGCGTTCCCACTCGTGGGACATAAGCTTCCCCTGTGTCATGCGGAGCGGTACATACTTTACAACGCAAGCCCAGTTTGACTCGCTTAGGTACTACCCCACTCACAGACGATCGACCACTTTTCAACCTTATAACTCAGTCTTAACCTATAGTGGACAGACTTGGTGTTAGACTAACATCCAGAAGTCCAAACTCAAGGTTTGCCAACGAGCAACGGAGCGCAGTATACTAGGTGTTAAATTAACGGATCGTGTTCTAAACACAATACTACGCTCCAAAATAAATATAGCTGACGTAGCTCAAAAGGCTGCCCAACTCAAATGGCACTGGGCAGGATATGTCTGCCGCATGCCGGACAAACTGTGGGCCCAAATTGCAGGAAACTGGTGTCCTGACACAGCGAGGCGGGGTCGTGGCAGGCCAAGAAGGAGATGGCGGGACGAACTGGACAGGTTCCGTCCGAACTGGAAGGAGGACGAGCGGATTCGCGACAAGAGGAAAGAGTGGAGGGAGGCCTTTGCTCAGGAGAAGGACAGAGCAGGCTAGGAAAAAAAAACAAAAAAACTCAGGGCATAAGAGTGAAAAATGGTCGACCGAAAGTGAACTCATTAGTACATAATAAGGTACGGTGGGTAGGTGGTAGTAATGTAGGTAAGGTAAGGTAGGTAGGTATTGAGTTAGTAGATAACTATATTTCTATTATATCCAATCTTGTTAACTTAGACCCACTTAACGACTGAGAAATCCTACGAAGCCGCAACGAATTAGATACGTTTTAATTGACATAGCTGTCGAAACAGTTCAATGACCTTGAGCAAGCACCACTTAACGATGGATACTAATTGAATTTACTTTGTCTTCGGCTGTGGGTTCACTAGAAACAACGCTGTTTAACAGTCTGAGTAGTTTTGTCTTAGGCTTTTTAATTATTCGGAACCTAGCGGAAAACACGATGATTGGCTTTAGAACGTTTTCAAATATGAGAATATTCTTCTTGTATCAAAACAGATTTTAAAGTCTTCTATGAGCAGTGTGGGTTATGTTGAGTAAGTGTCTGAGAGTATGCCGACTATCATTGTCTTCACAGAGCGATAGCCTGTTCTTCCATATCGATGGTACGTCTTGCCCAAATTACTTGTACCCAGTGAATGTATGGTCAGACCGAGCTGGCTGGACTACGGACAACGGACTTTCACTGATAATGTACTAAAATATCTGTCAAAGGCGGCCAGTGTCCGCAGCTAGTCCACCATCAGGTGCGCTCGGTTTTAAGTGGCCACATTAATCGCCTGCTTTTTTAAAGCCAGCAAAAACAATGCAAGTTTCTTACCAACTTTTGTGACAGTTACTGGCATGTCTATTCCTGGCTTTATGGACAGTCTTGATCCAGTTTGCGCGCAGCTTAATAGTTTTAGTTGAAGGCAGATAAACGTTTATTAGCCATGTGTTTTGATGCCTGTCAGTTAAGGGATTTTGAAGGATATGGGTATGAATTGTTAAGGGATAAATTAATTAAATCGCTGGCAGCAGATGTAGGAGATGGGCTTCGTTAAGACCGTCGTCCTAGTTTTGAGACTGATTTATCAAATAAACTGTCTATTTGTGTGGAGCTTTAACCTAAATAAAATAAATCTGTAGGAATCTTTTGATTGCATTGTTGTAAAATTCACAGTAACATCGAGCCCTCTAATCCTCGATGGTTAAGGCAGAGGTGTATACAGTTCGAGCTGAGGAAAAAAAATTGGACAGTACAATTTTGTTACCATTATAGAGTCGGAATCAAGTATGGTATATTATCATAAGCTATTGCCACCGTATGGAAAACATCTTTGGATGGCTTTCTTCGAAAATACAGTTTATTTTTATATTATTAGAGTTTTATTTTTATTTTGGTCTGCCTCGTTGGTTGCAAGCCCGACTGCTGAGCACGAGTTCCTGGGTTCGATTCCCGGGTCGGGCAAAGTGTTATTGGGGTTTTCTATCAGGAATTTCTCAGTAGCAGCCACGGAGTCTGAATCTGTGCCCGGGTGATGGCAATAGGCTCGCTCCCTGTTACATTGGACTTAAAAACATAACCGGATAAATGCAGGTGTACTATTAGGCAAACCCAACCCTAACCGTCAGGAATTACAGGCGTGATGTTATATTATGTTTAACATATTTTTCACGAATATTTGACGAAAAAATAGGTATAAGAATATACTCTCTACAAAATAGATCACCATTACATAAGTCGCAATTAAGTAGCAGTGCGTTCAGTTCGTGGTTGCACACCGTGTTTGTTTTAATATTTAGCGCGGGTGCGAGTGAAAATGATTGTGCTGTATTTCCTCGTCCGCCATTGTGCATTTGTGCAGCTTTATTTGCGTTTCTGCGTATTTCGTTTCATCTGTCTTTGTTGAAGGGTTTTGGTGGGATAATTATTTTTGTGTGTGTGTGTTTTTATAGAAAAGAATGTGTGCTGGGTACGCAGTTATGTTCAGATGTATGTTAATATTTCTGAAAATATCTCCAAGCAAATCATTTAACAAACAACCACCGTATCCATCCAAAATACACACGAGATCCCTCGAGGACTCTACGAGATGCTAGATTCGAATGACAAGTCATTGTACTGGACGATTAGCACTTAGACTGCTGACATTATGCCGATATGTTCCCGATCATCTCTCAGGGGATCTTACAATTAAAGCAATCGAGGCTGGACGGAAACTTGGTGAATGGGTAGGATTTATAGCTGCAGAAATGATTAAATAACCTTATAATCTTAGGCAAGATAGCACGAAACAATCAGCTTATCAAGTAGCTACTGGTAGAACACAGGCATCCGCTCTGTGAAAGGGAGTGGGCCATAATCCACAACGCAGGCCTAGTGTAGGCTAGTGGATGGAGCATGTCTGCATGTATGAACATGCTAGTTTTCTCACTAAGAGTCGACCAAGTACTGTTTTATTATGGCTGTGTAACGGAAACTCTTTGTAAAACGAGGTTTCTTATTAGTTTGAATATTAGATCAAATCTTTGGAAAAATACAGAAAAAGGCAACATATTTCAAGTGTTTCTATATCTGTTCTCCGGCGGCTTAGGTGCTTGTTGTTTTAAAATTAATTGAAGTCCTCAGAATATTTATTTAATATTTATATGCATTGTATTTATATTACATGATAAGTAGTGAATAACTTGAATTATTTAAAATTTTGTATATAAATTGCAGTACACCACTGACTACCCCCCTTTTTTCTATTTCATGTTCGTACAGTCCATCCAAAGGTTGTCTGGAAGAGATCGCTATCAGCGATAAGACCGCCATTGTAAATATAAAATTAACAATTTTTGTAAAACCGTTCTGTATCAATTTTGGTGTACAATAAAGTACTCGTGTATTCTATTCTATTCCTCATATTAAGCTACTCGTTGAGATATATCGCTCGTTTGCGACAAGGATGACATAACTCAAAAATAAGAAATACAGGACAGCTTTTTTGTAAGTTCTAAAAATATTTTCAGTATATTGCCAATATTTTTTTTTGCATAGAGAAACTTTTTATCAAAAGATTAAAGGTTTATTTTACGTATTTCGTTACTTAATTTAATACTTGCTTTCCTTAATTTTATATTCAACTACAAACAACATCGAAAAATCTAAATTTTGAGTTATGTCATCCTTGTCGCAAACGAGCGATATTTCAATTCTGTTGGTGTTATACTCAGAGTTCTTAGAAAAATGCCCATGGTCCTTTTTCCTTCACCGTTTTGAAAGTAGTTAGAGAGATAATGAAATAAATTACACAAAGTAAAGTCTCTGTTACCATCAAATGACTGTCTACTGGTAGCAAAATTTCAATCCAAAATAATCACAAGTCGTTGAACTTTCCAACCCGTTTTTAATTATTACCCCCAATTCTATTCGAACCCGTTTAATATCAATGCAAAAGCCATGTAAAGTGTTCGAAAGACGTATGATCCATTTCATCCCGTTTAGAAACGGGTGACGTCACTGACATGGACATGTGGAAGACAACCCTCGACCCTGCTAACGTTGGAATAGGGAAATGTGTCAATCTATATCGATCGGGTCTTTTTAATACAAACGTTTTCGAAGAGACTTCACAAAGTTTACAAACGAGGATTTATTTTGAAGGGTTAAAGCTGCTTATACTTTTGCTGCGTCTTGCTTTCGCGAAGATTTCGACGAAATTAAATGTACGAAGAGTGATCAGTTTGGTTGTTGATATTCTCAAAAATCGTTTCAAAGGGTTTGCAAGATTTTTGGACAACAATTTTTGTTCCATATGTTTTAATCTGGCACACATATGATAGAGTTTATAGTAGTTTTAAGTATCACTGCTTACTGCCTCTTTGGTATAGTGGTCCTGGGTACGATTCCCGGGCCGGGCACAGTGTTATTGGGTTTTTCCATCAAGAATTTCTCAGTAGCAACCACGAAGTCTGGATTTGTGACCGGTTGGTGGCAATAGGCTCGCCTTCTATTACATGGGACTTCAAGATAACTGGCGAAATATGGGTGTACTATTAGGTATACCTCTGCCTAACCCTTCGGGGATTAAAAGTGTGAAGTTATGTTATCACTGCTTAAGTACTTTACGTACTGTTTATTCCCGGTTCATATCGCATTGTTTTTGTTTATAAGTTTAAAACACACGAATAAACTCTATTGGTGTAACAAATAATGAATGCACCATAAAATCTTACAAATCACGGCCTCTTTCATAACTTCAACCTTTGCCTTTTAAATAATATTCCTTTTAATTCGGTTCTGCAGTCGAGTGCCTATGACTGCGGAGTATTTCAAAAGGTTTTTGTTTGGCGTCGTTTAGTTACACTAACCGAAAGCACTTACGTTCAGTAACTGTTGGTCCTATGTTGATATAAGTATGAATGAAACCTTTCAAACGAGGAATAAAAACGAAAAAGAAATATATTTTTTTGTTACTACATCATTATTGACAGCATTGTTCCACATGTACAGCTGAGTATAGAATTTCTCCTTTTTGTGTCATGCTTTCCTGGTCGTCCTTGTAAGTCTCAAGACGGTCTTATTGGCGATCTTCTGAATGTCTTTTACCCATCCCATATTTTCGGTTACTGAGGTTGGTATAACCTCAAACTTAATATATCCCGATACTATTTATACCAATTTGTTTTTGTATGTAACTTCACACTAAACAGATTTTCTAACAGAGTTGTGAGAATTTATACATTGGGAAAGTATTAACCATAAAGGGTAATACGTACGTGTAACAATACGCCTGTATTCCCCGAACGGTTAGGCAGAGATGTAGATAGTACACCCACATTTCGTCAGTTATGTTAAGGTTCCATGTAACAGGGGGCAAGCCTATTGTCAACCGGGCACAAATCCAGTCTCCGTGACTGATACTGAGAAATTCCTGATGGAAAAACCCAATAACACTTAGCCTGACCGGGGAATCAAACTCGATACCTCATGCTCAGCAGTCACGCTTGCGATCAGTAGAACAACGGGGTAGTCGATAAAGGGTAGCATGATTTATAAAATAACTTTGTATATATCTGACGTATGTATCAATGTATTGTAGCTAGCACCTTTAATATTTGCTTCTTGTAGTGCAGTTTTTTTTTTTTTTTATTTAATTATTATAAGGACTTTTACACATTGTGCATACCAGTCCCATTATACCCTAACCACATCTGACTGCCAATAGCTTATACTAAAAATGTAAATATTAAAATTTACTTCGATGCCATTAATTCAAACAGTACAGTACAAACAGTAGTGCAGTTGAAATTAGGCGGTAATAGGATTAGCTAGTCAGCAAAACGACTAGAGGGACTGACTGCATACGATACGCCAGTCGTTCTTGCGCTAAATGCAACTCAAAATAACATACCATAAGCTCGAACACCCGTATCTATAAACAAGTCAAAGTGTTTACTTGAGTAAATGTCATTATTTAATATACGATTTTTATTATGTAGTTTAGTTATTGCTTGAAGTTAGAACTGTAAAATGTTAGAATTCTTAGCTTTGCTTTCTTTGACGGTTCTGACTTCGTTAATATTTTTTTATTTTGCATAAAAAATTTACACAAGCCCAAGCAATTACTTTAACTTGACTATAGATACGGGGGTAAAAGACCAGCATAATTCAATATATTTTATTAGCAACCAGTCAAAAATTTCTTTAGCAATCAAGCCAATTCAGAGGCTCGTGGGTGGCATAAAACACACTAACCACACGATCAAGAAAGTAAGAAAAGCAAATCGCATGATTGAACTCAAATTCATACAGAAATCATTTTTATTCAAGCTTCTGTTCAGCACGTTTAAAAACTTACAAGAGGGGCACTACATTCAATTTGAAATTCTTAAGTGTCTTTAAAACTTCGTACAACATGAAAATATCTTTCGAAGACACAATTTTTATTACAGTATTCAATGTGCTGAAAAGTTCGAGGAAAAGAATTTTCTTTTTAACCACAAATTGCTTGTCAAAATAGAGATGTTCCACAAAATACGTGTTTCTAGGATTTCGTTTGGAATTATCGAGTTTATATTTTCGTGTGAATGTGGACTTTTATCTCCTAGATATATTTTAGTTTAGATGTTATAACTATTGAAAATATATTTCATAAAAGCCTCTTAAAATTATTTATTATTCTTCTGAAAAATAAACCAGCAACATTTTTTTTTTTTGTGAAATTAAATTAAATATTTCTATGAAAAATGACTCACACACAACCCTGTCGTGAATATATTATTTGACATGTTAGGAATTAATAATAATATATCAGCAGTAAGGTTGCCAGTTTAAATAACACGTTACTGTAGCCTGTAATTTTTTTTATGTTACTGTGTTTGACCACCTGCTGTTTGGACATTAAAGAGAGTTATGGTTTGAAAAAAAAACGTAATTAGGGTCAGTATACGTAACTACAGAAGTCCCAATATGTTATAACAGAGAACAAAGATGATATAATTTGTGAATACATTATAAAATTCTGTTACGACATAGGTAATAATAGGCCTTATTTCGTCGTACCAATGTCACATCATTTTATTATTTATTCTACACACTCGTTCTTGCCCGTACCTATCTACGAACAAACGAGTCTCTCGCGAAGATAAAAGATAAAACTTGGCGATATTATACGAAAAAATATGGAAATAAAGTAATTACTTTTTATGAATCATGTGCGCAATTTAAAAAAAAAACAGCAGCCTCCAACGTCATTTACACAATACCAAATAAACTCGTGTGACATTTCCTAATGAGTTCAAAACGAACTTCTACCAAAGCGAACAATATCACTATAATTGCGACCATAAATTCAGTTTTTATTTCTACACGAGTGTCTGGTCCTTCATAAACTGTTTGTCCCTCATTACATGAATACCTCTTTTGTCTTACGTTCAGACCCAGAGAACACATTTGGGACCTGAAATTGACCTCAAGAATACTTTACTATATTATAGATACTTATATATCAGGGAAAATGACTTTTAGTTTCTACATTACATTGCGTAACATTAGTAGGATATAATAATACGGAGGAAGTACAAAGAAGCTTTGTATAATGCTGTCACTTTCTTTTCTAACTCGGTATCACAAAGCTTTTTTTGTAGGGTATATAATTAATAATAACAGCCTATTTTTGTCCCATTACAGGGCAAATCCTTTTCACCATTTTCCACCATGTTTACTCATCGTGTGTTTTCGATTTCAAACTAGTCCAAAAAATACAGTTTTTTAGATAAAGGGAATGTATTAGGATGAAGAAGGTAACCGCTGCTTATACTGTCTTCTAAATTCCTCAAATCAAACGCTTATTTGCATTTGCTCAAGCTCAGTTATACAACGTCCTGTCCTAAATGATTGATGCCGTTTCTTAGATGACAGGCTCTGCCTAAACTTTGCTTTGACAAGTGGCTGATTAATTACATCGAATCAATTAATTTATCATAGTTTCGTCTTGTTTTGTTATCGTTGCGAAGACAAAAACCCAGACATTTTTTTTGGCTAAAGGAAGTGGGCGTCGTTCCCGAGGGAGGCCTAGAAAACGCTGGCGTGATGTCCTAGAGGTGTTTGTGAGAGAATGGCCGGAGAAAACCGCACGAAAAGAAGAGTGGGAGGCTATGATGGGAGGCCTTTGCCCAACAGTGGGACAATATAGGCTAAGGAAAGAACAAAGGAAGTTAAAGCGATAAAGTTGTTCAGTAATCGGTGACAATTCTGCCAACTGAACGATTTTGGAGCCCGTAAATGTCGAATCATTTAGTATTGTGTACGTTAAAATATAAAACTTACTACAGTAGCTGCAAAGCTGCTTAACGTAATTGCAAAAGCTTAATGTACGTTTTGAGAAATATACAATTACTGTTCGCTCCTGCTTGCATACGAAGTATCTAGTTCGGAGAATGTATAATCAGCGTAGGAACGAAGTAACGACGACGAACGACTATATAATTAAAATATTTTACTAGGAGTTCTTACGCAACTTAAATTTATTGAATCTCTATTAATCTAATCATCAGTTGCCAAAGGTTTTTGAAGTTAGTCAGTATTGTATCAAATGAATATGAACACATGTGTGTACCTACCTAGGTACATCTCTGCCTAACCCTTCATATATTACAATGTTAATGATATAGCATAGCAAAAGCGCGATTTATCGAATCCGTTTATAAATGAATCCTTTTATAATTACTGTTATATTTTGCCTTAACCAAAAAGTAAGCATTTACATACTTCATTTTATTTCTATGCATTTCGATTACTTTATTACTTATATTATGTCAAAGACAACACTTCTGTTTTCCTAACACACACACACAAATGCATTGTCGCCCTATTTGTTCATAACAAGCACATAGCTGTACCACCGAGCGAAAGGAGCAAAGCCCGAAAAAATTTCAACAGAATATTTGCTGAAAAAGGTGCTGGATGTAACCAACAGCTCGTACTTATCCGTTGCCACGTAACCTATACATATATGATTTAGTACATCCGTATACAGTTTTGACACATTCAAATGTCCTCGGCGCTTCTTCCAAGGCCGTTGTACCTATACAAAGTGCCTTCTTAAGGATAAACAGAAGTACAGTTTTAATTGTCTCCTAATTTTATCGTTGCAAAATATTGGGTGAAATGGCGGTTTTTTTTTCTGACTCTACTTTTTTTGAAAATCTGTGAATGGGGATCAAAATTTCACAAAAAATTATGGATAGTCACTTAAGACCATTTTCGTGTAGCTGCAACGGATAAGGTAGTTCCCCCTAATGCCCCGCTGAAAGTTTCCACCCTGTATATCGGTATGTTAAATGTGTTTTAGTTTATAATAGAAGAAAGCAAAGCATCCGAAGTTTATTTTTTGTGTTCCTTTTGGCCTAAGGTTGAAGTAGTTGATCATTGAAGTCATCATACTTCTTTCGTAACATTTCAATAAAACACTACAACATTTCAACTTCCACTCGCCAAGAAAACATCACAAAAAAGAACCTCCTCACAAACACATAATCTAACTGACCTACTGTTCTCCAGCCAGAGTTAAGCAACAGTTGCGAGATGCGTGCGGGGTGCCTCGGGGTGCGCGGGGGTGCAAAATCAATAGAGGAACCCAGCCATGCCCCGCCCCGCCAAAACATATACCCTCTATGTGAATAGAAGCTTTTTTATATTAACCTACGTGATTTTATATGTATACTTCAGCACATTTTACGTTTTTGTCACTTTGTCCTTGATAATAACCTTGAATTAAGCGGTAGGTTGATTTTGGGTTTAAAGACTGGAGGTTTGAGGTAGGAAGCTACTGCTAGGTTGCCTTAAACCAATAAAATACAACAACAATATCAAGTGTCCTACATAGTAAAACTCCGTTCAATCGCCTTACAACGTGCGTGGGAGGGCAGGCAGCTGACACACTAATTCTCTTTCAATGGACCATGCTTGCCAATGCTGGCCCACATAAGACATTTGACCTGTTCACAAAGGTTGGGTGGTACTCTAAGGACCACGCAATTATGAAGTGTGGTCAGGTTATGTTTGTAAGTAAATGTCTTGACCTTTTATCCTAGCGTATAATAACATAACATAACGACACGTCTCTTATTCGAAGAAGGGTTAAGCAGAGGTGTAGGTACCTATACTTAGTGACAACCACATTGCGCCGGTTATACGAGAAAAGAACGCGCTGGTGTGTAAATACTACGTTAAGTTAGCTATGTGGCATTTATGATATATTTATAGATACTCACTACACACACCACACCCCTACACCACACACACACATACCTCACACCTGGTACACTTCTGCCTAACCCTTCGGGGATTACAGGCGTGATGTTATGTTATGTTATACATATTTACATGACATAAATCCAGTTTTCAGGAGATAGAAGAAATATATTTTATAACCATTGCTTTGGGTTGCTTGGATTAGGTTTTCTTCTGGCAATAGCAGTGGTTAAGTTAAGATAAGGGCAACGTTCAGTTAAAGAGCAGTACCTAAACCAATGGTAATCTCATCACATGTCAATGGTAACATGCCAAAAGATCGAACACATTTGGCTTTACTGAGTTTATTCTTTTAATGCATACGTGTTACGGCCGCGAGTCATATTTTGTTGAATATACAGCCTGACACTGTACGGAAAATTACAAGAAAACGTAAGAAAATGTGAATTTCGCGAGCTACCCCGGGGCTACCCCTTTAAGTAAAACCTTCTGTAGAGTTAATCACTAAATCATTCAAACTAATCATCTTGGATATTAGCGGTGAGCTGACGTAGAAAGGTATCCGGGAACCAGTCATGCGTGACATTCCTAAATGATCTTTTTACCCTACAGCCGATAATATAGATGAAAATACCTTGCCGTGCTATCTTCAATTTGCACTAATTTTGATCCAGCCAATTGCTCTTTATCTCTTCTAACTAGATTGAAATATCAGCCATTTTGGTTTCTGCGTGCAGCAGAAATCTATACTCATATTATAAAGTTAAAGAGTTTGTTTGGTTGAACACGCTAATCTCAGGAAACACTGGTTCGAGTTGAAAAATTCTTTTAGTGTTGGATAGCCCATTTATCGAGGAAGGCTATAGGTTACAAAACATCACGCTGCGACCACTAGGAGCGGAGCATTAATCAAAAATGTTACGCAGACCAAGTTGCGCCGGTCAGCTAGTTAGTTAATGAAATTTCAACTGATCATGAATCATGAATACCTTGCAATTTGCCCTTGCGAGATTAAAGTCTAGATTTCGTTGCGAATGTCGTGATTATCGATACGCTCGTGAATTAAAAGTAAAGGACTTGTAGAAGTAACGTAAATAAAAGAAAATCACCACCAGCGTCGGGCACTAGTTGTCCGGCATTTTGCTGAACTGGGCCTATTTGGCGCAGCCGTGAGTCACACAATATTTCTTGGTTAGTTTTAAATTTTATTTTATATTTGCTTTTTTTATATTTTGTATTGTGTACTTGTGGCGTGTGCCAATAAACGTTTTTTCTTTCTTTCTTTCTTTCAAAAGCGGATGTGGATGGAGTAGGTAATTGATATAGTTCATAACAAGTTCAAGCTAATGAACTCGAGCGGCATTCGCCCTTTCCAGACAAAACCATAATATCAAGGAGCTCATTATCACAGTGTCAAAATGATTACAATTTACAATCTTTCCCACATTGTGTTTGGAGTTTCTAACTTGGGTTCCGTATCTTAGGAGGGAGAGAATTAATAATATTTTAATTGGACCCTTGAACGTTCTATGCCGTTATTTATCGGTATTTCTCTTTGAATCCCGCTAAAGTTTAATTGGAACAGTTATGTACTTTGAATCGCTCTCTGTTTCCCGAAACGGACTACAATAGAAGTCCTGGGTTACGTAAGAGTACTTAATTTGGGGAAAAATAACTTTCTTTGCTTCGAGGTCTTTCTTAACGAAGCTGAGGTTGGGAGTTTAACATTTATGAACTGGTTTACAATTTTAGTTTTTTTTTTTCTTGGATACAAGGTTAAACGGTAAGAAAATCTTAGGAAGAGAGATATTTCTTTGGATATTGTAATTTTAATGTAATGAAGTCACGCCTACGCGTTACCTGTGTAGTTATTTATTCTTAAAGTCACTTCTGACATGAACAATGGAATAGATAATTGTGCATGTGCTTTACTACAAAGCTGTGCAACCAGCTATTTGCATTGTCTTTAAACACGACATAATATCTCTACACGTACAGGTTTAGTTTAACAGCAGTGCAAATGCAATACATCAATGCACGACAATGATGCATAGATCAATACGAATGTCTGATCCTAATTCCTATTGTTGATAGTCACGAACGGAGAAATTAGTACAGTCTGATCGCTTAAACTTTCCTCACTTATCTTTACCATAACAGGATATAATGCCTTTTGCAGCTGTGAAAAGTACTGAACAGATTTGCGCACAGAATCTACACTTAATAGTATAGATTCTTAATAGTATATATTATTCAAAATCTACACTTAATAGTATAATGTTAAAGAGCTTGTTTGATTGAACACGCTAATCTCAGGAAGTGCTGTTTCGAATTGAAAAATTCTTTTAGTGTTGTAATATAGCCTTCCTCAATAAATGGGTTATTGAGGAAGGCTATATAACATCACGCTGCGACCAATAGGAGACGAAGTCGCACGGGTCAGCTAGTCTTATCAACCTATAACCTTTTGTATGGACTGGTCATTTTATGAATTGTAAATCCTAATAATCCATTTAGGGACAATTCACACGTACCACGCCACATCGCAGCGACAAACAGTGATCAAGCAGTGGTTACGTGTGAATAGTCTCGCTGCAGCTTCTTGCAGTTGCGTTGTGGTTGCGTTGTCCCTAGTAATTGCGATGTGGTTGCGTTGTGCTGCTAGTGTTCACAGACCGACTCCGGCTTTCGTAGAGGCTTTCGCTTCGTGGCGTCCACGCACGCAACGTTGTGTTTGCGCTGTAGCTGGTCGCTAGTGCGCAGTATCGCTGCTGGTTGCGATGTGGTTGATATCGCCTAAACTATTCACATGCAAACCAGTACACCCACATTTCGCCAGTTATGTTTAAGTCACGTGTAAAGGGGGCGAGCTTATTGCCATCAACCGGGCACTAATCCAGACTCCGTGGCTGCTACTGAGAAATTCCTAATGGAAAAACCCAATAACACTTTGTCCGACCTGGGAGTCGAACCCAGAATCTCATGCGCAGCAGTCGCGCTTGCTTCATACAAATTAGGTGTTGTTGTGGTGTGGTTGTGGTACATGTGAATTCTCCCTTAACATGAGTGTGATACATTTAATCGTCAAGAGTATGTCCTTGTGTGACACTGACACTATGACAATATTGAGTCTAGGTCTAGCGAGGGTATATTTATGGTTATAAAGCAAACAAAAAATAGAGTGTAGTAAGTTGACGAACGTATTTTTATTGTAACTGTACCTCGTGTTTGTTTGCTAATAACTAAGCTCATAATTTATATCAGTTGGAAACAAAGGTTATCACGTTACTACGTTTGTTTGTATAAGCATTACGTACTAGGTCAGAAATGTAGATTTTTCTATATTGTTTTTACGGTAATCTGATACTTAAATAGATACAAGTTTATGACAATGTATAATTGCTGGTAAACTTAGAATATTGGTTTCTGTTTAATATAGCTTCGTTAATATAAAACATGAACATATATATGTATATATATCTAACAAGGTGTAGTTTTGCAACCTCGTCAAAATTCAGGAGTTTGCCATAGAATACGTAAATAATCAATATAAATTACGGTACCTGGTCAATAATAATAAACGCTGATTTTTTTAGTTGTGTTAATTTGACACTATTTCAGAATGAAGGCCTTTTCAAAAGAGGAGAAACACCCGTTTATCGAATAAACGTCTGCGTTTGTTTGTGTGTGTGAAAGCGCGGTTATAGGGCTAGTATTAAACGGGCTTTTTAATACGGGTGGTGTACACTTACCGATTTCCATTATTAAGAAAAAAATGCAAAAAATTACCTACCCATTTTATTATTGATTCGGGTCGAGAATAATTAACATAGTTACCTCCTTGAATTTGACGAGGATGCAAAACTACACCTTGTAGAAAGCAAAATGTCAACCAATCCCATTTTGAATGAGTGGGTCAATATGTCCCTTATATTTTGTTTGTGGAACATATCTGGAGAAATCTGACCCAAAACTATACACTGGGTTAAACATGTTATTCTGAAATTCGCTGATTTAACCAAAAATTATTAATAAATAAACATAATACAATATCAAACAAGTTTCTCTAGTGTGAATACAGAGCGAGAATCGGTTTAGAAAAATAAGGAAAAATTACGCCATGACAGTTTTGTGAACGTGAACACAGGGCGCAACTGATTGGGGTCTTGTTTGTTTATCTATTTAGCCATCTGTGAAGACGAGGGCAATGTTTTGATACGTATGTTTTGTTGTGTCAACGAGCTTTTTGTTTCTCTAGGTCAAGAGTATTTTGTTTGAATAAATCGCGTTTTTGTGGGGGTGAAGTTTCTTTTCTTATATTTTTTTTTGGGTGATGTTTTTGCTTTTTTCCGGCAAAATGTTTTGTTTTGAATACACCACTCTGTTTTTGTTCTCGAAGAGCTGTTTTTTTGCGCTTTTTGGATTTTATTCGAAGTTCTATTTACTAGTTGGGTTTTGAGGTCAAGAAAGATCAGTATCGCGTAATATTTTGGTTCAGTATCGTGTTAGATCTACTTCTTATTTCTTTCTTCTTCTTCTTTGTCTTGTGGTTAGTGCCTAACCTGGTGTTATAGGTTTTATGCCGCCCATTGGGCTCCTGACTTGGCTTTAAATACCGTCGAGAAATATCTCTCAGGCATGATTTCCTCGCTTTGTTTTCCCTCGCCGAAGCAAGTGATAATTATACAATACGCACACGATTCCGAAAAATCAGAGGTGCGTGTCTTGGGTTCGAACTCGAGACCTATGACTTGGCAGTCCAACGGTCACACCACTAGGTTATCACTGCTTAAATCGAGTTAGATGAAGGAACTTTTCGTATTTCCTGTTTCAAACAAACGAGAAAGAGGTTTGTGTGGAATTCATAATTGATTTACAAGTAAAATGAGATACACGAATGAAATATTATGAATCTACTCTTTAGATAGTCATTTACTTAATTATTATTAATAACTATAATAGTCATAATTAGTAATAACCAAAAAATATTAAAAGGCTTTTTTTTACAATGAAAATATATTCGAATACAAGAGTGTTAAAAAATCAACGATTTTAAATCTTCTCTTCAGGCCACTGTTCAGGTAGACCTATACAAATTAAGGTAAAAACACACAGTCACCAAAAGCTCATAAACTTACGTACATAATTACACACTTATCTACATCACTTGATGGGGCGCGAAATTTTTATAGACTTTATGGCTTGGCCGTGAACAAATATCTGTATGGGCTGCCGGATTTTTATGTTAACGTGATATTTGGCATGTGGCCTGACAAAATAATGGTTATTGTAGCTCGTATTTCGCTATTATTTTTTGATAAATTTTATTTATATAAAAGTAGGTAATGTATATATTTTATTAAACCTTTTTTTATTTTTATTTAACAAGTTCATTGGTTAAAAAGTTGTAAATAAAAATACGCAACATTGTCTGGGTTTTGGCCGTCGCCTAAACAAATTCAAATTGTGTTAGCCTCTGTGTCAATAAGTCCGTTATTGTTATTGCTCTTATTAGGTAGGTTATAACTAAGAGCTAAAGACCTTAACTGGCCTTTTAGACTCTATAAGAATACCGACGATTAAAACCTAGTTAAGTGTGAACCGCGGAAACTACACAGTTGCTACGCAGAACTTAACAACAGTCCAAAAAAAATCAGTTGTACTGAAATATTAAGTACCAAAGCTAAAATTAGCTTCTC
Source organism: Standfussiana lucernea (assembly GCA_964057025.1). Classification (NCBI taxonomy): domain Eukaryota; kingdom Metazoa; phylum Arthropoda; class Insecta; order Lepidoptera; family Noctuidae; genus Standfussiana; species Standfussiana lucernea. Next base: position 10,308,349 of record OZ059802.1, read on the forward strand.
ACCCCTAAGAAAAAAACACCTGAAAATACGCGCTTTAAATCCAGAAGCACTCGAAATATTAACATAATTAAATTTGTGTCCATTCGTCATAATTACAGCCTCGTCTTCAACCCTTAATGTTTACGCGATGCCGGGTGCCGCCATCATTTGCACCAACTGACATTTTTATAATAATGTTTCTATAATTAGCGCTTTGGATACCGTTTTAATTAGTTATACTAATTAATGAAAGTGGACGTTGAGGTTTGGAAAACATTATGCTTAGTTGGTTTGAGAGGATGCATGAAAGGCGATGACTACGCAAAACTATGCACAAGGCGAATGTCAGAGAAAATGCCGGGAGGGGACGGGCCAGAATGACATGGCATGTCACCTGTGATTTTCTTCAGAAAGGCCAGGTGCGTAGAACTCGCAACCGGAGTACGTGTATGAACATGGGTGACGCAAAAGGAGTATGTAAAGGTTGTAGCAGGTGGCATTCAGTAGTATCAGCCTACCCCCGTAAGAAAGAGGTGTGAGTTTATGTATGAACGTCCAGGCTACTGTGTCAGGACGTGAGTAGATGGCGTTCGCAGAGGATTCGCTATAACAATTTAAAAGCGGTCATGTTCACCTGGTCTAGTTATCTACGTACATAGGTGTTCGTCCAGACAATTCGGAATACATCTCTCTTTGTTGAAGTAACTACATAAACTTAAGCAAGTTTGCATGTGGCATAACGTTCGTACTTATTAAGCCAGTTCTATCTACCTATTGTCGACGAAATACAACAGTCAAGAAATTGCACTTGCATTTTAATAAAGTCGTGTGTGTGTTTGTGAGTAAACAAGACGAAGAAGGACAGAAGAAAAAGAATTTAAGTTTAAAAAGGACGTCAAAGACTTGTCTTTGTCGTCCTTTTTCTGAGCTAATGTACTCGTAGTGGAAATACCTCCATAAAAACGTTAAAAATGACTACTAAATTAAAAATTGAAGTCAAACAAGTCATTGGACATTTCAAAATCCACGATTCCCATTTCAAATATTAAAGATCAGATACTGACAAACAAATAATGAATGAGTTTTATTTCCCAAGGCTATTGCCACAGAATAGATAATAGGTACAGAAGGATTGTCCCATACAGTGAGTGAAAACGCACGCACACTTAGACACGCGTTGAATGAGGAAAATGACGTGAGGAAGGTTTTGAGTGGATGGCTATAAGAGTAGGGATGTCAAAGAAATGATGGATGGACAGCGTGAAGGATGATTTGGCTAGAAATTAGTGACAACTGAGATAATGCCTAGTAAAGAAGTATGGAGGACAAAAACAATGCTGGAGAATGGTGATGATGACATAAAAAGTTTCTACGTACGGCAAGTGCATTCGTACTCACAACTGTCATTTGCTTATTTGTTTGATTTAGTTTGAGATTGCCAGACGAGAGCATCTATGATTACGCGCGATTATTTTCACTTGATGACTAGCCTTCTGTATCATACATAATTATCATATGTCATTCCATACAATCCAATTTTTCTAGAACAAACACGACGGTAATCAGTAAACTCGACGCTAGATCGAAACTTGTTCGGTGAATTGATAAAAGAGAACATCGAAATATTGGACTACGGTTTATGTTCGTGCATTATTTATTTATGGGGTTACATCGATTGGTTTGGATTGGAGGCTTTTTCGTGAAAGCCAAATATCGTTCAACAAGCGGGAGAAAGGACCTCTTTTAAAAGGAAAGATACAGAGGAGACTTTTACCCGTCACCCTGAAATAATTTTCAGAGATTACAATCGTATAAAATTTACATTCACGCGATTGTTCATTATGATCGATAGCGCCTTCAGTAAATGCAATTCCATAAAAAACAAAAAGGGAACCGTATTATAACTTTGCCGTAATTCAAACTATCCTGTGGACTTACAACAGAAAACTTAAATTCTTTTATACTGAATCAGGACTTACCAGATCAAAGAGCGTATGGCCCATAATAGAACTTCATTCACCTGAAAAATATTCAACATATAAATATATCAACACAAAAATAGAAAGAAATTTCCTCTATTTAGCACAGTCTAAAAGGCACACAACAGACCTACTTTAAGAAAAGTACAAAACGTAGTACTCTCTAAACCCGTAGATAATTCGTCCAAACGGTATTCAAAGCGTGAAGACTGGATCGATCGAGGTTTAAACTTAGTGGTGCTCGAATAAGGTTACTGACTGAATAATGTATGTGTATCCCGGCTCTGCCCGGAAACCACTGTATCCGTAATCCTATTTTAGAATGTATCTTCACAAAACAACTCGCCGGTAAATAAATATTATAGTCGTTCGCGGTCCATGCTGAGTAGGTACCTCATCTGTTTTTAGCAATATACTGGCAAAGGTCGAAGCCAAATAGATAGGAGCCTTGCTTTGTTGCATCCCTTTGTAATTAAACTTAATGAAGTTGGCAAACAAGCAAGAATAGCAAGAATCGTACAAGAAATGCGTCATTACGATGATGTATGAAAGTGGCGCCTGAAAAGTAAACTTGAAAAAGAATTGTCTGTCTTGGTGTGGGCTTGTGATGGTGACTTATAACCTGACCTAATAGCGCTTGTTCCAAAAAAAGGTGAAAGGGAATCGTCTGTCTCGATATTCGCATGCGATAAGACAGACTTAAAGAATGTAAAAAAAAACCTATTTGCAAAAAAATTAAAGTAATTTATCATTCTTAATGGTATCTATCTGTACTATCCCAAAGTAACATGGGACATAGGCTGGAAGAAGATGGTGAGTGTAGCACCAAACGTCAGTGTGGCCATTGGAAAACTATGCATTGTTGGTTTTGGGACTTGTTACACTTATAAGCGAATGCCCTAGTTACGAATATATGGGTTCGACCGTTTTAGGACATCTCGCAAGTCAATCTGTGGTTGTCGTTTGCTTAACCCAGTTATCCTACGGATGCCCTATAATGAAGGCCTCTAGCCAGGATTGCAAAAAATCCTTAGGTCAAACTAAGGATTTTTGCTTTTATAATATTAAAAGCGTTTCATTTTCTCGGATTTTATGGAAGCTGTGTCCGTTTATGTCACAAGTCTTGTGGATATTAAAGTTTTAAAACGGATGATAAATATAGGTTATGATGTAATAAAACATTAAGCACTATTATGAGGAAAATATAATAAATGGAAGATATGGGGTATTAAAATCGTTGACATTTTCTTTAGATTCCATTTAGTTTTCACCCGAGGCTATGACCGCGTGTTGGTTTAATATTATCCCACGGAATCGTTCTAACGGAATCAAAAGTACCTATATTATGTCCCTGGTACTCTGGTTCTCTCTCTCCTGACCTTGATTGTAATTACTAACTATTGTAACTCCAGAGTGAGAAATAGATGGAGCTTTAGGTGCAGGACACCTAGGTTCATCTCTAGGCAGTGTTGTTTTTTTAATTTTTACTACTATCAGTTTAATATAGGAAGTAACCGAAGGTTAATAGACAAAGCCTACAAAAAAAAATACGCGTGCTTGCTTTTGAAATACTATTTTCTACACGGAAAAAACAAACCTGTAAATTAAATATTCAATGACTGATAACTTACACATTCAGCTAATGTATGTACAAGTATATGTATGAACCGGATTAGGTTCACCGGTTAACCGCAACTGATTTCGTGGCTCGATTTGGTTTATCGGTGTAACACCGAATCGATTTAACTGAATTAATGATGAACCAGTTTTAATAGTGAGACAGTAAGCGAAGTTCATTCATGAACAATGATGGAATATTGTTGAATGATGAATATTGTTTACACTAAACTTGGTTTTTTTTTAATTCTTTCTGGAGCATTCTTTAACTGTTGTTGTTGATCATTAAAATAATTATACCTAGGTTTTTAATAAATATGTAATACAAATAAATGAAATGGTGAAACTTCGCAAATGAAATGGGTATCGATGACTAAACCTATAATAATGTTCTTACAACTGGTCATACATGGCATGCGTATGATCTAGAGCCCGGGTTAAAAAATAATATCATCTAAAAATAGCATCTAAATTTAAATAGTGGAACGATCGATCGTGGTGATCGACGGTGGTTTTTAATAGTAGAACGATCGATCGTTTACTAGTTATAAAAATATTTTAAGAAGGCTCAATCGTATTACAAATGATTTGGAAAAGTACTTAGTTTTCAACAAAAGAAAACTGATAATATCTCGTTAAGCATGTGTAAAATCACGCTCCAACTTAAACTTTATAAGCTACAATCTTAACCCGAACCACCAACAGTAAGTTTAATAGTTACTGCAATATTTGCCTTACTTTGTAACATTAAACTATTGTTTAATGTCGTCTTAACTTAATAATACTGGCAACATTTATGTGGCAAGTTACAATACTGTTTGCTAGTTTAATCCGTATCTGTACAGACTGCAATGTTGGCAAGACCACAATTTGGTTTATTTGAAATTTGTGCGAAAACTTTAACGTATTTGTTAAGTAAAAAGGACATTTCGGACATTGGTGTTTGTTGAATATCATCTTTTGTGTGAGGTTATTTCAAAAGCAACAATCAGTCAATTCTATTCTTTCTGTTAGTCTGTAAAACACGATATAACATGACTTCATAATTCTTTCATTTTTGAAGAGAAATTAATCAAAACTTCTCAAATTCTATCAATACTAAATAAAAGTTCTGTGTATTTTGCAGTCTTGAATACCAGCATTTATAATTTACTTCTAAAGGGCCATGATAAAGCGATATTCATCAGCGACAACAATGACGAAAAATTAAAAACGTATAAGGACTGTCATCAGCTACCAAAATTAGGGTTGCCAAACGTGAAAATACTGGTATTCAGCTGCATCCGGTTAGAATTTAAGCCGACCCCGACATAGTTGGGAAAAGACTAGACGATGATGATTACGGATGAGTCCAGAATTTGCTCCGGAAAACTTATTTGTAGATCCGGGAGCTTTAACCAGAATGTATATTTTATATATCCTTGTAGTTTATCTTTTATTCATTTTTTCTTCTTATTGTTTACATTTTTAAATATTCGCATATAAAATAATAAAAAAAGGTTAAGTTTTTTTTCTAGTTTATCTTATTATTCAATTAAAAATATTTTCAGATAACACACCTAACGTTGTTTGTCTCTGCATCACCCAAAGGTTGACTGGTAGAAAATGCCTATGGCATTAAGTCCGCCTCTGTACTTTGTGCTTGAAGTGTTAAATAAATACGAAACGATTGTCTCATGTCTAGGCCCTCTAGATATAAAGCAATCGTGTCACAAACAACGACAACTACACAAAGAAGGCAAGTAAACCCATGAAAAAGAGAACAATACACCATAAATAGAATCCGGAACCCCGCCACAAATGAAAGAAACCCGTTCAGTTAACGGCCTGTCTTACTGACGGTCGAGGGAAGCGACTGACGTGCCAATGAATTAACGATTTGTCGGCATAACCTTTTACTATTTGTATTGTGGGCTTTGTAAATAGTTAATGAAGGTGTCTCTGGGTTAGTAAGCGCATTGGATTGTAGGTACAATGTACTAAGCATAGGGCTCTAAGGATCGGCTGTGTGATGTAGTGGTTTAAGCGTTTGGGTTCATAAATAAAAGTTAAATTTGTTACTTAGGTTTTAACCCTTTTTAAAACCTTTCGTCTTATCACATTTCATCAATACAGCGATCGGAATAAGTAGAGTATATAATATTTGCCTAAACTTCAAGGAAATAAATAACAAATGGATAATACCTTCCTATAAAAATTAAATGCCGGAATGATTTTTAAGTTCCGAAATAAAGCTGTTTAATTAGAGGTAGGTATTATCCACGTGTTAATGACTTCCTTGGAGTTTAGGCAAATAAATTACCCGCTCCCAGCAGTGGGACGTTTAGTGGCCTATGATGATTGTGACACAAAACATTGATTTAAGTGACTGTACTTTATCATGAATTCGGGTTAAATCCGAACGTGTGTCCAGTTGGCGAAAACATAACACATAAACTAAGTCGACACGCGTAAAAATTTTTGCGTGTCCAGGTGACGAAATAATAAGGCATACTAATTTTGAGTTTCACTTACTGGACACACGTGTGTCCAGTCTTTCGTGTCAAATTGGTTACTCATCCAATATTCTCTACCTATTCCGATCTATTCTTATGTTTAAACAAAGTACAAAATCTGCCATCTTCACTGTAATGTCCATGATTAACTTGAAAAATGTTTTATGCGTCTCACGTTTTTCCGTTTGGGGTTCAACGTACGGAATTACGGCCTCTAGATTGTACAATCAAGTTGTATGTGAGGGAACAAATCTGTCATTCTCGCCACACATTTTTTATATTGTAATAATGAGGGTACGCACATTGTTATTGCCTCTGTTGGGGAGGATTTTGGGAAAAGGGTGATGCGTTTTCGTTTGGGAGATCTGAGTTTTGTGTAAGAACGTTGTTGTTATAAAACCACTAGATTTGGATTTCATTTAAACTTTGTGTAATACAAGGTGTTGCTTTGCATCCTCGTCAAATTCAAGGAGGTAACTATGCTAATGATTCTCGACCCGAATCAATAATAAAATGAGTGGGGGAATACTTTTTTCTTGATATCGGAAATCGATTAGTGTTACACCACCCGTATTAAAACGCGGCCCGTCTAATACTAGCACTATAACTGCGCTTTCACACACACAATGTGAACAAAGTGACTGTACTTTATCATGAATTCGGGTTAAATCCGAACGTGTGTCCAGTTGGCGAAAACATAACACATAAACTAAGTCGACACGCGTAAAAATTTTTGCGTGTCCAGGTGACGAAATAATAAGGCATACTAATTTTGAGTTTCACTTACTGGACACACGTGTGTCCAGTCTTTCGTGTCAAATTGGTTACTCATCCAATATTCTCTACCTATTCCGATCTATTCTTATGTTTAAACAAAGTACAAAATCTGCCATCTTCACTGTAATGTCCATGATTAACTTGAAAAATGTTTTATGCGTCTCACGTTTTTCCGTTTGGGGTTCAACGTACGGAATTACGGCCTCTAGATTGTACAATCAAGTTGTATGTGAGGGAACAAATCTGTCATTCTCGCCACACATTTTTTATATTGTAATAATGAGGGTACGCACATTGTTATTGCCTCTGTTGGGGAGGATTTTGGGAAAAGGGTGATGCGTTTTCGTTTGGGAGATCTGAGTTTTGTGTAAGAACGTTGTTGTTATAAAACCACTAGATTTGGATTTCATTTAAACTTTGTGTAATACAAGGTGTTGCTTTGCATCCTCGTCAAATTCAAGGAGGTAACTATGCTAATGATTCTCGACCCGAATCAATAATAAAATGAGTGGGGGAATACTTTTTTCTTGATATCGGAAATCGATTAGTGTTACACCACCCGTATTAAAACGCGGCCCGTCTAATACTAGCACTATAACTGCGCTTTCACACACACAATCAAACGCAGACGTTTATTCGATAAACGGGTGATTCTCCTCTTTTGAAAAGGGCTTCATTCTGAAATAGTGTAAAATTAAAACAACAAAAAAAAGCAGCGTTTATTATTATTGATCAGGTACCGTAATTTATATTGATTATTTACGTCTTTCTTCTATGACAACCTATCGAATTTTGACGAAGTTACAAGACTACACCTTGTATAACCAAACACTTTTGCAATAATTCTTCTTCAGAAACACACATTGAGGTCAGAAAACTTAAATGTAAAGAGTAATTTATCTTCAACCAATACTTCAAATTCTATTTTATAAGTCAATCATAATAATTCAGAAAATTGTAAAATCCACCTCTTATGGTGGCTATCATTAATGTGAGTCTAGAATATTTGCAGTCAATAAAGATATTAAACGCAGAAATCTCTATAGACACAATTTTTTTTTATGCTTGCGTTTGGCCGCAACTTGCCTGATGTGAAGCGATGATGCGGCTTTGGGTGGACACACGCTTGCCACACGCTCGCCTAGAAGAAACCGATTGATTGTGCGATTGTGTGTGTGTGATTGATTCTAAATCCACATAAAACCAACTCGATCCATCTAAAACTAACCTACTATCATACGTAGTAACCTACTCCGTTATTATTTCTTCACAAATCGATCGAGAACCTCCCATAAATAGGAATAAAACCATTTATTTATGTCTTCCAACCCTGTCTAGGCTAGGGATATTTGTTGGCTACAAATAAATCCAACACTATCTTAGTAAGACTTAGAGCTCCAGTAATTTAGTTACGATACTGTATGTAGTAACAAATAAAAGAGGATTGTGTTACGTAACAAGTTTATGTTACTTACTCGTTATCTTTCGTGATCAGTTTGTAAGGGTTAAGTTGGTAGACTTAAGTTGAGTCTCTAGAATAAGTTTTTGTGACTATTTTGTTCTACTGGGTGTCTACAAGATTACTTTATTAGAGGTTTTTGGTTCGTGGAGGTAATTTTAATGCGATCTGTTGGTTGCAGGCGTAGTTTTTACAAAATTTCATTTCACTTGCACTGTTCGTATGTTTTATGTATGTAAGTTGTTGAAAACTAAATATTTTTAAACCCTTTTATGACCTTTTTAGTATCCGATTGAGCTGAGACTTTGCACACACCCTTTGGTTCTGGTGACAATACTAATTTTAATAACAAATTTGACTTGATCCTCCAGCCAGGATCGTCTCCTCACGAGAGAACTCCTCAACGGTTTATTGCACGGACACGAAACTTTGTATACGCGTTCAAAGTTTATAGATAACCTGAATTTTCTCCTTTATATTTTAATAAAAGCTTGTTTCTTTTAAGTTAAGTTAAATTTATATAGCTCAATATTTCCGCAAGACAATTTGCTCGAGAATCCCTCTAAAAAATTTATAGCCGGTAAACAAATAAACAGGTTACCGGTGCGGCTAACATCATTTTAAAATTTGCTCTGCGTTATGATATTATCAAGGAGCATATTTGAATAAGCTTTACAGAATTATACCGTGACCCGTAATAACTTAAGCTGCTAACTTATGCACTTTAATCTTTAAGTACATGATGCAAATTAGATTATAATGTAGAGGTTAGAAGGTGGAGGAACGGGGTATTATGAACCTTATTTGAAAGGGCTCTTATCGCACTACGATTAAATTCAACATGCTATGGATGGTGCGTGGTTTTCTTATATTTCCGCACTATAGTGCGGAAATAAAAATTCCACAGACAGGTGACGAGGCGGCTCGCCCTCACAGTATTTTTTTTCTATTCCATTGAATCAATTTGGACTTTGAACAAATTTGGACTAAAAACTAAAAGTGTATTGAAAAACGTCGTTTGATACACGTGGGCATTGTTACTGCAGTTCTCGTCTCCATAACACCCTCGGCTGCGGCTCGTGTGTATATTTCGCCTCGGCCGCAATAACAAACTTTACCCACTTACATCAAAATGTACTATATCCAGACAAGTGATATGGTTAGATAGACCATTTTAATTAGGGATCTTGATACTTTGATTCACAAATTCCCAATGTGATTCCGACGAGGTCAGTAGATCAGAGGATAGTTTGCACTTTTTTTTATCAGAGGATATTCGTGCAGGTTAGGTACACCCCGTTTTCGTTTTTGAGAACTCGTTTGATACAATATATAATCTGTATTTATAAAGCACAAAATTATCTACCTATGTACGTTATATACTTTAAAACCATCCAACCGATGTGCCCTAAACCGTTTTTATTACAATAGCAATAATGCGAAGATAATTTTAGACCACTAAAACAATGCATTAGGCACTATAGCGTAGTAGCACACGCCGGGTATCCGCTAGTAAGTTAAAAAAAATTCTCTTATTTAATACGAATTACAACTAATTTATTTTGTTTGTAATGTTGCGTTTAATGTTTTTACAATAATTTGATTCAGTAAAACAAATAAAAATAATACTCACAATTAAAATCAAAATATTTATCCAGCTTGTTATAAGGATTTAATTAAGCTGTGATAACAGTATTACTAATTAATCTATTCGTGTCCAGTCCAACCGCCATATTGCATGTTGATTGTCGATTACGAATGAATACATATCCGAATGTCAATTTGAGGTCGAAATATTTGCTCAATATATAGCTTGTTAAATACAACCATATTTAAATTCAATAATTATAATTAGGTATATTATTTTAATGGTAATTTGATATGTTTGCCTGGTTGACAAATAACATGTATTGTAACATAATTTAATAATGCTCCAATTTTAATTAATATCAACATCGGTTTAGCTAATTTTTTGCTTTGTTGACGAATCAAAAGAATATGCTTTTGATAATTGGAGCCTTTAATTAGATTCTCTATGAGCGGATACTTCAGGATAAGCCTGCAGAAAAGAGGATCTATCTTACAGCTGTAATCTGCATCGTGTAACAGTCTAGCTTGGCTGATTTAAAACAGACTTTACAGAATCACACCCACAGAATTGAGTTAATTCGTGAACACCACAAATCGTAATAAAAATGAGAATAAGTACATCACTACTATTCTCTTTTTATGTGCTCATGTATTTTAAAGCCCGTGGATCATGCAAAACGACAAAATATATTGCTCTACGTGCGGAAAGCTGCAATATTCACGAAAAAATGTTTCCTCTATATATTTTACACTCAGCACGTACTCGTATAAATTAACAATAACAAAGCAATTGTCTTTACAGTCACTTTTTCCCCATCCTTTAAGAAAATCTCGGCTGAATAAATGCTCGAATTCTTTCATTTTTCCCCCATAAATTGTAATGCTCACTGATCATTTCAATCTGTTACTCGTTCTTCTATAATCTTTTCCTTGTTTCGTTTGACTTTAATTTTATAAAAACCTGGTTCCAATAAAAATGTTGGAGTCATCACGGTGTGAAATAAAAATTGGTTTTTCAACAAAGACAGGCGAAGTCTTTAATTTGAAATGAAATGCCAGGAAAAATGTAAGACACATAGATAGATAGAATATTCTTTAATATGTACGACATACAAATTTAAATTTACATAAAAGAAAACATTACAATCTGTAAGCTTTAAATTAATTTGAAGTGGAACTATTTGGATACACCAATTTCCAATAGCCTAACTTCTCACATACACTCATGCATTTTTCAAATGATAGTACTGAAACTACAGACACCTTCTACGATCTTTATGTTTAACATCATTAAATTAGTTAAATATACAAACAATACAACACCACTAGCCTAACGTAACTTAATGGATAAAGTAAATTTCAATGGTTTATGTCTTATGCCAGTAACTGGGTCAAGCGGGCTCGCCCGACGCTTATTTAATCGTTGTAACTTCAAGGGCAAGCTGTACCCTAACTAATTACTTTTCTAACTTAGGTAGGCAAATCTACAAAGGTACCGCGCCTCATATTTTACCAATTAACTAACGCTAATTATTTATTAATCTTTGCTTAAATTAATTACGGATACTAATCTGTGAAAAAGTCGTCTTTTCTGCTGGTGTTTGCATAAAAGTTTATTCAATTAAACCTTCAAATTGGGATAAAATATTCTCCAAGTAATTTTACCTTTATTTATTTCTTAAGGAACTTATACGGCTAATCATCGAAGTAAGTAATCTTCTTATTTATAAAAAAAGAAAGACTTAACTTTTAACAATAATAATATTACATTCTTTATTCGTTTAGTTTACGTTCTGAATAGAGCTAACCAACCAACGATCATCACGATTCAAAAACTACTCTTTGATTTGCGATATTTCAATCTTTAAAACACCATTTAAAAACCCATTGCCCATTCTGGAACTAGACTGCTTATCTATTACTAGCTATCTTATCTATCTAAATCGGAGTCTTTGCCATGTTTTAACCACCTGATACACTAGGATGTATACCTTTCCGTTTCTCTAGAATTTATTGCAAGAAGAAATTACTGTCTTCACTTCATTACATAAGAGTGATTATCCTATAATGTTGTCACGGCTGGGAAACTGGCCCCAGCTCTGACATAACCTATTGTGTTATCCACTTGTCATCGTCATCTGCCTAAGCCTTTTCCCAACTATGTTGGGGTCGGCTTCCAGTCTAAACGGATGCAGCTGAATACCAGTATTTTACGTGGAGCGACTGCCTATCTGACCTCCACAACCCAGTCAGTACTGGGTAATACGATACCCTTTGGTAAGACTGGTTGTCAGACATTTGGGTAACTGACTACCTACCGTTGTAACGACTGTCAAAGATCTACAATTGACAACCGGGACCAACGGCTTAACGTGGTTTTCACGGCACGGAAGAAACTCGGTATGCATATATAGGCGTTCACCCATCTACGGACCATCCCAGGCAAGCGCGACTTAACATGACGATCGACCCGAGCGGCTTTTATTATCTAGCCACGAGCTCCTCGTGTTGTCAACTTGTCTTGTTATTATTTTTGGTTTTACTTCATGGCCGTGTATTCACAACGTTTTCCTATAATATTTTGAGGGTTTAAGGGATGATGAAGTAATTTTCACAAAGTAGTTAGTGTTTTGAGTTCGTCCCCGCAATATTATACTTTTAGGTCGCGTTCTCGGTCACTGGGGACTATACTATTGTATGTATAGTCATCGGAATTAGGTACTACGAGTAATGCAGCTATGTTAACTGTACCCGCATAATCAGTTTCAGATAGGAAAACTTTCTATTAATCTTCAAGGTCCCTCGACCCCTGAGAATACGAATTCTAGAACCAGGCGAACTATCTTGACTTGAAACTATCTTTGATATTAATCTCAAATCGGATTCAGTTTTGTAACGAGATGGAAGACCATGGTACAAAATAAAAGGCGTTGGAAGAAAATCTCCATATATAAAATTTATTACAAAATCAGCCTATAACGAAGAGAGTCGGCCATAATTCACCACGCGAACCATCGACATACAAACGGTTACCACGACGTATTCAGTACGTAAAAGTAAAATCAGATACACATAGAAGTTTCTCATCGGTAATATATTTTTAAAAACGGCTGTCCATTTTGACCAAGTAGGTATTGCACTTTTGTAGGAAAAACAATTTTTTTTTTAAATTATCTATGAAAATTTTCTATGTCCGGAATGATGTGTTGAGCAAGCGATAATCGATTGGGCGTCAGTGTCCCTTCCGCCTTTTCACTAGTCAAGTAAAATCGATTTACTCAATACAGATTCAATACCATTGAGTTAATTATGGCCATCTTCATTATTACAACCAAAATACGACTCAACGGTACTATAGATTAATAAACCCTATTCTTAATAATAGATATATCAACTACAAACGAACCAATACATTGATACCCGTCCCTATTATCGGTAATTACGCCCACAGTATAAAGTTTCACGGTTAAGTGTCAAGAATTGGGTCGAGCATAAACCGTCTAAGAGGGTATCGACATGTTTTTAGTGCTGGGGTCTTGAGAAACCGTAACACTTGTGGTTGAGACCTTATTAGCTCTTGTTTGCACTTCATTTTGTCTAGCGGATAATGTTCTTTTTTTCTGTTTTTGTGGACAAAAGTGATAGTGTGGTTACTTGAAAATCTTACACAGAAAATATAAGTTTGTTACTGAAATTCTGTCTTTTATTTATCAGGATTACGTGCGGTGTTTGTGTCCAACTCCTATGGACATTTTTCTTTTATTATTATGAGAGAGACGCCAGGGTAGCCCGCGAAATCCAATTTTTCTTACTTTTTTTTTTTGCAATTGGCGAGTCAGTGACAGGCAGTAGGTAGTAGGTATGTATACCTACCTAAATATACACATACAACCTGACTGTGAGCTGTTTGAATTTCGCGAGCTACCTTAGTGCATCCTTCTTAAACAGAATCTGCTGAATTCATCATTAATATCACTGGAAGTCTTGTTTGATCCACTGCTAGTATAGGAATTATTTGGAAGAAATTCTTCGTCTCCTTGAAGACTGTATCAGGGTTCTCCAATATAGATTGATTTCGTTGGTCTTTGTTTAGAATTTTTCGGTATTACATGAACTTTAGTATTTTTAGCCATTTTGGGTTTCAGTTATCGTATTATAATATACTAAGATTATAAGATGAATTTACTTTCTGCCGCACATTTCTGTCTAGTATTAAAATTACTCTTACTTTCATTCTTTATTATAAAGATTTGATCCCAAGCAAGGTGAAACAATTTTAAAAGAGAGCTTAAATTAACTGTATATATAGCTACTAAACTTTTAGTGCTTCATTATCTTAAATACACTATTAATTAAAATTTGTTTCGAATAGAAGCGGGATTATACGAATTAATCTCGATTTACGTCGTGATTATCGGAATAAGATCTTAAAATCGGTGAATTACGCTATACTGCTTCGTAATTAGGCCGAAATTGAGATCTTTTATGATCTAATTCTGGCGATTTATAGAAGATAATCACGGGGTCTTTTGAGGAAAAATGGGGGTATTAGGAGTATATTATTGTGTATATAAGGTGCGGTTTTCTCTGTGGATAACTTTATATAAGTCCATTTGGTTTTTGTCCATGTATCCATACAATCAATACACTACAGTTGCTAATTTAAAAACATGGAAAATTTGGTGTAGTTTTCTTACAAGATTTCAAAATAAATCATAAGACTACCTTCAACGTAATTTGAAATCAAAGCAATTCATCTTGATTATAATGATCAAAATAATCGATTCGACGACGTACCAAGTTATGCCTTTAATTTCATATATTCGTTTTATTTTACTCTGTCTACAAATTGTCTTTGTGAGTGAACATTTTCACGCTTTTCTGTTTCAAAATGAAAAGTTCAACTCAAAACTCTTTGAATATTCATATCAAAAGTTTAGTTTTATGAAAAAACGCGATAACTTCTATCGTGACGGTATAAGTCTGTCTAAAATCTTGAAAATTATCTTGATTTTTGTTTTTGCTATCTTGTCTCCATAAAATGTGAACAAGACAAGTGTCATCTTTATCGTGTCAGCTTTAAAAAGGCTAGAGTGTAATGAAATTTATCGACATGAAGGCTGGGTTATCTTTTTGGCGTAAAACTCAAGTTTTTAAAGCGCTCTCGTTATTACAACTTAATTCTCTAATCATTAATCCTTTCGACAGCTCCTCTCAAACATTTACTAGTGTCAGTTTTGTAATATTTTTGACATTTACATTGAAATTACATCGAGACGAGGCCTTTTTCCGAGTATGTTGGGGTCGTCTTCCAGTCTCACCGGATGCAGATAAATACCAGTATCTTACATATCGATATCGAACGGCTGGAATAATCTAGCAATGAGCTCCTTACTAGGTTTCATCATAATTCATCAATAAATTGCCCTTATCCAATTTATTTTGGGGACGGCGCAACATTTCTTCTTCTTCCACACTTCTATACTACTCGACATTTGACCATTCAAACAGTTATGCATAAGAAAATTGGTTCCTGATTTCAATAAAAACAATATTACGTTTATGACATGTCCACGATCGAACGTTATGTTGTTAACACCGTCTTTTATCGATACAGTATCGGTTTTCAATAAACACTGTTTATCTAGCTTTTACGTTCTTGCTCGCCCTTGTTTTATTTATAGGTATAATTTTGGTTAGTTCTTCTATGTCTTAATTATCTTCTGGTCTGCTATCCGGGTATCGTAAAATAATAACTACCGATGCCGTTTTATTGTTTCGTTTATTCGCTGTAACTGGCTTAAATGTCATTTGTTTATTTTTTCCGGGTTCTTATGTCCCTTGTATGCCAAAATTTGGTAGTTAAACTGCGATTAGTTAAATAGGAAATAAAAGCATTAGCTAGTGAATTTATAGGCTTATTAATGGTACATTTTCAATTCGTAAATCTACGTTTTATAGTTATTTTATTTGTGTTCTTAGGTAGTTTAACTGCGATTAGGAAAATGGGAAATAAAAGTATTAGCTAGTGATTTATACGCTTATTAATGGTACTTTTTCAATTCATAAATCTAAAATCTAAAGCTATTTTTGTGACTATCTCGGTTATTACTGACTTTGGAGACAGTAAACATCGTGAGGAACCTTAAATAATATATGTCTGAGATCGTCAGACCGCTTTGAAGCGTGATGATCAAAGCTTGTGCCCTCTCTGTATGAGATGAGCAAGAAACAAATGAGATTTTACTGTTATTTTTTCATGTACTCTTACTAACAAGCGTGACATGAAAACTGTACCACTCAAATTCAAGAAAGAACGTACTAATTCAAACAATCTTCACTAACAAAGATATCATTTCTAACAAAAATACTTAAATATAACTTCTCTTTCTTGAACTTCACACCAAGAAAAATATTGTTCAACCATATTAGATTGTTCATTTTCATCGACACGGGAGCACAAACGTTTGCTCCGCACGCTGCGGAAATATTCTTACAAAGCGCAGGAAGGAGCCCCCGCCTTAATACAAGACCATGTATGAGAGACTATGAAAAATGCAATGGAGAAGTATATTTTTTTAAAAAGAAAAGATATTTTTTCTTTTATAATTCAAGATCTTAGTTCATAACTGGAAAAACATTTATCACTGATTATGAATGTGACTTGTCTTCAAAACACATTCGTTGAGCATTTTATCATTGAAAGCCGATCTTCAGGTTAAACTGCGATTACCTATGTTGGTCCGTGGATAGGTGACCTGCCATTACATACTCAGTTTCTTCCGTGCCTCGGTAAGCACGTTAAGCCGTTGGTCCCTGCTGACATTTGTAGATATTTGACAGTCGTTACAGGTAGTCAGTGGATAAAATAAAGAATGAGTACATAAGAGAAGTCTGAAAGTGGCGCCCTTGACTGAAAAGTTGTGAGGTAATCGATTATCGTGGTGTGGACATGTTATGCGGAGGAATGAGGAAAATGTTGAGTATGAATGTAGATGGCTATAAGAGTAGAGGAAGACCAAAGAAACGATGGATGGACTGTGTGAAGGATGATATGGCTAGAAGTGAGGCGAATGCTGAGATGACGAGTAATAGAGAAGTATGGTAGAAGAAGACATGCTGCTCCGACCCCAAATAAATTGGGATAAGGGCAGGAGAATGATGATGTCAGTGGTCAGTCTCAGAAACACACTTGAATACTCATATGTCTCGATGCTACGGTTACGAAAGTAAGTTTTTCTTCACTCTTGTTAGATAATTCATGAGAAACCTTTGTTAGCACCTTCATAAACAGGCAGAATGCCATGCAGCAGCGCGATCGATATGCTTTTGTTTAAGTTAACCTTCGATTTTTGAACCATTTATATTTAATCGTAGAACAACAGACTTGAAAACAATAGAGCCTCTCCCGCTTAGAGCAGTACAGTCTTTTCACAGTTATTTTACATGTGACCGCAAACAACTAACAAACTTATTTCAACACACATAAAGACCACATTGCTTTTGAGTGAAATTAAAGGAAAAATAACTACGAACGGACTATGTTCGATGAGACTCAATAGAAAACGTGTTTATTTCCCCCTCAAATAACAACCCTAAATTTTTTCCCGTCTGCTTTGTTGTGAATTGCTTTACATCTTTATTGAGTTATAACTATCGAGAACTTCATAAAGTACCTTTTAACATTGATGCGTTTCTATTAAAGCAATTACTCTGTTAAACAGAACAGTGCCAGTTCAAGGATCAGACTGCATTGTCACTGCGGCTGCGGAGACCGGCAAGCGGCGTAAATATAGTAAACCCATTGGTAACTTTGGTATATTTTAACTGTTTAGGGTTGACACTCTGGGACCGTGAAGTCCGAGTGCTCACAGCCTATTTACGGAAATCTAAAACGATTAGTTGTCACTTCCCGTGACCAGTAAGGGCTGGCTTTTACCATGGCCAGAGGCTGCGTGTTGCCATACGAGATGGCAACGCCGCCAGTCTCTTGGGCAGTTGACAGCCTTAAGATATTTAGTTATATCATTTTTAGATATTTTTTAGGTTACTTTCTTTAGGTTAATTTAATTTGTTATAGTTCTATCTTCATTTCAGTCATATTCTAACATGGATATAACGTTTAGTTTATTTTTAATGACATACCACACGCACAGCGTTTCTATTCTACCATTCTATTTCCATATGTTTAAATAACGAATTAAAGCAACACTCGCTATTTCAAGCACCAATGTACATACATATATTTCAGGCTCTGATTTCAAAACGCTTAAGACACAACTTAACTTGTCACGTATGACACGTAATACTCAGAAATCTTATGAAGCAGGTACTGAGAAGATTTTTTACATTAAATCTCTTTTATTCTAGAGTTTTTTATCCTACTTGACTTACGTTCCGCCTTCGTGTATGTTAAAAAGGTATGTACATGTTACATCGGGAGTTTTTTTTTTATTTGATGGAGAGGAAGAAAATCTTTGTTCGATTTGTTTTTTTTTTTCTAGCTGTTATTTTAAGATTGTTTGGAGTCATATCAGGTAGTTAGAAGCCTGGTAGTCTGACAACCCGTCTTATCGATGAGTATCTTAAAATTCGGTATTTCGATGAAGACGAACAAACAATCTCTTTGAAACTAGACTTTCAAGAACCTCGAGTGAATTACCGTTCTCAAAATGTATCAAGAACACAAGCTCAAAAATTAGTTCTATAAATCACTGTCGCGGCCACGTATCTAATGAAAATAATGAAAGAAAAATATAAGGAATATACAAATGCCTGAAAACCTTCCATATTACCATACCGTATTTTTCTTGCCAGTTCATTCACAACTGCTTTGCATACATTTACTTACATTCCATAGCTTTATATCGATAAAGGTGTTAAAACTATAGTTTTAGTTGCTTTCAAAACGAAATCAGAAGAGATATATGAAAGAAGGCAGCTCAATAAGATTTGACCGAATTGTTAAGCGGCGTTTGCCGAGGTTGGTCTGTGGATGGGTTACCATCGTTACATACTGAGTTTCCTCCGTGCCTCGGTAAGCACGCTAAGTCGGTGCTCCCAGCTGTCATTTGTAGATCTTTGACAGTCGGTACTGGTAGTCAGTGGGCAAAAAGTCTGACAACCAGTCTTACCAAAGAGTACCGTATAACTCAGTACTAACTGGGTTGTGGAGATCGGATATACAGTCGCTCCAAGTAAAATACTGGTATTGCTGCTGCATCTGCCTCCGGTAAGACTGGAAGCCGACCCCAATAAATTTGGGAAAAGGCTAATCAGAATTTCGGATGACTATTTTGTTAAGAGTTCGTTCTGAAGTTTTACCTATCAACTCAACCTTTATAGACGTAAGGTTTTGTAATGCCAACGTAAATGCCATTTAAAGGCTCAGTGGAAAATAAGATTTATTGAGCACTAACGGGAACAGTTCTTGTTTTATTTTATTGCTCAATCCTTTATCGTCACTTGGGTTAGTGTTAGCCATGTATTGCGCAATCTGAAGGCATGGAGGGTAGTTTTCTGGAATAAAATAATCAAACTTAAGTTGGCGACTATATCGCTTGATGTGTTGGGATTCAATAACTTTGATTCAAAAGCAAATCGTGATAATATTAAATGACGCCATTTTAAGGTATTTATGAAGTTTGTAGAAGCTCGTGAGTCCCTATGCTGAAGCGCCGATTCCTATGAAGATTAATAAAAAAAATGTTTTAAAAGTTGTGTGTGCATGTCACACACAACTTTTAAAACATGTCTGGTTTTTTGCCCATTTAAGAATCAGTAGTTAACAAAATGACACCGTTTTTTTTAATTAGCCCCATTTCTTCCACAAATGAAAAAAATGGTTTACAAACATTTAATTAATTCTAATTGGACGTGGACAGGAATCGTTTTGTTTTCGGCCTGCCTCAATGACAACAAAACTTTTTTTTTTTGTATGGCATCTCGCAGGTCAACCTGGGGTTGGCTTCTGCTTAACCGGACAATCCTGTGGGTGCCTTGAAATTAATTAAGGCCTTCAGCCAGGGCTTATATACTAAGCGACAAGGGCACCCCCTGTGGGGTACGGATCTCGGCTTAGGGCGTCGCTGGGAGGGCAGGTGAAAATGCATGTATATAATGTATTTTCATATTTAATTCTAGTCTGCAAGTAGGTACTAACTCATTAAAGCTCATTTAAACCTTTTATACCTTCCTATATTTATAGCAATGCATTTAATGTGCCCGTAACACATTGTTAAAGTACATCGTAAAGGTGTTATGATGTCGTTATAGCTCGTTTATAGCTATAGCTTTATAGCTCTTGCTGGATAGTGGACCTTATCGATAACGTAATAAAGTAGTAATAAAATTTTCACAAAAATAAACTTAAAAAAATCTTTGATTGATATTGACTAATCCCGGTCGAGTTTTCGTAAGAAGTCTTTGTTTTGTTACAACTTAGATGATAATGCACACCACAGTAATAGCAGCCAAAGTTTTGACTATTTGTATGCCTGTAAGAATTGATTAAATTTGTAACCTAAGTTTAAACCTATATAACTTTTTATCCTGTTGGTCGTTCTCGTGGATAACTTTAAGCCCTATGCAAATGCTATTTATGAATGATGTCGGGCAACTCCGTCTGTCTTGGTATGGACATTTGATGAGGAAGGATAGCACACATGTGACTAAAAGAGCGATGAATATAAGTGAAGACCAAAGGAAAGATGGATGGATTGTGTGAGGTATGATATGAAGGAAAAAGGAGTAAATGATAGTGTGACGATTGATAGGGGAGAATGTGAAGAAAAAACGTGTTGCGCCCACCTCAAATAACATGGGACATGGGCAGAAACATGACGCTTTCACCATACACACTTTAAACATACACACGGTTAAAATATATAAAACACATTCAAAATGTTGCATTTAAAAGCTACTTATTCTACATAAAATTCGTAACACATCACAACATTTTGATCCGTTCCCCGGTAGACTCTTGTTTTACGCACAAATGCACTCTTCACGGAAATTCTTTTCACGGGTAGAACGGATGCATGTGACGCACACTTCCCGCTCTACGTAACTCTTGTAAAATGGAGTGCTCGGAGAATTTAAAATTGTATGCTGTTAAACGAATGTAAAGTGTGCGTTTTTAGGGTTCCGTACCTCAAAAGGAAAAAACGGAACCCTTATAAGATCACTTTGTTGTCCGTCCGTCCGTCCGTCCGTCCGTCCGTCCGTCTGTCAAGACCGTTTTTCTCAGGAACGCGTGGAGGTATCAAACTGAAATTTCTATATGATACTTAGTTCTACTGTCCCTAGAAGCTGTAGAAAAATCAACCTTCTAAGTCAACGCAATCAAAAGATACAGCCACTTAGGCCGCAAATTTCCGCAAATTTTCGAAACTCGCACGGGAATCAAAACCTACAGGGTACTTCCCGTGAACTTAGAATCTTGAAATTTTGTACGAAGTCACGTCTTATAGTACAGATATAGGAAAAATTACGAAAACCGTAAATTTTTAGTTTCGTCATATAAAAAAAAGTTATATACCCACAGGTTTGTACGGAACCCTCGGTGCGCGAGTCCAACTCGCACTTGACCGGTTTTTGTTTTTTCATCACGGATTTCTTAGTAGCAGCCACGGAGGCTGGATTTGTGCCCGGTTGATGGCAATAAGCTCGCCCCTTATTATATGAGACTTAAACATAACTGGCGAAATGTGGGTGTAGGTACTATTAGGTACACCTCTACCTAACCCTTTTGGCATTACAGGCGTGATGTTATGTTATGTAATTGAACCTATGTTGTTTAACCGGCTTTCATTACATAGTGAAGAAAATCTGTACTGTGTTACTATGCAAAAAAAAAACATCGCTTTCCTTGAAGAATATTACAAACGTATTTTCTTCCTAGTTCCAAGTTACAATTTCTGTGACAAAAACCAAGAAACTCATTTAACTTGATAGTCTCTTAAGCCGCTTTTAGAACACATAAGGAAAACTGTTTATGCAAAAGACGGTAGTTAATTAGCCTCAACCGTAAATAATTCAGAGAGGAAAATTCTGAATAAAGGTTTGTACACGTTAAGTTGTAACAGACATCGGGGCACACTTGTTTGTTGTTATTTGACGAACTGTTTCTGATCATGGGATAGCTAAGAGCAGGGCTTTTTTAAATAGTTTGGCAGTCTGCATGGCACTCGAATCTTCGTCAAATGACCTGCTGTTTGTGAAGGTACTGTAATGCACAAACTACGATCGAGCGTACTATTTCATCAATAAAAGGAATGAGTGCGAGAACTAACAACACGAAGTGTTATGCTCATCAGAAATGAATGTTACAAGTAAATGCTTACTCGCTAGGACGTTGAAACCATTGTCGAGCATTCGCAATGACGCACCTGCCTAAGCAGCATAAAAAAGCTTTTCTGAATGACCCATTTTTCTTGTATTTTATCATTAAAGACGATAAATGCATCGTTGTAATGACAAGGCTCTAGTGTGTACTCTCCTTTATAATTTCTTGGGTGGAAAAAAATAATTTATTTAATTATCTGCGATGTTTAATTTTTCCTCAAGGGTTTCATTTTAATAAATAAACGAGGCTTAGAAAAACAGTGGGTAACTGAGTGGTTAGTGGGTTTTATCGAAAGGCTCAAAGCGCAATGAGAACATATAATTATAATAAAAAAAACAAATGCATGACGTTCGAAAGTTGTCGAAGAACACCGTGAGGTTTTACTTAGCAAAGAATTAATAAATTCTTCGGGTTATTTTAATTTCAATCTCCCACACTTTTGTTGAATTCGGATCATTAGTTAGTGCAAAAACACAAACATAGAGTCCAGCTATTTTTTCATGTGGGTAGGGAGGAATTACAAAACGACACCTGCTAAGACCCTTACGTACTCCTCTCTCCTCATCCACGTTCATACACACACGCCAGTAGCGAGTTCTTCATACTCTTTGTGGAACTTCACCAATAAGGTCAGTGTATGTATGTGTGTGTAGGAAGTCCCCTGTTGGCGTTTTCACTCGCATCTGCCTCGTAAATACATTTTGTAGGTCGCCTTTCACTTATCCTCTCAACATGCGCAAACTAAGCAAGCTCTTTTCAATTTTTGCCACTGCATCTTCTTCTAAACCGCAACGTTTTCGTATAATCTCGTTCCCCGATTTCTCGTTCAAAGTTACTGTACACTAGTGTCACTGCACTACATCTTATATTTACCATCTTTTGTACCACATTTAACGCAAATAAATAATTTTGACTTTGACTTGACTTTACACATTGATTGCTAGGAATGCATTTCAACAGTATTAAGATTGTTATAATTATTAGGAGAAATTAATTGTAATAAACGTGGTGTTAAAGTTTTTTTTTTCAATAATTTGCCCAACTGTAATAATTAACCACGTCTAACATAACATGACGCCTGCAATCCCCGAACGGTTAGGCAGACGCGTAGCATACACACACATCTAAGTATTTGCAAATTCATGAAATAAAAACTCATACGGTCGGTCAAAGTTTAAAATTAAAATGTAATGTATAGTTTTTTGATCACATCACAGTGTAGGTCACAAAGGACATTCGTGCTAAAATGAAAAGAAAAGAAGACAGTTGTTGTAGTAGATATTGCGAGAAAACCTGCACGGTACAACATTGGTGCATGCTCTTTTAAAACTATAGAGATAACGCGATCCATACAACTTGCAACTTTATTCTCCAGGTGTGAAAGTTGATATTGCTACGACGTAGCTAGTTTTGTTGCACTTATGACTCGACACATAACACCAGTTTTCCTGACTCAATGGCCTTGCTAAGTTGTATTTGCAGGACTGTATGGTTGACGTTATCAGAGAAACGTATATGGAATATTGCATTTTATTTTGCAGCCAGTAAGTTTTTGATTTACATAACTACATTTAACTTTAAATATCGTTATCATTCTCCTGCCCTTATGCCAATTTATCCGTGGTCCAACCTTCTCTATTACCCGTCATCTCAGCAGTCACCTGCATTTTATTTTAAATAATAATGATTAGATACATCTTCTCCAAGTCCTTGAGAAGTGAAAATTCTACAGAAAGAAAAATAAAGTGTATTTCTTTATAAAGTAGACGTTCCATAAATAAATTTAAACAAAGGTACAAAACACGAAAACTTCCCACTAACCCAATTACAGAAGCAAAAAGTTTATTCCAACCAGCACTTTATAATAGCACCACTTAATCGTTCCCAGAGCACGACTCGGTTGCAAGTGACAAATAGCCTATTTACATTCCCCCGTTTCCCGATAATAGAACTCATAGCAGTTCTATTGAACCTCAGCGTTATTGCAATATTGAGTGCCAATCTTGCAGGCCCAAGCAGAGTATGACAATATTCTCCAATTATTTTATTTTATGTAGGATAAAAAGTGCATTGTGTACCAAAATTGACTTTTGATGCAAATTACATTGTGTTAAAACCTTTTAATTTAACTTTTAGTATTTAAAGTGTCTTTATTAAACCACAAATTTAAAGGACTGCATTGTGTAAAGGTTGGATGAAACATTTAACTCTCCTTTGTTACATTGGCTCAAAATAAAATGCAAAGAGAAGTGAAATTCTACTCATTTCAGGATGAAAATGTGATGGTGTTATTTAAATAACTTTTTTGAGATTATCCGAGCTTTCATGTTTAGGAATTATTCTTTTTCTTTTTTACTTATTTATTTGTGAATAAAACTTTCGCTGAGTGATCAAAACATTCGCCGCTAATTCAATTCACTACAAAGATTGGAAGATATTGACATAATCAGATTTAATTCGACCGTTTCGCGGATGAAAATATCAATAATGATCATCTCCTTATTTGCATCAATAATTGTTTTCGATATTTTCTTCCAAAAATTCAATTTTTTCAACGATAGCTAAAGTCACAGAAATTAATTGTATGTGTTTTGAAATCATAACTCAACTACCAATGTTTCACAATTGTATGAATTGGGTGTAACGTGGTAAATTGTCAAAACGTGTCAGTTAAATAAGTAATTAATTTTCTTTACCTCACCTACCTTTAGAGAAACATGATCAGCCTGTAATGTTCCCAACACTGGGACATAAGCATTTTCTTCATGAGAGGGAGTTTGATGAAGCAAATCATCATCATCATACGCCTAGCCTTTTCCTAAATACGTTGAGGCTGGTTTCCAATCTAACCGGATACGACTGAATATTTTACATGGAGCGACTGCCTATCTGACCTCTACAAGCTAGACAGCACTGGGTAATACAATTCCCTTTGAATGAAGAAAACCAACGATGACTAATGTTTCTGTACGAACAAACTTTAGGTATAAAATATATCTTAAGTTGAAGAAACTAAAATGAATGGAGTTGAGTTGTGCTTCAAAACCTTTTTAAAAATATAGGAGAAAAACATTTTCAGAAGCATTGTGAGTCGTGCTAGAGTTTCTTAATTATTGTTTTAGTTCACGAAGTTTCTCATTAGTGGGACCAAAAGCTTTAAAAACGCAACTTTTTTCATTGTACTATGCCTTTAATTAAGTGTTTTTTTCGAACGACAATGCTTTCATGTATTTTTGACGACCCGAATGGCGCAGCGGTAGTGAGGCTGCCTTACGTTCATAGGGTTCCGGGTTCGAATCCCGGTAGGAGCAAGTGTTTGTGTGATCAGCATGGACATTTGTTACCGAGTCATGGATGTTTATATGTATAATAAGTATGTATTTACAAACAAAAAAAGTATCTATGTAGTATATCAACTATCTGGTGTCCACGACACAAGCCTCGTTGTTTAGTGTGGCACCAGATGGGGCTGTGTGTAATGTCCAGCGATATTTATTTATTTATTTATTATTATTTCTGTAAAAAGCAATGTCTGAATATGCACTTAAGTAGTTTCTATATTAATTTTTTATTGAGTCACTTCTTTTTTCAGGGTTGACGTTTGTTGTTGCACTAATTTTACCTTTTAATTCTCAGGAGTTAGGTATTTTAAGTGTACCTATTACTTTTTGTGAACATTTTTAGTTAACAAAATGAAGGTACATCTAACACAACAATACCTTATTCAGTTCACATTTTTTTTAACCTGTAGCAAAAACAAAATACAGGAAAAAACACTGAGGGTTTATATTGTAGAAGCTAAATATTATGTCTTCAATGCAAATATACCTAACTTCCATAATAATATCTTAGCGTATCACTGTATCAAAATCAAAATCAAAGCATTTATTTCAAGTAGGCCAATTACAGGCACTTTTGAACTGTCGAAACAAAGACAGCAATAAAAAATGAAGCTACAGTCCCAGTCACAAGACATAATAACTGTGAAAGTACTGTAGTTGCCCATTCCAAAGCGTAGATCTCTATAGAGAAGAATGGGCAAGAAACTCCATGGACACTCTTTTAACTCATAATGTTTTTACAAAAATCTTGGATACATCGTTCTTGTACCATTGTTGTTGTATCATTTGCAACTGTGGTGGATACGATGCGCTGTTAGTATTTTTTTTATTTTTAGGCTCTTTTCTTAACAGACTTTTCTTTGCCCAGAGTTAGGCATATTTACAATGAAAATAAAATGACTAAATATAAGTTTAGCCATAGCAGTCTTCTTTTTTGAAAGCATTCCTTTTCCAAATGTAAAACATGCTTACAATATAAATAAAACTGATCAGTCAGTTATATTTTATTTAACTTTTTGCCAGTTTTCTTTTTTAAAAGCTAATAATAAAGTAGAAAGGCTAATGAACTTAATTATTAATTAAAAGTCCCCAGAGAGCACTTTTTGCTCTTCTTTTATTTACAGCCGAGCTGAGTGTAATGTTCTGATACTGAGAATATATTTATTTACACACCGTTTCGCAGTTCATAAAGTTAAATAATTTTAATTTGGGATTGTTGGAGTTTAGGTACTTTTGTGGACACCCATTTTAATATAAGGGGTGATTTGTTAAACGTGGGCAATACTTTAGGGGCGTGTAGTACTGAGCAGCAGTTATTTTTATTAGTCCCATAGTAAAAGTTAATCATATTTAGGAGTACTTCACTCCGTTTAAACACCCTGTAAATATCACAATATCACTAATGTAGTCAGAACATTTCCTGAGCATACAAGCTGTTGAATAAATTGTATCTTACCTCGAAGACGATATTGCTATAACACCATTGTGGACAGATTCGAATAAGGAAACCACCAGGAGATTTTTTTTTCGTTTATCAACATCTAAGGTTGAAGTTAACGTAACATAATATCACGCCTGTAATCCTCGAAGGGTGAGGCAGACGTGTACTTAATAGTACACCCATATTTCGCAAGTTATGTTTTAGTCCCATGTAATAGGGGGCGAGCCTATTGCCATTAATTGGGCACAAATCGAGTCTCCGTGGCTGCCACTGAGAAATTTCTGATAGAAAAATCTAACCCAGTCCCTCATGCTCAGCAGCACAACACAACCAACGAGGTTGTCCAGTTATAATAATATGAAACAAAAATATTGTTACAAGTTTCGTAGTGTTTCGAAGTGCACATTCTACACGAAGCCCCGGTGCTCCAGTAGTGGAAACATTTTAATCAGCTTATGCCTGGAATCAAAAATCTTATCAACAATTGACTTAACTTTGGAGTGCTATTCTTATTTTTAATTTTTCACAATTTCACATCACTTTTATGTAGCGGTTTATAGAAGACAAATACTCTCCAAATTTCAAAAATGTGGTCCCAACAGTCTCGTAGTAAAGTGGCTGTGATATACGGATGGACAGACAGACAGGGCGAATCTAAAAGGCCATTATTTAGCCATTGTAAAAGCTAGCATAAAACGCACGAGCAATAATCTTACCGTCTGACAAAAAGTAACTTCCAACCACTGATGCATCTGACAATAAGCGATAAGTAGCAAAAACGTACCAGACGATTTTAATCTCTATCCTCGGTTATGCAATCGAAGCCTTTTAGACTCAGCTCGGACGATTTATTACATTCTCTGTTAGGTTGCTTTTTATGCAACCATCGGTACCGAGATTAATTGCCTATGCATGACAGTGGCTTTTTCAGGATGATTAAGATTTGTTTAGAGGGCAGTCTGGATATTTTGGGGTTAGTATACGTATCTTTGTTCAATGTCAGGCGTCTTACCGCTCTCTGCTTAATTTGAATGCCTAAACGATTTTAAATGAAGGTTTTTGTTAATAGACTAGTAGTATTCGTTAATTATTTATGACTTGAAAGGGTACACTACGGTAAGACCAACAAGGCAGACTATCGATATCGATAATAATAATCTTACCGAACGCCGATAGCTTGGACCCTGTGCCCGATACCGATGGGCTACTATTTTTATAAGCTTAATGTTTTTTTAAATATTTGTATTGTATAACGGGCTGGTGTCCGCAACTCCACGTCCAGAGCGCGTTTTTTTAATATTTAAAAATGTAAAGTTGTATGTAAAATGAATAAATAAAGTAAATTATAATCTTATACAAATATCACACATGAGTTGTTAATTTATTAGTCTAAATTAGTTGTAAACCTGTAAGTCTTGGGGGCCTGGTGACCCGTAACACAGGCATTGTAGGCCTATTTCAGGCACCAGTCTCTCACAAATGTTCACCTTGTAAATTAGATTGACTAATTCCTGTTCACTGTAACGTTTGTGATGAGAAAATAAACAAACAAATATAAATATATAATATTCGGAACAATCTATCTACGTAGCTTATCGCAGTCCACTACTTGACATAGGCCTCCCTCAAGTTGCACTATTAGACTCTGTCTACTGCCTTCCAGATCCAATCTGACCCAGCCCTCATTTTAAGTTCGTTGGTCCAAGAAAATAATTTGATTTATCTATTACTAGCTGTTGCTCGCGACCGTCGTCCGAGTGAACATATTATTTAAAAAATTACTTCCCTGTTTGTATTTCGGATTTTGTTATCAATTTCAAGGGTTTTAGTATTTTTGCACGGAATTCTAATTCTTTTTCTAAACTAAATGTGGCTTAAGTTACTCCTTATATCATCAGCTATATGCAAGTGAAAGTCCCGACAAAATCGGTTCAGCCGTTTCGAAGATTATCCGGAACAAACAGACAGACAGACAGACTAAAATATGATTTTTTTTTATAAGTACCGTATTTATATACTTTTATATGCATTCAGTAAAACGCTGTTATTTTTAAATTACAAACAGACACTTCAATTTTATTTATTTGCATAGATTGTAAACACAATGACATTACTTCGGATATTCTATAAGATTGCACTTGATGATGATGTCTAATCCAATTACACAAATGAACGAGATGTCAATTCCTCCATTTCCCGGAACCAGATGCCTTTTTATACACCGCAATCAAACTTTACAACATCGTTCCACAATAACTGACCGCCATATTTTTCGTAAATAACAATAGCTATTTCCACCCCGCATCTCTTTGTGCAGGACTATAATATAAATCATTGGAGATATACAGAGGATAGCGAAGTTACCCGGGGTTTTATTCCCGTCCTGACCTACATTCTAGGTACAGTGATAAAAATGCATTCTCTCTAGGTTTCCTTCGAGTGACAGCGATGCAATTATATGGACCTACACTTGTCATACTTTTGTGCTTGGTTCTTTTTTTGTGTTATCTTATTCAACATTGTTGATAAAAGGCTAGACAGATGATAATTCAGTATGTAAAGTAAAAAATAGCTATGCTGATTTCGAAAATAAAAAAAAATGCCGAAAAATCTTTATAAATACCGAATTGATAATAATCAACTGATCATCAGTCATCATCATAAGTCGTCGTCATTTACTATTAACCTTAATACTCTTAGTTTCGGTTTGAAACTATTAGGGTTTCTATTATTCTATGCTGATGTCGATTCAGACTTAAGACTTTGAAAGACTTGAAATATTTAATATAAAACCACTTTTCTTTTTTTAGCTCGTCTATTTCATCTCACTTTGAATAATACAATTATACTTTATAATTAAAACGAAACCGCATTTCACTTAACGGTTTTAATTTTAATTTTAATTTAAACTGAAAGTTAATTCATTACATTAAAGTGAAAACTATTTAATTTTTTCAAGTTTTATCTAAAGAACATTTAAATTAATTACGAACCTTAATGATTCATCGTGGTAATGAGACGTTTTAACTTTAGTTTGTCTTTGTGCAGAATACTTAACGTAAGATTCAAGTTTTAGTTAAATGTGAGTTTCTTGAAACCAACATATAATAATATATAACCAAATATGCTTTATAAAGATGAAAGAGTCAGAGAATATTGTAACTTTACGCGATTTTAGCCTTTAACGAAACCATGTGACTTTATTCTTACTTACTTCTTTGACATATCGTGATTTTAAGTATATAGCGTTACTAAAACAATGCCCTTTACGCATAAACTCTGTAAAAGACAAGAAACTTGACGAAAATGAGCTATAAATGACGCTTTTATTCAGAATTTATTTTACTGATCACTTTAAATACCATCTTCATTCATGGTTTAAATATTTCTATTATATAATTTCGTTCTGTGTCTGTCTTTTGTGTTTGCAATTTTCTAAGTGATTTACGTAATGTTTAACTCGGTTTTCAGGCATGTCAAGTTAGAAATCTGATAATCTCTTATCTTACGTTGTGGAAACACCCACAAGCTTTGCAGTAAATAACACAATAATTTAAATAAAATTCTAACTTAGTTTCCATTTTATCAAGCTCAAAACACTGCTAAACTCATAACGTATAAGCCAGCTTACATTTTTTTATTATATTGGAGGGATTAGAAGAATAAAGAGATGAGCTTAATAAGCATCTCAGAAACAAAATAATACTCTTTACTCCGTAAAAATCATTTGAAACATTTCTTTGGAAGATTATATTGTAAATTATACCTTAGAGTAAACTGAACAGATTTCATAATTCCTCGAAAATTTAGTGTACTCACTCTTCTTTGTTGTTTCCATCTTAAAAGGGGGAGGTATACTTCAACCAGTATACCTATGAAATGTGTCAGTCTGTCTCGAGCTTTATCCTTTCAAATTCTTGATTCTGTGTGTCTGTGTACGTTTGAGCTAATCTTGCAAACGGCTGTATAGACTATGGTATGGTTATTCCGATATTTTTGTTGAGGAACATTGCGCTTCTCATTTCAAGGTATGAAACAGTACATGACGATGTAATATTTACGTACTCCCTTTGATTCGTTTACGTTCATACATTCTGTCATAGGAGAGTTAGCTCTACGCACCCGACGTTTTTGGAGGATTACTGTATGTTCCTTTGAAGAAGCTCGAGTAGTAGTTTTGTTTTGTAGGAGTAGTAGTTTTGGAGGAACTCGTGGCTAAATAATAACAGCCGCTCGGGTGCTCGGGTCGATCTTCAGGTTAAGCCGCGCTTGCATGGGTTGGTACGTGGATGGGTGACCACCCATAATATACCGAGTTTCCTCCGTGCCTCGGAAAGCACGTTAAGCCGTTGGTCCCGGCTGTCAATTGTACATCTTTGCCAGTCGTTACAGGCAGTCAGTGGCCCGAAAGTCTTACAACCAGTCTTACTAAGAGGTTATCGTATTACCCAGTACTAACTGGGTTGTGGAGGATAGATAGATAGTCGCTGCATGTAAACTACTGGTATGCAGCTGCATCCGGTTAGACTGGAAGCCGACCCCAACATAGTTGGGAGAATGCAGGCAGATGTAGATGATGATGGTGACTGTATGTTCCTTTGAACCGTTTTCGGCCATCCTCGCGCTTGCTGTCCCTATTTAGTTTTCTCGCTGTCCCGAAAATTTAAAATTATTTTATGTCCAACAACATCAAAGAGCTTTTTACAAACACACTAAAACCCAATCACAAAATCACATTTGACACCAAAGCACTAAGTAGCAGACATCCAACAAATCCATTTCAAAGCGACCCTCAAAAACGAGAATAAATTACGAAACTGGTATCATCCCGTTCCGATTCCTCTGACGTCACCATCGAACTTTTATTCGTGTCAAGTTAATAGGACGACTTAGTTTGTGAGATGCTGAAGCTTAACGTGATCTTTGCCGCACGGTAGAGATTTAGTCTGAACGGTCACCGACTCGAAAGCTAGCACAACAATCGATCCGCCATTTTGAATTAGGACCCGTGGTATACTCAGAGTCTGTAATTGGAATAATATCTTACGTTGCGGCTAAATGTAAATTGTGAGTGAGCCGGTTTTAGAATTTCCATTTTGAATTATCTGTTCTTTTAACGACGCGACGGCACGGTTTTCGCAGTGGCTGAGCGATTGACTGCTGCTCTGCGTGTCGCTAGTTCAATCCCCGCACGGATATTTATGGATAGTTGTTCCGGGGCTGGCTGTTTGTGTATGTGACATTAAATGTCAGTAAACGCACCCACAATAGGGAGAAATTCCAAGAGTGGGGATCCTATTTCTGTTTCGATCTACTAACCTCTTTACCAAAACATAGTTGATTAGTTGAACCCCTAAAACTTATAGTACAATAAAGACACCGATAATAATCAAGAGAACAGATTTTTTATTTTACTTAAAACTAACTTAGGCTTAACTAGCGCTAATGGAGGAAATAAGTATGTAAAAATTAAAGAATTATCTTTTGAAACAGTAATTAGGACAAACTCCGCTGACCTTTTAAAACAGCGTACTATCTTACGAGTGACGGGAGCTAACCGACGGTCTATAAGGGAATTAACTCGGAGCCACCCCGTGAACTTTGTTAATTATCTCGCTTCGTCCGCCTCCGACGGACGTTAAACTTCCATGCTATATACTGTAGACGTTTACGTGATGGTTAAGTTCCAGCGCACACTGAAGACACCGCACGATACCGTGTGGACGGATGTACGAACCGTACAAGCGCCGGACGGCAAAAGTCCGCCGAAGCCTCGAAGGAAACTTCACAAAACTCCCACCGTTCCTTGAATGCCAATGAGCACTTGAGTTTATCGATGTGTGGGTACTGAGGTTAAGTTTAAACTAAGATAGCGGTTGAATTTCTAATCCTCAATTAAATGCGGTTTAATTTAAAGTGCCTAGTCTCTTTAAATTTCTAGGGCGCTGCGGTCTGAAGTCTATGTTCAGGTTTAAGTTTGGTAGCGTTACGTATAAGCTAGCTTTTGTTAGTCTCCAAATCCTTTATTTTCCATCTCTCAACTACTCGATTTCCATTTACAACCAAAGTCAGAAAGGAGACAGCTAAGTGAAAATAAAACGGAATATCAGAATTCTGATCCGATATTTCGAATGGAAGACTAGAAGCAGCTAGCATCGCAGAAATGTTGTGAAAAAATGCTTTGAATGATACTGTCTGACGCAGTGACGGATGAAAGCATGCAGAATATGCGAGTGTGCACTCACAAGCTGTAAATAGAAGCGTTTTAAGCTAGAAAAACAATTGAATTTGAACTTGTATCAAAAACTGGCAATTGAAAACGATATTTATCGCTACCCGAACTAACTGTCGCTAAATATCATATCTCACGCGTATCATAATACAGGACTTGTGTATTATGTTACGCGTGCGGTATGATTTATTGCGACAGTTACTATGGGTAGCGATAGCTATCGTTTACAATTGCGAGTTTTTGGTACAAGTTCACATTCAATTATTTTGCCTAGTTAAAGCGATTTGACTACACACAATCAAGTGACACGCATGAAGTGACGCAAATCGTCTCGCCAGCGTAGAATCTTTTAAAGTTGGACGTAAAGGGACCCGTGTATTATGATACGCGTGCGATATGATATTAAGCGACAGTTAATATGGGTAGCGGTAGCTATCGTTTACAAATGCGAATTTTTGGTACAAGTCGACATTCAACTGTTTTGCTAGCTTGAAACGATTCTACGAGTACTAAAGTCGTGAACACTGGCCATACCATGACATCTTAATGCAGGAATGTTTTAGTTATATTTCCAGTGTGTGAACGAGGTATAGAAAATAACTAAAATATTCCTGCATTACGACATAATGGTTGAGTCCAGGGCTAAGTAAAACTATGCGCTGTTTGTAATTTGTAGTCTTGCTAAACGGCGCGGTGGTAGTATCAAATCTTTGTGGGAGTTCACTAGCTGTCCTGGTTTTAGTCACAGCACTATTTATTGTACGCCCGGGATCTGAAATGGGTTTTATGATCATAACTTATGGCCTGCATATTTATATAAAATATACAGTTATTGAGGTCAAAGATAAAGTGCCTTTAACATAAAAGTAAAATACTTGGTTACTAAAAGAGCTGGCATTTTCTGTGTTTTGTTAAAGATCGAGTAGGAACGCACGTTGAACAAATTAAAATTAGGAAGCAAGGTAAAATCTACTTAGATACCGTAGTCTTAAAACATACACAAAATGGATGTAGCTTTCATTAAAATTTTGATTGTCACACTCAAAGCTTAAAAAACTAAATCTTCAAAACTTTACAAAGGGAATGTATTTCTATTTTCCTTATTAAAAATAAAGCTATAAGAAATAATTTTTAAATATTCATTGGTATGAACTTTAAAGGGCGGTTTGACAGAAAGACTTGTTGTGTTTTATACTGCCGGCCTCAGTAGAGCCTCGTTCTTGTAATTACCCCCACAAAAGGACATATTTTCCTCTTTTGTTATTTAAATAGAAAATGTGTGTGTTTATTGTTCTGTAAATAACCTTGGGATCATTTTGGTTTTGTGTCATTAATATTTTATTTTAGTTACCAAAACATATACTGGCCGCCTTTAGATCAGCCGTTGAGTTCCGGCTTTCATTTGTAGATCTTTAGCCGTCGATACTGAAGTCTGACCTGGTTGTCAGACTTTGTGGCTTCTGACCGTCTTACCAAGGTGTGTCGTGGTATTCAGTAACTGGAATGTGGAAGTCCAATGTAGGTAAATGGAAGATGTTACGGTATGGTATGAATAGTAACAGACAGGCCGACATTCTATGTAAAATACTAGCATTCGGCGTATTTGGACTGAAAGCCGACCCCAACATACTAGGGTAAATGCTAGGCCAATCTTCTCGCATGTCACTGGTGATACCACTACCATTCTCCCCTATCATCACGCTATCATCTACAAATTCTTCTTTCATATCATTCCTCACACAATCCAACCATCGTTTCCTTGGTCTTCCAAACAAATAATAATACGAAAATACGTACTCAAGTTGTATTTACCCACAGATGTATTTTTGTTTGAAATAGCTTCAGTGTAAATAATCAAGAAAACGAAAGTAACGGGTCTGCAAGATCTGCAGCTTATCATCCTTGGAACGTCGTAAAAGTAAAGCGAGGGAATAGGTTATAAATGTACAGATACGTCTTGAGATAAAAGCGAGGCGACCGCAGCGAGGCATCTTACTCTTGCTGAGAGTCAAAATTCAAAATGAAAAGCCCATGTAAAGGTAAAACATTCAAGAAAGCTGTAAAAATTTAATCAATTTACAAACTAATTACTAGTTTTTTGAGCATCTCAAAGTCCCTAGAGAGTATATTGCTCTTTTGCTTTGGTTTGACACCTCGCACGCATTTCGACTAAGACAAGCATACATTCCAATATGATAAAATAAATTTACAGAACTTAATTTTTCAAAGCATTAAAACTCATTATCATCATTTTGTTCTTATGCCATGTTACTTGGGGTCGGCGCAACACGTATTTTCTTACATTCTCCGCTGTCAATTATCATGCTATAATTTATTCTTTTTTTTAACTAATGTTTTATCTAAAAAATAAATAAGAATTTTATTTTTGGCGTTTCATAAGTCCGAAAATTAATTAATCATAGCACGGGTTACCTTTTACATACAGTTATTGTTTGGAATATAAAACTAAACTAATAAACGTAAAGTAAAGCAATCGTATCTAGATAAATTGAATATCTTCTCATGCTCCCATCAAAGTGAGATATGAGCCTGAATATTATATTTTTGTCTGGAGACGTCAAGGCGAATACTAAATCACTAACAAAAAAAAAAACACAAAAAAAAGTGGAAAATAACGTAACATTCGGAAGTCGGTGACTATTGTTTGTTTCATTGACTTTTTTGGCACCGACTTCCGAAAGTAAAGTTATTTTCCACTTTTTTTTTACTCTTTTTAGCTATCGCATCACACACAAATCCTTGTCAAGTATCAATTTCGCAATTTCTTTTACTTGGATGACATATTTTTTGCAGCTATTTTGATTTCACAACCAAACTGCTAAACCGATTTCAATGAAATTTCTATGGGACGAATCGGGAAGTAGATCCATTCAGATAAAGAAGAATTTTTCAAATCGATTCATAAGAGAACCTCCTCCTTTTTTTGAAGTCGGTTAAAAATTAGAAAATTTCTTGTATAAACTAGCCAGGAATCTTTAAGGATTAATTTGAATACTCACTGGCTCGTATTCTCATCTGTTTGCCTGGTTAAAATGACATTGTATTAGTGATAACGAGTGTGGACCAATGCTTTGTAGTTCAAAAACCACGTGACATTTCGGAAGTGAAATGTTAAAAAATCAACTAGTTTTTAATGTTATAAGTTTACTTTAAATACCTACAGAACTCCCGTACTTTGCAATGCATCTATCAGCACAATGTTTTGAGTGCGTTATATTGAGTCCTATCGTTTAAACCGTGACTTATCACACCCAAAAAAAAATGTATCCTAGCAATATTTTTGCGCAGAGTTACTTAGTTTGATGCACAGAATGCTTGGTTGATTTCTTCGTGAAGGGTCCGTTTACACCTTGTATAATGTTTTACTTGTAAAGCAAGTTGTCTCGAGTGTTTCTCTACAATACAGTATTACTAGTAAATCAACAAAGTAATTGCCTCCAGTTGGTGGTTGCACTGAGACACACGAGAAGCAGTTCTCAGCGTTGACTGCATCGGAAACATCTCTGAGCGTTGTAAATAGCTTGTATATAAGCGGATTCCTCAGAAACGGCAAGATAGTTATTACCAGCCTGTTGCAAAGATGTTTCTCACAATTTCAACTGAAATTCGAGGTGCTTTTATAAATATATAAAGGTATTCAAAGGGACCGGTAGCGGGGTTGCGCGTAAAAACTTTTTGAATTCAATATGGTTCACTGGTAGGTCATGATGATCTGTTAGTGCAGGATTGTTTTAAGACTATTCCGAGAGTGGGAAAGGGACAACGCTAAACAGTTGTCTATCGCCATCTCTTACCCACTGACGGAATAGTACTAAAACATTCCTGCACTAAAAGATCATGGTAACTCCTCTGTAACCAACAGTTCCGAGTTTATATTCAAGGAAATATTATATTGGTAGATTAATTTTATAATTACCTCTAGTAATGGAATGATGTTGATGAATGAATGAATGTTCATGTTGTATTTACAAAAGGTGAAATATCGACGCTTATTTAATTACGTGGTAAATACTTAACTAGTCTTGTAGTATCTAGTAGTGTTATTTTGAAGTATTTCATTAATTACCTTTTTATTACGTATGTATAAACATTTAATTAAATAACTTCGTAATACGATCATCTGTAGACTTTAAATTAAATAAGACAAGTTTACAATACAGCATGTTTATAAATACCAACCAGTGACACGACCGATTCCAAAATAGAGCCTCAAGCTGCATGCCTGAGTGCAATCCTAGGCTGATATCACTTCGTAGTGACTTCCCGTCACCGAGTGCTGCCGTAATGTATTCAGTTTAAAAATAATAGGTACGGTAACACAAATATCATATCATCTGCCTAGCCTTTTCCCAACTATGTTGGGGTCGGCTTCCAGTCTAACCGGATGCAGCTGAATACCAGTATTTTACATGGAGCGACTGCCTATCTGACCTCCAGAACCCAGTTAGTATCGGCTAATACGATACTCCTTGGTAAGACTGGTTGTCAGACTTTCGGGCCACCAGCTACTTATACCGACTGTCAAAGATCTTCAAATGACAGCCGGGACCAACGGCATAACGTGCTTTCCGAGGCACGGAGGAAACTCGGTATGTAATGGGTGGTCACCCATCCACAGACCAACCTAGGCAAGCGCGGCTTAACCTGAAGATTGATCCGAGCGGCTGTTATTATTTTAGTCACGAGCTCCTCTAACGGAAACACAAATAACAGGTACAATAATAGAAACAGCAGGTTCACAGTTACGAGCAGTGAAAAGCCACACAGTAACTTTTAAAAGTGATTTTCTCTTACTGGATTGATAAACGGTTTAGGTATTATAAACATAGTATTTTGGAAGCCACACTATTACGAAATAGGTCTTATCTCAAAGTAGAAACCGTAATTTTACGAAAAAATGAATTTTGCTATATTTATGAATATTTCATTGCTCGTGACACACAATAACTGGTCGTGTTTTATTTTTATCGTTAAGATCAAACAACGGAACATCATTCGAGCTATCGTGACCTTTTTCGGTGTAATAAATCGTGATTTTAGGTGACAACGGCAATTTTTGATACATTGCGATCATCGCGATTCGCGACCACATCTTTCAGTACGATCGATGGCTGACCATTTATTTTTGATACATAATTTTCTCGGCTTGTTACAATTGTCGACAAATAATGTTGGCTTAGTTCTTTTTGTAGGTGAGATTAGATTAGAATACCGATACAAAAAATGATTTATTTGTGACTCATGTCGTGATAACCCAAAAATAAAATTGAAAAATATAAAATTCCTCTTTTCATATCTTGCTCTACAAATTCAAAGGTCATATAAAAATACCACCCAGACACGAAGCCGCTTAAATGTAAGCTGAAAATAATATTGTAACTGCTGAGAAATAGTTTATTCTGCATCTAGATTTAGTCGACGTTCAAGTTTTCTATCAGTTTTTATCGCTTTTTACCGACATAAGAATAAATTTCGTCTTTCACTGAGAAACATAAATTCATCTCGTAAACTTGATAGTCGAAGCTCATCTTTTCGAGGCACAATAGTAACGACTGCAGATAGGAATTCCGTTTCCTATTAATATTGTCTGAGTGTTAGTACTATTATAAACTGTGTGTTAAAGACATAATTTAAGAATTACTTTGGTAAGAAAATAACCAAAAAAAAATTAGGTTCCTTTGTATGGACACGCATAGCGTCATTTTAGCACTCCAATATCATCTAAAGCACTAAAATGCCACTAAGTAAGAGGTCGCATGCCTTTGAAATTTAGTATCGGGACATCCAGTAATTTGGGTGAATTACTGACGAAATGGGACTACGCTTCATGCCAAAATAAAGCGCGCATGAATACGAATCGTCTACTTAACATCGTTTTAGATTACACGTAATATTGAAATCTTATAAAAGTTATATTATAGTACGATTCGAGACGTGAGATGTTCAAAAGCCCCGCATAGCGAGAAATCGTAAACCTTAAGATTTGCCAGTATCTGTGTAAACTTCGTTCCTCGCGTTGCTGTGATTATGTTACGTATAAATTTGCATTTATGTATTTTATTTGTCTCGCTTCACAGTCGTATTTCTGGCTTTTATTTTGAAGCAAGAACAGTCGTGTTGTATTTCATTCTAGTTTGCTTGTAACGAATAGTTTTCCTTTTAATAAAACGCTATGACGTAATTCTCA
Source organism: Standfussiana lucernea (assembly GCA_964057025.1). Taxonomy (NCBI): domain Eukaryota; kingdom Metazoa; phylum Arthropoda; class Insecta; order Lepidoptera; family Noctuidae; genus Standfussiana; species Standfussiana lucernea. The sequence continues at coordinate 10,347,813 of OZ059802.1, forward strand.
ATCTGCTCTGTCTCAACCGCAACTTTGTACGTTTAACCCCATTTTAACTCAGCGGGTGGGGGAAGAAGGGAGGGGAACTTAAGAACGCATTAAAACGTGTCCTATACAATCTGCTACAATGTAGTTGTAACATCATCTGCTATGACTGTAATAAATATGAAAATCAGTCTGTGTCGGTAAAACTTGTAACTAGATGAAATATCCTTTAAATTTTTATAGAGTTAATAAAAGCAGTTTATATTCTTACGTGTTATTTTACTAGCTACCTACAATGTAAAATCTTTACAAAAATGTCACCGAAGCCATAAAGTTGAACTGGAAATAGAACACAATAAAACACCACTTAAAATCAACGCGTCGTCAATTGTCAGTTCCATAAAAATTTCAGTGTGAAATGCATAAAACATGTACAAACCTACATACACGATGGTATTGTGAGGTGCCAAAATAGTTCCGATGCTAATTAAAACCGTTACGGTTACAATGACGCAACAATGACGTTTGGTATGGACGGAACACCGTATTTTCCAATTTGAAGCATGAATCCGGAATGTCGTGCCGTATTCGTCTGACACTCGGCCAACGTAGGGTTAACATTCGTGTTTTTTTTTTAATGCTGTAGTTGGAGTGCAAGTGGAATGAATGTATCTGCTGTAAAGAGAGAATGCCTGAATGGTAGAAGGTAATAAAAAAGTGAGTTATATTAGTTTGAGAGGGAGAGATTTTCATCTCTTTGGGTAATTCGGAAATAACTACCAACATTCAACAAAAGTAAATGCATTAAAGACAGTTAATTTACGATACGATTGCGTTTTAGTATTGAATCATAAGAATATTAACAAAATAATGACAGCAAAAACCCCAAACTGGCGCATGCTTTTACTTACATCTGTATATCACGGAAACAAACGATTGATTCTTTGAATTGGTTGTTTTGATTTCATGAATTATTATTTTCATTAAGTAATAAAACTAAGCTGAAAAGCTAAGCTATTAACTTATATCATTTCCCGACTTAACCTAGAAAGAGCCACCACTTTGCTGGGACACAATAGTGATGGAACACGGGACAAGCAATAACACAACGGCGTTTGTTTGCAAGTCCGGTGCACCGCAGTCGTTTGACAGTCGCGCAATTTAACCCTTTGAGAACGTTATCGTGGTATCCGACTGTTAGTATGGAACGAATGTGAGGATCGCTTTAATTTCTTGTTTTGTTCGAGTTTAGTTCTGCCTTGTTGGTCTAGGTGTAGTACACCTGTGCCTAACTGGGATTATCGGCGTGGTGTTATGTTATGTATGTTCGAGTTTAAAGTTTTTGCATGCGGTTCTTGTTAATTATGGTTTTTGTTTGATTTTTCATTGTTTATTTTGTGGTCAATTATATGTTTATGTATACGGTATATCGGTATTTTTAACTTCGAAGTTCATTGTGACAGTCATTGTAGGCGTTGTGTGCTCTTAGCTCTAGTTAAATTTTGCTTCGAATTAGAAACATTTTTATACCGGACATAAATATATAAAAGTCGAAAAGGTAGGCTCCGAGATTTTTTGTGCATATTTTAGGAGCTGAGTTTATTAAAACCTTAGAGGTGAATAACAGAATCACACTTTTTAAATTATTTGAGAAGACTTTTGTATTTATACCAGAAAGCTTACACAACTGGATTAAGTTAAACTTATAATGTTTTTCCGTGAAAGCTCTTTTGTAGAGTTTCATGATCATGCAATGTTCCATTAAAAGTTTCTAATACCAACCTTGTTTCCAACTATGTTCTATATTTTAGTTCGTCTCTTGTGCGACCTCATTAAAATTTACTAATGACCAGTAGGTAGATTCTCTACTTGAAAATTCACTCAAGTTAATACAAATTCCTGGAATGAAATAAATTCTGTAAATAGGATATCGTAATCACGAAGTGTACATGTACACTTCGTGTTGTTTTAATAATCTGTAGTGAAATCAATCACTATCACTACATAGTATAAAACAAAGTCGCTTCCCGCTGTCTGTCTGTTCCTATGTATGCTTAGATCTTTAAAACTACGCAACGGATTTTGATGCGGATTCATTTTCATAGATAGAGTGATTCAAGAGGAAGTTTTATATGTATAATACATGCATATTACAGCAGAGAAAACATTAGTATCTACATTGCACCCGTGCGAAGCCGGGTCGGGTCGCTAGTTGTTTATAAATCTAGCCATTCATTCTAAACTAGTGGTGCTTTTTAACAAATAAAGCACCATATAAGCGTAGCCTGGACGCATTAGTGTATAATCAATAACACGTAATTACAAAGTGAGTCAATCAATACTAGTTTCTATTATATACGAACAATGACCGTATGTATGACAGAACGCCCTTGCTCAGCACTGTGACATTAACAAGCCCGTATTATTCGCTTCTGACAGAATATTTCTAGGCTATAGTTCATGACGATTGAAATCGAGCCAAGATAATTTTTTCTACATTACATCACGCCTTTTAATCCCCAAGGATTAGGCAGAAATGTACCTAGTAGTAATAATAGTAGATAGCAATAGTAGTTACAGCCACATTCCGCCAGTAATGTTTAAGTTCCATGTAATAGGGGGCGAGTCGATTACCACTAACCGGGCACAAATCCTGACTCCGTATCCGTTGTTAAGTTAATGATATTCCTGATGGAAAAACCCAATAATACTTGGCCCGACCCGAGAATTGAACCCAACACCTCATGCTCAGGAGTCGTTCTTGTGACCAATAGACAAAAGAGGCAATAAATGTTTCTCAATTTACACAAAAGCCTTAGCTGTGAGTAAGTGATGCCCATAGTCTTTGTACGGATTATTTACGTCTAATATTGCATCACTCAGAACATCACAGTGATATTTGTTCATATTGCGACAAGGTTGTTGTTGTATTGCTGTTGCTGTCAGTTCTGTCGACATGAAGTAAGGTCTTTAATATCGTTAAATAAGGTCGTTTTTAGGTTGCTTCTGTTCGGACAGAAGTAACTAACAACAGTTATTTACCTCTGGGTAAAAAACTGTAAAAGGACTGTGAACATTAGAAATTTTAATTTCAGTCAAGACAGTTTTTTTTTTGTTTATTTAGCAGCTGTATATTTGGCGAGACTTGGCGCTTCAAAGATTTTTTATCTCGTGAATATTTAATCTCCAGAAAGTTTTAGACTTTCGAAAGTCTTGAAGAAAAAATTACATTTTCTCGGCATTATCGTCCCTAACTTTTTTCTCACAAAGTTAGCGACGGAGCCAGAACCACTTAAATAAAATATTATTTAGAGTAAGTACGTGAGATAATCTTCTCCCTCTAGCCCCTAGCTTTCACATACCGTTGTCTCTGTTACACGTATCCTTTTTAGGCACCTTAGCTAAGTGCTTGAGTCAATAACTACCAGTTTTAATGGCCCTATAGACAATGACCCAAGCTGGTCAAACGTTGACATTCATGACTTCATTTCTAATACAAGAAATTGATTAATTGGCTCATCAATTGACATCGAGGCGTGGCCGACATCGATCTCGGTGTTTAAGTGCCATTAGTTATAGCAATAATAATCTGTCCAGTTGCTACAGAATGTATAAAAAATGTGATTTTATCATTGAGCTTAATAAACGAAATAGACTGATTGGCTTGCCTGTTCTCAGTAGGTATAGCTTCAATTTATCCTTGAAGAGAAAGAAACGTTCATATTCTTTTGTAAGAAAATACGCCAAGCCATATTATGGTAGCCTTATGCCCTGCCTTTTGATAATATTCTTGATAAAAACTTATTAAAACAAACTATTCAAGTCTCCTTCTTGGAAAATTACTACTAACAATTGTCATTCACAATTCAAATTATCAAAAAGAAGTCTTTAAAAGTACTTAAGTAAAGAATTATAATGGCCTGAATATTATTCAAGCTCAAATGTAAACAAATATAATATTTTTGAAAAGAAAAAGGAACATTTAAAATAATGGGTACACTCCCAAAGTTGTGAAAAGTTTTCTTTTGAGACTTTTCCTCATTACATAATATTTATTTTGTTTCTCGATTCTTTTGTAACAAATCGTTGTAGGAAAGCAAACGAAATATTAATGGAATAGAGGTATACCTGTATCTTTAGGGTTGAGATCTATACGAATGTTAAAATATTTACGAACAAACTGACATTTCCTGAAGAGTAAGAAAATAATATTAGCGGCCGTTCACACGGCGCTATCCTACACAAAATTTGTTCTGATGTGAGTTCAATAATACAATGCTCATACGGTTTAAAGTTTGAACGGGGCTTTACCTGGCAATTTTAAGTAATTTAAAGTAAATTTTGACACTCAAATTTATACCTGTACATCATACAATTTCGACATATTTTAAATTTTGACTACTTATGTTTATAATAATTATTATTTAATGATTGAATTTTACTACCTATGTTTATAATGATTATTATTAAATGATTGAACTTAAATTTTATCTTAAGTATTTTCGTATAAGCACAGTGGCTTGCTAATACCTATCATTGCCACACTGTAGAACTTTAAACTAGATATTTAAGAATATTGCTGTGCCCTAGCAGGGTTCAAGTATGAAACCTACCTTTATATGTAACAAATTGTAACTACATGAATGCTATAAATTATTATGATTATGATTTTAAACTTGGAACCTTAATTTGTATCTGCAGTCGCAAACTCTAGACCGAGGGAAGAAATAATATGATTATATAGTACCTACAATAATAATTAAAGAATTTCTTAACAACACCCCTTGGAGCTATTTTAATTAAGCTATTTTAATGTTCACAGCGAGAGACTGTCTTCCGCCAAATGGAAGCAAACGTGACTGAATTAATAGGTGAACTTTCTCAAGTAAACATTTTAAGCACAAAGTTACTAAATACACGTTTTTACCAACGCTTTAAAATGGAGCGCAGATCATCATCTGCCTAGCCTTCTGAGTACCAATATACCAAATACCAAAATTCTGTTGAACAGCAATAAAACATTCATGAAAATCGATTGAAAATGCACTACTAAAAAAAAACAATAAAATTCACAAGCCCAGGTATAACGAGATACATTTCTTCTAAAAGTCAGTGCTCTCCAACAAAGAAACTCGTATGGTTTACAAAGCGCTCTCGATAAGCCCTATTCGAGCATCAAAGCTTAGTGGTAGATTTCACTGCTTCCATTTTCCGCTTTTACTTGATTATTTGTTTTGTATTTCTAGTGCAGAATATGCAATGTTCCTTTAACTTTCTGTCATGAATTTTATTGTATGTATGTACTTTTCGAAATTAAGTTAGGATGATGTTTAAGTTGAGGGGTATTTTCGTCAACTTATGTGGGTACGAGGTGTGGTTTTTTAAACATAAGTATTACGGACTATTTTCGAACTGAAATACATGATGTGTATTCTAAAACATACACGCAGTAAAAGTACCGTCATGCCAGTCTATACACTTCAGTTCAAATTCCTCGATGACAAGAAAGTTGTCATGAATAAAACAGTGCTTTTTACTCGCCAATTTAAAATTAAGTGAAAAACATTAATTAATTATAATGTCCAACATTCAGGTTTTCAACCTATATCCTATGTTTCCTGAGTTACGTTTTTTTTTTTTTAAATTTGGTGTGATGCGAAAAAGGTTCGTTAAAATCACTAATTTAATAATTAAACATCAATATTTCCTTCATCAATATTCAATATTTTGTTATACACACCATTTTAATTCATCAAGAGTTATGAATACAGAAAAGGATTTATACAACAATTCCAATACGAGTACCACAGAAAATTTATAACCGCTAGAAAAAAAGCTACAAAATCCGGTGCTCTGCGTCTCGTTGGTAAGAAATGAGTCCTAACCACAACCAGATCAAACCTTATATCATTGGGATTCATCTGACACGACAGATAAATCTAACGCGAATCCTATAAGGTACGTCAGTTCAGTTATTCTCCGTTCCCAGCGTCGAAAACATTACTTCCCTATTTTTGCCAGTCGGGTAAAAATACGACAGAGTTTCTCTGATAAGGTACGACGAACGACGTTCACTGGTAGTCATTTGTTATTTTTGCAATATGGAATGCACTTCATTTGTTTTTTTTTTGACAAATGGGACGTATTTTTTATCATCTGTGTAGCAGAGAAACTGTCGCATGTTTGCGAAGTAAGTTTACGTGTAGATTTATTTTACACATGCTACTTCGTTATGAGGTAGCTCTTAGTAGTTTGCGGTCATTTGTGTGTTCGTGGTCGTAGCGTTCCGTTTTCACGAATTATAATTTCATAATATTATGTACCTTTAATGCGGGGACTATTTTCAATGCTTTAAGGATTGACTGGATCACTTTCAAATAGAGAAGGGCCTATGTCCCATCTGTGGGAAATATTATAGTGTGATTTAAGTCCTAGTAACCTATGTCAGAAGTGAATGGATAGTATGGTGGCCTTTGCTCTGCAGTGGGAAATACAGGCTTCATCATCTGCCTCATTTATAGTTATAGGTCTCGAGTTCGAACCCAAGACACGCACCTCTGATTTTTCGGAATTATGTGCGTATTGTATCTATAATTATCATTTGCTTCGGTGAAGGAAAACATCGTGAGGAAACCAGCATGCCTGAGAGATATTTCTCGACGGCATGTAAAATCCAAGTCAGAGGCCCTTGGACGGCATAAAAACTCTGACACCAGGTTAGGCACTAGCCACACGATAAAGAAGAAAAAGATCTGCCTAACCTTTTCCCAACTATGTTGGGGTCGGCTTCCAGTCTAACCGGATGCAGCTGAATACCAGTATTTTACATGGAGCGACTGCCTATCTGACCTTCACAACCCAGTTAGTACCAGATAATACGATACCCCTTGATTAGACTGGTTGTCAGTCTTTCAACTGACTACTTGTAACAACTGTCAAAGATCTACATATTACTGCCGGGACCGACGGCTTAGTGTCACGGAGGAAACTCGTTATGTAATGGGTGGTCCCATCCAGGGCCCAACCTAGAGAAGCGCGGCTTAACCTAACGATCGACGATATAACGATATTAAGCCCCAAGCTCTTCAAAAATACAGGCTTATAAAAACAAATACAGCACATTTATTTCAAAAGATCTCTCGATCTCGATCATCTTAAATTCGAAAAAAAATCTTTAGAAGACCCAACCAAAAATACCATTTTACTTAAATACACTCTTTATATTGTAAAGTTCCTAATTGCCTCTAAAAGTAACAATTTCAAACTTGATTCTTGATATTTCTGTGAATACTATTCATACAACTTTGTGTTCATTTGTAACATTTAACTCGTGAACACAACCGAGCGCTATAAACGATTTCAAGCGAAGAAATTACTAGGTATTTAAATTAAGACGACGTTTTAGGTAAATTGTTAGAATTCAGAGCTTTATAATGGAAATACTGAAGTAACATAATTGTTGTAAATTATACACGTCTAAACGGGGTAGAAGGGACACCGTACCAAAAACGTAAACCACATACTCAGTACATCATTCTGAAACCCCCCAAATAGAAATTTTTCGTCGATTATTAAAAATAAAAAACAGCTATTCCACATTTTGACCGTGTATGTATTGCACTTTTGCAAGAAACTTCTGTTTTTTTTTTTTAAATAAATAAGTGGGTTTCAGAATGATGTACTGAGTATGTAATTTCCGTTTTCTGTCTCTTCCACCCCGTAGAATTAAGTACGTACCGACAGGGTAAATCCAAATTGTGTGCCTATAATTTATGACAAAACCATTAACAGAAAAAATAAAAAAAAAAATACTCAAAAGAGTCTCGGGACGGATCTTTATCAGTACTGACCTGCATCAAGACTTATAAAAAATAAAATCGATCCCTACATTGTGCAGTGGTTGAAAAAAGAACACCGTTTATTATTTTACCGATCAGGTGGCCATGACGTCTTAAAGCAGGAATATTTTAATGACATTCCAGTGTGGGAAAGAGACAGTGCTATACAGGATGTCTGGCGCCATCTCTTTCCCACACTGGAATAATACTAAAACATTTCTGCATAAAGACGTCATGGTAGGCCACCAGTGGTATCGCATTCAGTGAAATAATCTGTAAAGGATGACGGTAGGCGTTGAATTTCCAAACATGTAACGTTTGCTCTGAAAGGTCTATAGTGACCAATCAATGAAAAGCGCTCTTCGGCCTTTAGTAGGACAATACCTAATTATTATTATAATAGCATCTATTTACAATAAAATTTCCCAAAATGAACAATAACATCAAACCCACGAACAATTTCATCTCACACAAATATTAACGCTTGTCAAACTTTGAAGTGATTAAACAAGTTACTGTTGACGCAAATATCTCGTTATTTAACTTGCTACATTTAATTTAATAATGAACTCTATTCAGATACAAATAAGTCACAAAATTGAATGTATAACATTGTAAATCAAGGTTATGTTTTGACTTTCTTGTTTTGGTTAATTGTTAGTTTGTAAATGTTTATACTGAATATGGCAGGTTTGTTTCAGAAAAGTTGTAATTTTTTTTTTCTAAAATACTTATAAAAATGGTGTTTAGGTTCGGTAACGGTCAACAAATTCTGTCTTGATTGCCAGCATTAAATGATTAAATACTCATCTTTTGCTTCTATCTTACGAACCAATATCGGAAATAAGTGTGAGTTAAAATATGTATTTTGTGTATAGGTGTTTTTTTTCCTTATAAACAACAAGTACACAATTAGTAAGTAACGTGCTTTCGAGAAAGCGCGGTAAGTTATGATGGTCACCCATCCACAGACCCACCTAGGCAAGAGCAGATTAACCTTGAAGATCAACCTGTGTGGCTGTTATTATTTAGCCACAAGCTCCTCCTAACTACGAATTGCGAGTTATACACAGAAATAGAAAAAAAAATGAATATATTCAATAAATAGGCATATTTATATAATGATGACATGATTTTACTAATTTTTTCATTAAATATCTCGGCTCCGATGCATTTTAGAAATAATTGTTATAGAAGAATATAAATGTCTTATTGTGTTCTTTCTAATGAAATACTTTTCATCAGTGGCCACAGACTTAAAAAATCATGCCACTGTTCCATACAAAATTGCCCAAACCCCTTTATCCTTTTTAAAGTTTATGAGATATCAGTTTTAATAACTACGACTAATGCTGCTCATATCAAAAACAAAACTGCCGTGCGCCATAGTTTAATAATACCCGAAATTTAATTTACATCATAACATCATGCCAGAAGGGCTAGGCAGAGGTATTCCTAATGCAACAATCACAATTCGCCAGTTATGTTTTAAGTCCCATGTAATAGAGGGCGCCCCTATTGCCATCAACCGGGCACAAATCCAGACTACGTGGCTTGCCACTGAGAAATTTCTGATGGAAAAACCCAATAACACTTTGCCCGATCCGGGAATCGAACCCAGCACCTCATGAAAATATTAAATTTTCTAATCAGTATTTCCTCTCTTCCTGTTGGTTTACTGTAAACACTTGTTATATTTTAAGTTAGCTGGGATCTAAAGAGATTTCTTAGAAACACTCGTTGGTAGCACCTACCGTTCAAAGACAAGAAAATCCTTAATGTTCATAAAATATCAAACGGAAACTTCATTATAATTTTCCGTGCTTTTAACTGTAGGTACAGTCACAAACACAAATATGTATAATATACAGGGTGGCGCCGACAATACGATAATAAATGAAAACACTGGTAATAGTACAACACAATATATAATACACAACACTAGTTCAAATGAATGTTTTTAAACTATCAAATTAATCCTAACATCGAAATAAAAATAAAAAATGTTTCCAGACAAACTAAATATCAACCGTTAACGAAATACAACACCATTTATAAATATTGGTTTAATAACCTGCGTTATAATTTGCACTAATTCGCGTCCGAAAAAAAAAAAAACAAAAATTATATATTTTCACCGTGTAGGTATTGTAGTTTTGATTTATTCCAGAAATCCCCACCGACAAATCCCCACCAGTGGGGATCGTTATTTTTTTTCCAGAAATCCCCACTAGTTATATAAACTCAGTCCAGTGGGGATTTCTGGAAAAAAAAGTACCAATCCCACCAGGTGTTGTTTCTAAATTATTAAACAAAAATTATTAAAGGAAACAGCTTTTTTTTAATAACCGACGAAAACTTTCTATGTATTTCTTTCTATATCTTTCTATTTTTGTGGGGGTCCTGAATGAAGTACTGTATACTGGTAACCGTTTTAGTGTCAGTGTCTCTGCCACCCCGTATTAGTGTCCGTGACAGTAATATCTCTTTGATGAAAGCCCGATTGCGCCCCAATTACCGAAGTCACAGAATTATTTTTGCATCGTCACTCGCTGTTGAATTGTTCCAATTAAAAATTTATGGTATGCTTGGCCCATTAATTGCCTTTGTAGTTGTGAATATCAGTTATTGAAGGATATTATAGACTCGATAGTTTACTATTAACGAGGTTCGTATTGTTGACAGTAAACCTTTGTGATCAATTCTTGAAAACGAAAATCGTTGTACATAGATGTACTAACGATTTAAAAGCGTTTGCCACTTAATTTGGCCCCCAGGACTGCGTTCCGAAAAAGAAATGAAACTAGCATCGATTTTGTACATGGACTGATGGTCGACCACTTCTCAACCTTATAACTCGGGGCATAAGGGTGAAAAGTGGTCGACCGTCGGTGATATCGGTAGTACATTTTTGCACAATGCATATGACATTTACGGTCACCAACCCATAATCTAAAGCTCAAAAATAGGTCCTTGAACCTGCAGACAACACACTACTACATTTGACTTTTATTTATCTAGAACGTTTATTTATATAACCAAGTCATAAACAATTATAAATCCTTAAATTAGTAATGTACAGACAGGGTCGTCGACTCGAACATTTTAGACCACTGAATATATATTAGACTAATGTCGAATCTAAGTGGCTGTGGTATGGTTTTCTACGACAGTTTAATAAATAAATAGAATGAAGCTCTTGAATTATAAATGAGACAGACATAGAATATACATGTAAAAATACTACATCATTTAAATATACAAGGTGTTGCTTTGCATTCTCGTCAAATTCAAGGAGGTAACTATGCTAATGATTCACGACCCGAATCAATAATAAAATAGGGTAGGCAATTTTTTTTATTTTTTTTTTCTTAATATCGGAAATCGATAAGTGTAGACCACCCGTTTTAAAACGCGGCCCGTCTAGTATTAGCCCTATAACCGCGCTTTCATACACACAAACAAACGCAGACGTTTATTTGATAAACGGGTGATTCTCCTCTTTTGAAAAGGGCTTCATTCTGAAATAGTGTCAAATTAAAACAGCTAAAAAAAGCAGCGTTTATTATTATTGACCAGGTACCGTAATTTACATTGATTATTTACGTATTCTATGACAACCTCCTGAATTTTGACGAGGATGTAAAACTACACCTTGTATGTAGGTATGTATATACCTTTAACACGCTTGTTACCTCATGATATTGTGGGTTATATTGCCTTTGTATATGTGAGGTCTTGGATACCACCCTTTGTGTATGAGGAAATCAAAATTGAATTAGTTATATCGGAAATCTATAGATAATTGAAATGAAACAAACACACCACACTGTAGTATTTATATCCCCTAATGACAAACAGTTATTCTTGGACAATCGTCTGCGAAATTAGTAGACATAGTTAAGTTTTAAAATAAAATTAGACAAAACATACAATTCTATTTCAGAAACTATCATTATTCAAATGAATAAAAAAAAAACTTGGCTCCAATTACTTTCGGATCCACACCTGCTATTGGTTAATTTAGAGCCACGTATTATGAAAATGCCACAATAAGTCAACCAATAGATGATTCTTAAAAAAAAATTGAGATGGGATTCGATCGATACAGTCACACATCTTACGCCAACTCACGAAACTATACACTTGTCGTACAAAACGGACAACAGAAGTGACACTGTACATACAAATTGTTTTACCATTTAGGAAACATCGTGACGTCACAAAGGTATACCTACATGACATAGTAGCCGAGCATGAGACACGTGACAGGGACAACAAAGGACAATACGGATATATTATTTTATAGGCACAGAAGGATAGGCAGTGACAAGTTAGAGATACAAAGAAAGTAATCCAGAATGGACTTGTAATTATTTGATGTATTCTACAGAAACCTTTCGGAATATTTTTTCTAAGTGATGGTGAAAACCGCATCAAAATTCGTTGCCAATCTGTTTTGTGTAGGACCGCCTGTACGAGTTTTCGAAACTATGAGATTTTTAGGACTAAATAACGTTCCAAAGAATGGAGTTGCCTAACCAACATTAAATGAATTAATAATGTGGACGAATTCTATTTAATAAATCTAAGTAAGACACTTTGTTGTACCGCCTAGCCTTCATTATTACGTAGTTATTTCATAGAAAATAAAATAATGAATATTTTCCATATAATAATAATATTGTAAAATGAGATGCAAAAAGTATCTCATGATTTCCAGCAGAGCTTTTACCAGTCTTATGATATTAACTCAGCACTTTGCCAACAAAGATCCTATTGGTTCTTCAGACATTCAGGAACTGATATTACAAAGGCTTTCATCTATAAATTCATTAATGTCAATAAGTCAGTGTGCAGAGTAAGGCGACTCCATTCATTTCTTCTATTCAGGACGCTCGATAAAATCGCCTTGTCGCATCTTTGATTACATCAAATGGGACTTTCGTTATCAGATAAAGGAACAAGGAATATTGGGTGGAGGGAAGACGAAATGCGGAAGCGAGATAAATAAATAGATATGTATGTATGTACATGACGTAGACGTGAAGAGTTTCTTTCAGCTAAAACTCTGATCATGTAACAGAATGTGAGCAAATAGCTACGTTCCATTAAAACCAGGGAAGTTTTTTGTTACGGAAATGAAACTTTATCAGCTACGATATATTTGATTGTGTATGATAATAGCTAAATTATTTTCTTCTCTTCTTTTAACTTCGTTTGTCCCGTGAAAGTCTGACAATCATTCTTGCAATGGGGTATCGTGTGACAAAAAAATTGGGTCGGCATAGGCAGCTCATCCATTTAAAATACTCTATTCAGCTACAAGCGGTTAGAGACTGGAAGCTGACCCCAACACAATTGGCTAAGCGAATGATGATGTGGGCTTGTGGGTACTTCAGCTCAAAAACTTTTTTTGAAATAAAGGTACGATGTAAGTCGCGAGCACTAATATGCGATATTCGAAAAATGATTGTAAGTTTGAGATCCAAAATAATATGTTTGTAACAGCATGAAATTACAATCACTTTTAAAGTACAAGAAATACGTGTATACAATGCATATCAATGCTACTATACTGTACAGATATAAATATAAGGTAAAGGACATTAGCTTCTGCACTAACGTCAGCCCAACGTTGAGCAATATTTTATAAAGTTAGCTGGAAGATGTTTTATGCAGGGAAGTTTTAAAATTTTGAACGCATTGTGGACGCATTCGTTATGGTTAGGCGTAAGGTAACTGTGCATCAATACGTAAACACTTAGCCACTTTGAAAAGTGATTTTCTCCTACTGTTCCGATTAAAATTACATTTTGAAACTTATATTTGTATGAAATAGATCCTATCTCCAAGTTGCAATCGTTATTTCTCGTGAACAATCGATTTTTAATTTATTTCATATTGGTGCTCGTGACTGTACCAGTTAACACAATAATTTAACATCGAGGAATTTTAGAGAACGTCTTGAAATACTATGACACGAAATAATATTTCCTTAAATGCTATACAATACAGTCATGGTACCACAACAAATTCATAAAAATACAGTTTTTTAGTCCTGAAACTTTGTAAATGCTGCCAAGCCAGTAAAAATCGCGACCCGACTCCGACGCTACTAGATTGTCAATATCAGTATCTACTCATTTATTGACAGGCAATTTTCAATACAAAACATAAAGGTCAGGTTTGAAACGCCGTGTCGTTTGTTTATCGAGTGTACCGAATTAAGTACACATGGGATAGTTATTTCGGTAACTAAGTAAACAGCTAAATAGGATGGATGCTTTTCTTTAGTCACCAACTGAACATACAAGGTGTAGTTTTGCATCCTCGTCAAAATTCAGGAGGGTGTCATAGAAGACGTAAAAAATCAATTTAAATTACGGTATCTGGTCATTAATAATAAAAGTTGCTTTTTTTTAGTTGTATTAATTTGACACTATTTCAGAATAAACGTCTGCGTTTGTTTGTGTGTGTGAAAGCGCGGTTATACGGCTAGTATTAGACGGGCCACGTTTTAACACGGGTGGTGTACACTTATCAGTTTCCGATATTATTATAAAAACTATAAAAATTACCTACCGATTTTATTATTGATTCGGGTCGAGAATCATTAACATAGTTACCTCCTTGAATTTGACGACGATGCAAAATTACACCTTGTATCTTCAAACTCTACCTCTGGAAACTTTATCAAAGCGAAGAGAAACTTCAAGTAGGTAGGTAGATACTACTGAGTTCACAGATGGTCTGCCATTTTACACCCTCATGACCTAAGTAATAAGGTTGAAAAGTGGTGGACCGTCGGTGAACTCTTTAGTACCTTGAAACCCCGTCACCGGTTCAACGACCGAAAAATTTTTTTTATATTTACGCCTTTTCCACTCATGAGAGAAACGGAATAAATGAGATAACACCACACAACGTTTGAGTAAATGTTTTTCTCAGTTACGAGAAAAATAGAAGAGTATGACAGGAGGTGATTGTTTTATACAGGAAAACATGCACCTGTACTGTTCTCATAATAATGTATAAAAAAAAAACAATATTTCCAGAAATGCTTGGTGATTGAACTTACACTATCACTTACAGGATATTTTCCGCGATTAATGTTAAACATCCCAATTCGATCCCGATCCGATCTTATTCCGTTCTTGTTAGATATCCCGTAAGTAATAGTGTGAGTTCAGTTATAAACCGTGAAAGCTTAAAACAGAGTTTGCTTGGTGATTTTTTAAAAAAGATAGCTTTTTTTTAATTTTTTATGATTTCTAACTTCTTAGCTGGCTTGCGCCATTGACTACATTATCGCTTATCTACCAACAGGCGAGGTAGTGGTCAAACGCAAGCTTTTCAAATATAAAACCACGAATGAATAATACAAATGTAGGAAGAAAACTCCCACAAAATATACCTACCAGATTTAAGCAGAAATCCGGTAGTTCAACGATTTTACAAAAATATGTAACAGATAATAATCGCTTTCATTCACCCACGAAATCGAATTGAAACAATACGGTCATATTGAAAAATTAATGCATTTTCATTTATGCAACAATTTCGAAACTTTTCGCCTTCAATCCGAATCATTTACATTTTAATTCAGCTAATAGTTATTTATTTATTGATACCTATCTGGCCCCGAGAGCAATGCTTCGCAAATTGCTACAATTTTGGGTCCAATTTCGCGCACTCGGTAGTGTTAGATGGAAATCAAATATCTGTCGAGGTACGGGAATGGTACGCTAGATTATCTGGCTTTACTAGACATGAATTTGCCTGTGGTGATATCATATTTAACAATAATGTAATTTAGGTTAAGATTTTGTAGCATTAAAAAAAAAAAGTTTATTTTGTTAATTATTATTACATAGGTACCTATAATTCTGTAGTCTGACAACAGTTTAGTGTGGTTTTCTACATATTTTGAAAGTTTAGTTTTTTAAGTATATTGTTAGCTATAAGTTGATTCTCATCTGGCTGCGATCTGGTGTTTGCAAACCACTATTGTATTGGGGTCTTCCTGTAATGATAGTGTGTAAGTTTAATAATAATAAATAAATATTAACTAAGTATTATCATTTTTTTTTTTGACTCCACGTTAGTATTATTTGTGATTGAATTTCTTAGTGACTCAGTGATTAGATTACTCTAGTATAATAATACAGGGTGGAAGGACTGGAAGGGCAGCGACGCGAAAACGGTTACCAAATTACCGATGAAAAAAATCTTTGTGGCGGGGTTCAGAATGATGTAACCGTACCCCCGTTCACCCCGTATACGCTTGATGCAAAGAATGGGGGTGTGCCAATTTCTGATCTTTTTCCTTTATGTGTTTAAAATACGCTGGCGGGACGTAAGATCGCAGTTATATTAATGCAACAAGTTGGAAAAACGATACTGTATTACTTTTCTTCTTCTTTTTAGCGTTGTTGGTGGGCTCTTTACTTTTTAATTTATAGTGATAAATACCTTACAACAATAAAAAATAGTTTTTTTCCCTTAATCACTATTTATTGTATGTACACCTCTCCTAAATAATGTTCTTTAAAATCACATTGAGATAAACTTGGCACAGAATATGTATTTATGAATAATTCAAATTCCTCTTTTAGAATATGTTAACTTGTAATCGAGATCCATATTTCGGTTCGGATTTCCCAAAGGTGTTTGGAATATTGTACTAACACCTGCCTTCTGGGTATGCAGAACAAATAGTTCATAAATCATAGCAACTGGCATGTTCGTTAGTTTAGTTAGAATTTAACTAAGGTTTATTTAGCTCAGGAGCTTATGCGTTGCTTGTTTTTGATTTACCGAAAGAGATAAAAATGGGCGTGTGAGGCTCTCGTGATTTTTACTTTGATCTTCAATCAGAAAAAACACAAATCTGATCAAACTAACGTCAAATAAAGTTTAAATACTAATTTATGAAGTTTTTATTATTGTCTGCATGTTAAGTGTTAAGCATTATATTATCGATTCTATTACTTGTGTGTATGTATGTGAATGTAATTCAGTCTGCTTTGTCTAACAATGCAAATAAATAGATCACCAGATTTTTTTTTTATATGTCAACGTAATGAATGATAAAGCATAAAATCCAAAGTTTTAAATCAAGTTTATTATGAACTTATCGCTAATTAAATTGTTCCAGTTGCTGAAACTTTGCATACATGTTTAGTTCGGATGATAATGCATGGTTAGCTAAGTGACGTCATTCTAAATCCAATATGGCAGACTCCCGTGACGTTTTGACGACACTTTAAAGCGTTTTAAACTATAATACTTTATTTAAGCATGATGTTCCGAAAATTATTAAAAAAACTAAGTCGCTGTTCATGTTCGTCGTTCTCTGTTAGTTTTATTCAGCTAAACGAATCAATGGATTATTAGAAAATGTATTCCTAAATTTTATCATTATTGAAGCATATAATATTATGTCTCGATGTTTTAAACAGTCTCCACATCATTCAGTAGATCGTACGCGTACGCATCAGGGGCGGATCGCTTCTGTAGTATAATTCGAACTTTATATCGTTTCCCCCGATTCCAAAATTAAACCTTTGTCGTCCATCGATTTTAATCAACAATAAATTTCCATTCCCAACTCGTTCCATGGTGAAGAGAATAGCTTCGATTGTGTCGCATCACTAGTGTGTAGCGTGGTGGAAAGTGTGACATGTCAGTTTGGCAGGGCCATCGGAAGCGACTGTAAATTATTCTACAGTCACCCGTAGTTAATAAAGTTACAATGGACGTTTTATTGGGTCCCAATTGAACCGTTCAAACATGTATGTTCATTGCAAATGAATCTGGTGATGAATACGCACCTTAGCGTATTCAAAGTCAAAAGTCAGACTATTTATTTAAATTAGGCCATAATATAGCACTTTCGAACGTCATCATCTCTGCCTAGCCTTTTCCCAACTATGTTGGGCTCGGCTTCCAGTTCAACCGGATACAGCTGAATACCAGTATTTTACATGGAGCGACTGCCTATCTGACCTCCACAACCCAGTTAGTACCGGCTAATACGATACCCCTTGGTAAGACTGGTTGTCAGACTTTCGGGCTACTGACTACTTATAACGACTGTCAAATATCTTCAAATGACAGCCGAGACCAACGGCATAACGTGCTTTCCGAGGCACGGAGGAAACACCCATCCACAAACCAACCTATGCAAGCGCGGCTTAACCTGAAGATTAATCCAAGCGGTTGTTATTATTTTAGCCACGAGCTCCTCTTTCAAACGTATAACACGAAGATGTAATTGAATCTATTTTCGTAATACACAGAAAAAGAAAATAGTGTATTCTGCACAAATAAGACGTACTTAATAAATAAATACAAAATCGTACAAGGTTGCCAAGAGCCTCCTTTCATTTGGTTACATGTGTATCATAGATAAAGAATGGTTCAATTCTAATATTAATCCGATCCTAAAATAAGATCAAATGGTCTAAAGTTATCATTTTTTTTTACGTTTTATTGTTACGTAAATGGTTGCTAGGTAATTTTAACTATAATTTAATCGGTTCGAAATGGCGATAAAAAATAATAATTCGTTACCTAACGGTCGGTTGTATATTTTAACAAGAGATGGTTATAAATTGTAGAACTTGTGTTGTTAGGCTAATGAAAATAATATCGTACATTTCCATCAATACCGAGAATCATTAACATTATTATTAGAGTCGAAGAAACTTCTCCGAAATCAGCCTATGTTATTCATGCCGACATTAAAATCGTCTGTTCAAAACTAATCTACACCCAGTATGGTCACCAAACAAATTTACTGTACCTAGTTGTGAGTCCATGAAAATCATTGGAATTTAAAACTTAAATCAATGATTATAAATACATATTAAAATACTATAAATATATATCAAAATGTAAATAAACATATACACGGATATACTAAAATAAATTAATAGATCACATGACGAGCGCTTGGGTATTGCAAGAACTATACCAAAATATAAATACCGACGACGCATGGCGGAAACACCCGAAATTTTCCGAGGTCATCCTTCATATTGCGGGGCCGGAGACACTCTGGGAATTCCTAACAACTTGTGAGGTCCCTAAAATTTTAATTACGCTGTATCCAACCATTCTTCCTCCCCCTGAGTTGGCATAGCGGTCTCTTTGAATATTATTACTCGGCCCACTCGCAAAAAGCCTTTAGCGAAATATTTGGGAGAATACAATTTCATTTTAATGCTTTTATGGGATGACCCTGAAGGAGTATTGTTCTAACCATCGGATTGTGAAGAAAAGGGAATAATAATATCAATACTGTTCGATGCTGATTTTGTGATTCAAGAACTGTTTATATAACAAGACGTGTATAAAAACAATCTGTATCAATTTCGCCTTCTATTTTGATACAGAAATCTTTTACTCACATTATTTTTGAAGCTTCAGTACCTCGAAGCTTTAAAACGGATTTTTTTACACTATCAACACAGCAGCGTCGTCAGATGACGACAAAACTTAGCGCTCACAGCGGGCTTGCCGCTTTGCACATCTGCACACAGCTCCGCTGAATACGCCCTAGCTTTTATGCATCTCCTCTCATCCGCGTCACACATCTCCGCTCGTCTCCGCTTTGGTGGAGTTCGGGCCTTAAGTCTTGCAAGATTTTGCGTCATGTATTCCTAGTGCTGACGTACTTCGTTACGTTCAACAAGGTTCAGTATTCAAATACCGTCGTATGCCGTTCGTGCAAGAGATTTGCGAGCATTAGGTGCTCGTGAGATTTCGCATAATTAGTACCAAATTCCCCGTGGTGCAGTTGTTCGACGACGTATTTTGCATAAGATTATTTCGAAATTATATATGGGAGAATATTAAATGATTCTGTAATATGAGGATTAAGGCTGCAGGTTTTTTAGGGGTAATTTTAAGAACGAACAGCGTAGAACAAACGATTCAGCGACGTTAAAATTCTAGGCTATTAATTAATCTCCATACTTACACATTTAGTTGTAGGCTCTATCTTACACAGAAAACTCTAACACCCGTATCTGTTAACAAGTCAAAGTGTTTACTTGAGTAAAACTCATTATTATTTAGGAGACGATTTAATTATCTAGTTTAGTTATTGCTTGAAGTTTGAACTGTCAAAAGTTAGAATTCATAGCTTTACTTTCTTTGATGGTTCTTACTTCGTTTAAATTCTTGTCTATTGCACAAGTAATAACAAAAACTCAAGTTTTACTTAACTACAGATACGGATGTAAATCTACTAAATCACCTTTTACCAACTCCATGGAAAATACGATGATAATTTTATGATGCTCAAATTGTTCTAAATCAATCAAACAAAATAATTACTGCTGAATTCTGAAATTCAATTACGCGATTTGAATAATTATCTGAACGCTGAAACCTATTTATTGGACTATCTCATAATTGTAATCAAATAATTGAAGAATGAAATATCATTAAACTCTTCACAGCAACTTTTAGTAAGCAATTTTGTTATGACTTTATTCTGCGCTCATAATTACACTGACGATGTATATTTCTTTCATTATTGGTTTTATAACATCACATCGGTAATACCCGGTGTGTTAGGCAGAGGTGCACCTATAGTGCTCCCACATTTCGCCAGTTATGTTTAAGCGCCATGTAATAGGGGGCGAGCGTAATGCCATCAATCAGGCACACATCCCGACTCCGGTCTGTTCCTGAGCAATTGCAACTTAATTCTGCGCTCGAAATTACAATGACATTCTATTTTTCTTTCATTACTGGGTAAATAACAACATAACATCATGTCGGTAACCCTTAGGCAGAGGTTTATTTCGCCAGGAACCTAATGCCATCAACCGGGTACAAATTCAGAGTCCTTGCCAAACCTGAGAATCAAACCCAGGACCTATGTTGCTGACGGGGTCTATTAGGACCGATGCCTGACAGGGTTGCGGATTTGTTCGAAAGAGTTAGCCCTTGGCACCTTGGCACTGGCAACTGAAGGAACACGGGTGGGTTTTAGTCAGTAAGAGTCTGACACGCCCTCCCGCTCCACCCAGAGCGGGAGAGATCATTTGATGATTTCCCACCCCAAAAAAAAAGGACCTATGTTGCTAGCGATTATGACATAATTTTATACTCATTCTCATTACAATGACTGTCTATTTTCATTTCATTGCTGGATCAATACTGGATGATAATTGCGCCATTCCTCATATAGCGGGCAATGTGTTCACACGCTCGGAAAATCACCCCATTGCTTACGTCACGAATGATAAACGCAATATTAATCCATGTAAGCATGACCTCTTTTATGAATTTATTGCGCCTCCCCTGTCAGTGTAGTATATTGCGCCTTTGTTCAGCATTGTGTTTTATTGGAAAAATATTATTTGCATCATTGATTTGATTTATTTTCCTATGCTTCGGAAAATAACTTTCAGTGGCGTTAACCAAAGTTCTTTCAATTATGAATAAGAACATTCAAAGTACTTTCAAACTACTTAAGTTTCATTGAGTTCAAAATCATAAGAAAATAAATCAAAGTTATCGTATCAACTTTCAGCTCGCGGTAGGGATTTTTACACCTTGCTTTTTCATCCCAGAAAAGCACAAAACCTACAACAGCCTAGCAGTCTATTGCTGGACAATGGACATAGTATTATCTAATTGCACGCCATTAAACTTCGATCTTTGATAACCTGCCTTCCACCTAATTTGAGAGCGTCCTCCTTACTTTCACTTGCCGATTTACGGTCTCTTATGTATATGACTATGTCAACCCCAACGGTCAGCCATTCTACAGTTAACCAACAATAATAAGAACTAAATTCATTGTAAAATATTGAGTAACAATTCACATTATACATACATACGGGCGTGCCAACTCAACCGTGTAATACGAATATCGGAGCGTAATTAGGCATCAACAGTCATACATACATTACACAAATTCTACATTAAATTACAATACTAGAGCTACCAGTTGCGCTAACATTACAAAGCTAACGCCGACATTAGTTTGTACGAGTATTAGCATTCAGCATCCTACTGCCAACCCGATGGTTTTATCAACAGAGAAATGGATATGTGAAGGCCTTATCGTTTACCGAAAATGGTTGACTCTCCATTAGAATATCTGTGTACATTTCCGTCGATATTTGCGGAATTTTGTCGGAACTCAGGGCATTTTGCATAGCAACGCTAACTGTATGAATCGAAACATACTTCGGAATAGCTCAGCACCAAAATAGCCTCCACGCATGGCAAAACTGGAGTAAAGCGCAATACAACACATCAGTGCTAACAATTTGAACTTGACAACGCCTTTAAGTATTGGCAGTAAGAGTGATTTTCGTAATGCTAGTGTGGTTACCACCTAGCCAGGCGTGTTGATGGCAGGTAGAATAACGCAGAGACCGAGTAGTTATAATGCTATATCGCGGATTCCTATAAGAGCCATTTACTATCAGTAAACCTTAGCGAGATAGTAAGCTTACAGAGAAATAGTGGTTAAAGCATTAATATACCTAAACTGAAATGAGTAAAGTGCACAATATAATATTTCAAAATATTGCGAATTTATTCATCCGACTACTGTTTAAAACAATATTTTCCAACGCAGATAGTTCTTCGGTATTTTTTTTATTCATGGGAAGTTGAGTGGAACTAAATCCTCTTTTCTTTTTCTACTGGCTCGGTTTCGTATTACCCGGCTTTAGTACAGAACTTAACGTGAATACAAAACTTCCTAACTGTGGTTTACTTTTACTGAAATGCATGAAATTTAATTTCTTAATAACTATTTCAGAGCTGCAAAGCACAACCACGAATTCCTTTGTGTTTAAAACTATTTAATTGCCTACATAAAATGCTCATTCCGGCTTAAAATTTTCTTTGTCTGTCCTTTGAATAGAAAAATTCTGGTGTTGTGCAAGTCTTCTAAAGGCTTTTGTAAAATCTAACCACAATCTAATTGTAGGTAAGATCCTAAAAATAATAAAAGTTGGTTTTTAGAGCCAAAAATATATATAACTAGCAGCTAACTTATGCATCTACACTTGTGTAGAATAAACCTCACTCGTACTTTCACATCTCAAAACCAAGCAATAAAAAAATAATATCATTTTTGATGGCACACACTTAAACCGTACATAATAATCAGTGACATAACACATACATGACATATTAGGTTCATTATCACTCGTCTCAGTCGTCATGACAACGGTTCAAAACGCCTCAAATTTAAAAGATATTTTTTTTATGACAATCTCCAATTGCGAGCGTGTAATAAGTATGTCAATTTATAAACAAACTATAGCTATCGATGTCTAATGGGGCGTGTATTTAGGGCTGTCAAGCTTGATTTGAGCTTAAACAGCGAATAAAAATATAAATATATTATGTTACAGATATCTCAAAATCGAATACAAAATCACGAGACAAAAGTTCGTGTTAGGCCTCCAATTTACCAGTCAGTGGTAAGCTGGCACGCGACACGGATATCCGTGACAATGTCTTTGTTGTTCCGATTGCGTAATTAATTTATGTCCATGAATTTATTCGTAGTTCGCTGAATGTACTAATTAAGGCAGCTCTGACGGTTCTACGGCTTTGATAAGTTAATTGTTGCTGTAAAGTGGTCTGTTTTGTTTTTTTTTGGTACTGTCACGGTATCGGTTATCTGATTGGTATGGAATTTTGGTGAACGATGTCCAACGTGATGGGTTGGTATTCTGCTTTCTTTATCGTGTGGTTAGTGCCTGACCTGGTGTCAGAGTTTTTATGCCGCCTAAGGGCTTCTGACTTGGCTTTACATGCTGTCGAGAAATATCTCTCAGGCATGCTGGTTTCCTCACGATGTTGGTATTGATGGTTCGAAATTTATTTATAGTTCGTCTAGTTAGTGGTTCGATTTTTTTTTCGCTGAATTCACGCTGAGACTGAACTTATTGCTATGAGTTATTTCGTGAATGTTTTTAAACATGCAAAAAAAAGAAAAAGAACGAGAAAATGTAGCAGATTAGCTTAAAGTTAAAACTGTAACGAATTTGTAAATAAATAAATTCACGCATTTTACCATGGGTGGAGGCAAAATTTACGGAACGGTGCCTGGTGCGATCCTTACATACTCCTTTTATTTCGTCCACGTCGATACATCGCTGGTTGCGAGTATTACCTGGCCTCTCTGAGGAACATCACCATACAAAAACAAGTACTTACATATGAAAATGCGTCCATTCTAATTCACTCAACAGAAAACACAAAACAAATGGTCCTTATATCCTAACATTAAAGACCTAAAACCTAGAATCACACCACACAAAGTTTTTTTTCTCTTCCAACACATTATCTGACCGGGACAAGTATTTGCCAAGACTACAGTCTCGTAAAAGTCACGCGTGTTTACAGTGCCGTTAACAAGCCCAATAAAAGCGTCTGGCAAGGTGTGGGGACTTGGGGGGTCTTTGGCAACATTGCCACAACTGGCACGAACGTCACAACCACATCTGGCACTTGTTGCGTTGCCAGCGATGCCAAATAGCCCCCGTGCCACAGAACTGTGTAAATATCAAATTTCGTTTGCACTTATACGGTCGAATGGTTTGAACCAAATTTTTGAGTCTGAGTTTTCCCTATTGTATTTGAATTCCCTTGTCTGTCGTTTGGGAGTTAGGGTTCAAAGGGTACCTGTACCCTGTACCTCTTGGGTGTGGAGGTGTAATATATTTTTTTCAATAATCACTTTTCCGAACCATCCATTTGTAAATGTTGAATGTATGAATCTCTGGAGACCTATATCAATCTTTTATAGAGAAGATATTGGGATTGGAATTGAAAAACCCACTATTTTTTTTTGAAAATACATTAGAGTAGTATGGTCGAGTAAGATAAAACAATTTGTAAAGAAATCCATAGAACAGAATAGAATATACTTTATTGTACACCAAAATTGAAACGGAACGGTAATACATACTAATATTATAAATGCGAAAGTTTGGATGGGTAGGTAAATGTTTTTTACTCGATCACGCCAGAACGGCTGCACGGATCTGGATGAAATTGGCACATAGATAGATAATAGTCACACATCAAAATTTCCACGCAAACGAAGTCGCGGGCAACAGCTACTCCTTCATAAACACAGAAATGTTATAAATAAATGTAATGTTGTTGTTTGTAATGTAATGTAATGTTATGAAATGTTGTTGTGTTTGTTTGAAAGCTCAAAGTGACCAAGAAACCTAATAAATATATCTCAGAAAACATTTAAAAAGGTCACTAAGATCTTACTCAAACTCAAAATACTAATAAAACTTTTGTTAACAACATCAAATTATTATACTGAACTACTCCGGACTCCTGGACCAAGTTTCTTCACAAAGTTTTTTAACAAGTATGTTTCTAAGGCAACTGCGATGCTTATCTTGGCTAGTCGGGGCACCACAGATGTTAGTGGTTCCTAATTTAATACGGGCCTTATCGATTCGAGTTTACGCCTAGTTGTAATTTAAGGTTTGGACTACGAATAGTCTGGTCTTAGGTTGTCGGCTAGAAAAGAATTTAAACTTGGTCGTTCTATAGACAGGTAGGTTATTGTTTTTTTTTTAAACTTTTGACTGCTTGTACAAATAAAAACTTTTTTGCAAAAAAAAAACACTAAAAAAAGTGGAAAATAACTTTACTTTCGGAAGTCGGTGGCAAAAAAGTCAATGAAACAAACAATAGTCACCGACTTCCGAAAGTAAAGTTATTTTCCACTTTTTTTTTAGTGTTTTTTTTGGAAATCGGTTTTCTTTTGCAAAAAAGTTTTTATTTTACCCTTTTTAGTTATCGTATCACACACAAATCCTTGTCAAGTCTCAATTTCGCAATTTCTTTTACTTGGATGACATTTTTGCCATTTCTTTTGATTTCAAAACCAAACTGCTGAACCGATTTTGATGAAATTTCTATGGGACCAATCGGGAAGTAAATCCATTCAGATAAAAGAAGAATTTTTCAAATCGGTTCATAAATGACGGGGATATGAGGTAACAAACAAAAAAAAAAAAAACATACAACCGAATTGAGAACCTCCTCCTTTTTTTGAAGTCGGTTAAAAAGAGTTCACGTTTGTTTACATAAGGGGCGTGTTGACGACGCATAAAACTATTTTTTGATACTCTTTGGTTTTGCTGTTTTATATGTTTTTTGTCGTCATGTCACGTTCCCACGTCACGTGACTGCCTCGTCGGTCTAGTGGCTGCAACCTTGACTGCTGAGCATGAAGTCCTGGGTTCGATTCCCGAGTCGGAAAAGTGATATTAGGTGTTTCCATTGCCAGTCAAGGAGTCTGGATTTGAGCCCGGTTGATGGCAATAGGCACACCACCTGTTTCTTGGGACTTAAACATAACTGGCGAAATGTGCCGCAACTCCATGTTCAAGGCGCATATTTTGCGTACGGGTGGGGTATCAGGTACACCTCTTCAGCTTTGTCAGGCGTGATGTTGTATTATGTTATGTCACGCTCCTTTTTTTGTCTGTCAGCGTGTTTTAATAAAAAGCAATGGTATAATCGGCCAAGTTTTTCTTGGAAGTGCTCAATGGCAATTAACTGTCCACATTAGGTCCTTCCAAATGCGGACGGTTTTAATGAAAACATATTTAACTAATCGTATTTGCTTATCTTCATAGTCTCCATGGACTATAGGTATGACAATAAACAAATAAGAGTTATTTAAATCCCAAAACACATAAAAAAGAAAACTAAAAATGATTATCCTGAGCTGAAGTTTAAAATTCTCTATCTGAATTTTAATATCCATAATAATAATGTTTAAGCTGGCTGTATCATTAACGACGGGCAAAAACTATTAAGTTCACCTACACCTACAAACGCTTCAATGGAATACCCGCCTAAGCGTATAAATCCTACCTATAATTAACACAGGCCTGTTAGCTACAGGAGTGTCGCCTGGTAGATAAGAGCAGAAGCATGCTTAAGCGGCTAATTGAAACATTCGACCCATTCGGAAAATATCGCGACAAACAACATTTATTTAAAACTAGCTTATGCCTGCGGCTTCGCTAACCTTCTAATCGCTTATTATCCAACGTGAACGTTTAAAATGTAGTTTAAAACAGCTACTTCAAATGCTTCGTTGTAAAATTTATGAAATATGGTTTCCAAGTAAAGCCTATCTTCCAGTAAATGTTTTTTATTGTGCTGTTCATCATAAACACGTTTTGTAGCAAACTCAAACGGTCATATTTCAAAACAAGGACATTTTGACATGACATAAACCAGCTAATTATGTTTTTTAATTTAAAACATTACCTAAGTCGAATTTAAGTTCACCATCCAATAAATAGCTACATGGCTTAAACTTGGCTCTGAAGATAAACCCTGTTTTGCATTAACCTTTTTTAAGTTACCGTTGCATAACGGGAAAGTACACCGAATACTAACAATTAAATATTTTTAACTCCCGTATTCCGTAATATAAAAAATATGGCTATTTAAGCATCACCGGCAGGGCCAGGCAACTACAGCTTTTCTATTAATCTTCAGACGTAGACGGTTAGCTATCTTTAAAACAGCAGGAGATTACGATATCTCGTTCCTTCCTTATTATTATAGCTCTAAAAACAGTTTGACTATCTAGTGACCGTCTAGTGGTCGTGAGCCCGACTGCTGACCAAGAGATCCTAGGTTCAATTCCCAAGTCGGGCAAAGTTTTATTGGGGTTTTCCATCAGGAATCATCAAAGCTCAGTAGCAGCCACGGAGTCTGGATTTGTGCCCAGTTAATGGCAACAGGCTCGCCCCTTATTACATGGGACTTAAACGTAACTGGCGAAATACTGGGTGTATTATTAGGTAAACCTCTGCCTAACCCTTCGGGCATTGCAGGCGTGATGTTATGTTGTTTTCTGCCAAAATTAATTGGAGGAAACTCCTCATCAATATTAACAGAATATTTTAGTTAAAAAGTGAAAGTATACTCCTTTATTCTTCGAGGCGACAAACTAATCAGTCATTTGAACGTCAGATTTTTCTTCCCAAGGCTATATTTTTGAGAAACCACTAAAGATTACTATGAATATGAAGAAAGAAATAAGTTTTCGGAGAAACGCTATGAAAGAAGAAGGTTTACGCACGAGTAGTAAAAAGAAATATGATTATATTTTTATGTCACCTGTGAGCTTTTAAGTGAGGTTGAGGAATGTCTGTTTTCACGTACACCAGATAACACCTAAACGAGTGCCTAAACAAAACCACGCGGTTGGATTTACAACGCTTGGCTTAGCGCTCTAAGAGTTGAAATTCCAACAGACTGTTGTAATATTAAGGCATCACATTTAGGTGTCGCTAAAAACGGGCATAAATCGGGCATACTATAAGTAAGTGACTTTTATTCTATTACTATATAATCTGGACAGGGATATAACTTGTTATATTAAACTATTTGACGACTGTGTTGGCTCTATAAAAATAAAAGTTGGAACGTTTTTATCTAGTCGAATTTGTATGACAGTTGAGCTGAGTTTGAATTTATTTTAAGTTTGCACGTAGCGTAATTTCTGTCTCAAAAGTTTCACTGAGTACCGGTATTTTATGTGTAGTTACAGTCTGTTTTATCGTTTAGCGGAATTAATATAATACTAGCGACCCGCCCCGGCTTCGCTCGGGTGCAATGTAGATACTAATGTTTTCTCTACTATAATATGCATGTATTATACATACGAGTATAACCCTTCCTCTTTAATTACTCTATCTATTAAAAAAACGCATCAAAATCCGTTGCGTAGTGTTAAAGATCTAAGCATACATAAGGACAGACAGCGGGAAGCGACTTTGTTTTATAGTATGTAGTGATGATGATAGTTACTACATTTTCAACTGTTCTCTAAAGTGTGAAATAAAACGAAGTGAGGAAATCGACACCTCCTAGAACCAAAAATGTGAGGATATACGAGGTCCTCCAACCCGCCCTGGGCCTACCGCTTAAGTTCTAGCAGTCGGGAAATTATAGGCTAATGATGTAATTTTCCACAATTTGATAACTAAAATCCATGGTATCTTAAAAATCCTATCAACCGGATGTTCTTCTATCCAAGAAGCACTTACAACACTATTCCTTCAAGACAGGCAAAATCATTAATAAATTGTTATGTTTTATGATCCTGTAAACAGTCTACCCCGCGGGGTGTAATAAAACGAGATAAGCTCAAATATTGAGTAATCAGAGCTTTTTATGAGATTTCAACACGCGATATTTACAGGTGCGTAGATTGGTTTTCATACCACTATATAATATTTTAGATTAAAGGTATGATAGTGTTTCATTTAAAATAGTTTCTATACTACATATTTTACCAACGGTTAATTAATCCGGTTTAATATATTGATTAAAACCTTCACTATCAAAATACAATAGCAATAAATAGCCTCACCTCACTTTAAATCACACTGAAGACATTTACACCCGTATCTATAAACAAGTCAAAGTGTTTACTTGAGTGAATGGCATTTTTATGATACGATTTTTATTATGTAGTTTAGTAATTGCTTAAAGTTAGAACTGTAAAAAGTTAGAATTCTTAGCTTTGCTTCCTTTGACGATTTTTACTTTGTTTAAATTTTAGTTTATTGCATAAAAAAAAATCGCAGAAGTAATTACTTAAGCTCAAGTAATTAGGTACTTTAACTTTAACTTGACTATAGATACCGGTGGTGAACTCAGGCCAAGTTAAATACCGTAATTGGTTACAAAAAGGCCTATTTTAAATACAAAATTCTGATCTAAATACGATAACCGATGAGACTGAGGTTTGATTAAATATTTACAGGCACAGACAGCTGTGAAATGCCTGTTCTTGATATTTAACAGGCAAAATTCTCCTCAATTAAGAACCGGTCCGTATCACTGAATTAAACTGATCGATCGTTGTTGTGTAACCAAGTTACTTCCAAAAGATAATCTTTGTAACCTTTTTTTATGATTGGATGGTAGATTATGGGTTGATGTATTTTAGACACATACGTTTTATGCACATAGATGTTAATGTTAATTTTAAAAGTACCTAACGTTGAGCTCGCAAAAAAAAAACCGTGAAAATGCCAAAGCCTGGCATTGGGAAAAATTGTATCCAAACATGCCAACGATTGAATGACCTGCATATTCAGGTGCAATTCATACGAAATAATATATTTAGCTTGAAAGTGATATTTACCACATTTTTTTTTCGGGTTTTTTAAATAGTAAAAAATATTTATTTACAAAGTATTTAGTTTAACTATGATCGAATTGATTATGGTGTTTTCGTCTATAGTTCAGTTATTATCCTCTTGAAAATTTCGTCAGAAACTTAAACGCCGTCCAACCATACAATCCGATTAGAACTTATAAGCCCCTTATTTTTTTCTTCAAGATAAACTGCGGAACAAATGTTTAGCTTAGCGCAACCTTCAACCATGAATTTTACGTTGACTGACAGGTGCCTGACCTTCGGAGCCTCCAGAAAACCCGGGATTTCCCAGCGCTTATTAGGTCACAGGTGAATTCAGATGGCAAAATGGTTGAAATGATCCATTAGTCATTTCAAATTATACCTTTATTGGAATAATCTTCTTTGTGAAGTTTTTTGAATAGCTTAGAGCACTGTAATCGGCCAATATTTTAGCTGCGGGCTACACGATTAAAAACGAAAAAGACTTATTATTTTAGAGCATTGGTTCCCAACGGGGGCGATACCGCCTTTAGTGGGCGCTGGTGGTTTTCATGGGGGCGGTAGTAGGTCCAAAGGGAAATGGGGGGCTCGAATCGATATACCTCTATTTTCACGATAAAACATTTTATCTAGCCGTCTAAAATGTTTAACTATTTTGTAAAAGGGGGCGTTGGATTTCTTTTTCTTTTAAAGGGGGCGGTAGTCCATAAAAGGTTGGGAACCTATGTTTTAGAGGAAAGTAATGAGCTTTAATAAGAACGTTTACAAGTATATTGGCAAATTCAGAACATTGTATTTTATGTAAGGTCTAGTGATGTCATTAATTTAAATTATTGTACTTTATTTATAATGACACTGACAGAGTTTTAGCATTGTGTAGTGGATGTTGCCTTTTTGGAAAGTTATTATCAACTGGATCAGTTATAACAATAGTATTATTAGAATTTAAAAAAAAATTACTTCATAAAAAAAATTGAAAAAGTTTTGCGATTTTCGTGGCAATTTTTTCACATAAAACTTATCATTATTCTCCTGTCCTTATCTCATTTTATCAGGGGTTGGGTCAGCGCAGCATGTCCTCTCCTTCTGTACTTCTTTGGTCTTCTCATCACTCCCTTCAATCACTTGCACAACTATCAAAAAAGAAATAATCTTCAGCTGAACACGATACAAAGCACATATTACTGTCTACACTAAAACAAACGCAACCGACCGCGTTAACGTTCGCTGGCAAAAGCAATTACGCCGGCAATCAGTCCTCAACCTTACGCGCGTCTGCACACGCCCTAATTCTTTAATTACTTCGCAAATTACATTTTTAGCGTGTAAACACTAAATGACGTTGATTGTCTTTTTATCTTTTATTTTTAAGAGAGGGTTAAAGGTCACTGTTTTTAAGCTTTTAAAGGTTTCAACATTCTTGTTTCTTGATTGGATAAGACGTTTTAGTGAATAAGTACTTAAGTCGAATTAACAGACTTGCTGCTTTAGTAGTTTACTTAAGATTTAAGTACTAGACGAATTCAAAACGTCTCAAAGTTTTTTTTAAAGCATATGTTTTACCCATCACGTCCACGAATTTAATTTCGCTTTGTATAGTACTAGCGACCCGCTCCGGCTTCGCACGGGTATTAGTGCATATTCGGTGGCTCGAATTTTTCCGACACTCAACAATTATCGTCATATTTCAACAACAAAACAGCACGAAAATCCGTAATAGATTTTCTGAATTTATCGGGAAAAGACAGAGAGACACGGCGGAGGGCTTTGTTTTATAATACGTAGTGATTTGATAGATTCCTAGAAAAATATTTACGGCAGACATTGATAAAAGGGTCAAGTATAGTTTAAGCAAATTTACGATAAGATATAACGACTATGTCAACATACTAGGCCAGATACTCTGGCGAATCTCCAAGACTGGGAGAAGACCAACTTTGTCTAGTGCCTAACTCTATTACACCATTATGAAAGTGCTGAATTTCCATATTTCTTTGTTCAGACGGTCCTGTGACCTTTGCAGATTCAAAGAGTTTCATATTTTCTGCCAACATAGCAAAGTTTTATATTAGGTTAACACCAGGCATGGGTAGACTATTTTACTATATCTGGATGGGACGATTTAGAGACTCGGAGAATCATAAGTATATCATCATCATCATCAACTGCCTAGCCTTTTCCCAACAATGTTAGGGTCGGCTTCCAGTCTAACCGGATGCAGCTGTATTTTACATGGAGAGACTGCCTATCTGACCTCCAAAACCCCGTTAGTACTGGGTAATACGATACCCCTTGGTAAGACTGGTTATGTTAGCTCTAATACTGTGTTATTTTAATTATATAAAAACTATCTCTATGCTTCTAAACTACGTATTTATTAGGGAGAGACATATCACCAAAATCCTTATTAAACCTCCCATAAACATTCTAGCAACAGATGAAAATTTAATGAAAAAAATGGTTCACCATTTTTTGAGATAAGCTCTTTCAAACAGATAGAACGGCGGCGTGCTGACTTTTTATTATTTACTAGTTTTCTACCCGCCACTTCAACCGCGTGAAAATCATATCATATGACTCTCGGAAATATAGTGTACATATTTTTCCATCAGTAAAATATTTTTTGAAATCGGATGAATAGCTTCAGAGCTTACCTCCTATCTACATTCCTTTTGCCTTTTGCCTACATTCCTTTTTTTTTTGGGGCCTTTTGGCCTCGTACAGGACCAGTTTAGTTAGTTTTATTTTAATTTGTTCTTAAGTTTACTTTTTTAAATCTTGTTTTTATTGTCAAGTTACCACTTTGTTTTGTCCAGTGCGAGACTAATAAATACTTTTTCTTTCTTTCTTTCAAACTTTACCTCTTTGTAATACGAATATTGGTATAGACTTGAATATGTGTGATAAAGCAGGCCTGATTACCAGTCTCAATATTTAAAAATACATATGAACGAGAATAATCCAAAAACTCAACATACAAGTAAATCCCCCAGTATTTTCGCAGCATCACTATTCAATCTGAATCCTCAATTCAATTTCATACAGGCCATGGTTATTTCATTCGTGCTGTTTATAAATGCGACCGACCCACATACTCGTTCGTTGCGATCATATTGCATATTAATATGTGCGTGATTATATCACCAGTTTCATGAAAGCTGCGCATATTGCGTTTTTTCGCGTCCTTTGAAAACAAATGAATGCTGGTGTACTATTCCAGATCTATTTTTTGATAGTATTATTTATTATGTAACTCCATCTTTTTTCTCTCTGTTTTTGACTATAACATTCTCAGCTTCCCTCATTTAAAGGAGACTGGGCAAGTATTGTAATTTTTTTCAATTACATAAAAATAAATCAATTAAAAATCTAAATATTTTATTTCACATAGGCCTACATGGGCACTTATAAAACGTCAAAAGATAATTACACGGTTCGGTTCCATTGTTTCTAATAGAGAAGAACCGGCAAGAAACTCCAAGAACTAAGAACTCTGTCCTTAGTTATGTCTTTTTCACTTGTGTTCATTTAATTTGCAGAAACAGAAATGTTTGTTTATGTATTCATTCATGTATATGGCTTTATTTACGTGCTTATTTCGAGCGAGTGCTTCTGACATTGTCGAGTGAAAAGCTCCGAGGCAGGCATCCCCAAAATTTGCACTTTAAGCTCTAATACTATAGCTAGGAAACGAGAAATGGGTAGGTGCTACTTTGCACATAAATTCAGCAGGTACTTAAGGAGGAAACGCATCTTAAATCCCAGTCAATGACTTTTTCATGAAATAGTCATTCAATGGGACTCGTCTGTCTTGGTATGGACTTGTGATGAGGCGAGATGAAACGCATATTACTACAAGAGTGATGGATGGAGAGGGATAGGAAGGTCAAAGAAAAGATGGTTGGATTCTCCATAGAGATATACAGTACTTTCACAGTTATTATGTCTTGTGACTGGGACTGTAGCTTCATTTTTTTTATTGCTGTCTTTGTTTCGACAATTCCAAAGTGCCTGTAATTGGCCTACTTGAAATAAATGCTTTGATTTTGATTTTGTGTGACGAATGATGTGAAAGAGAAAGGAGTAAATGATGCAGTGACAGTTGACAGGGGAGAATGGAAGAAGAAAACGTGTTGCGCCGACCCCGAGTAGAATGGGACAAGGGCAGAAAGATGAGTCTTTCAATGGGATTCAATGAACTAAGAGGGTTGTATTGATGATTTTAATAAGTATAATTCTGTAATTAGATACGTGTTACGGTTGCGAATCATATTTTGTTTAACATTTAGCCTGAAACTGACCCGCAAATTGCAACAAATGTGAGAAGAATTTCGCGGGCTACTGGCGCTTACCTTAATGAAAATAACGTGGCACATCTACAACACTCATACATACATCATCATCTGCCTAGCCTTTTCCCAACTATGATGGGGTTGGCTTCCAGTCTAACTGGATGCAGCTGACTACCATTATTTTACATGTTGCATAACCCAGTTGGTACTGGGTTATACGATACCCCTTGGTAAGACTGGTTGTTAGACTTTCGGGTCACTGACTACCATAGTAACGACTGTCAAAGATTTTCAACTGACAGCCGGGACCAACGACTTAACGTGCTTTCCGAGACGGAGGAAACTCGGTATGTATGGGTGGTCACCCATCCACGGACGAACCCAGGCAATCGTGGCTTAACCTGTCGATCGACCCGATTGGCTTTTATTAGTTAGCCACGAGCTCCTCACACATACATAATCAACATTATTTCAAGTTCTCACTGCTGGGAAACAGGAAGCCTTTCACAGAGAGCGAGTGTGCCATAATCCACTACGAAGGCCCAGTTTTTGGATGACACACGTTTTCGATTAATTTCCGGGATCGGCCGGTTTTTTCCTTCAAATTTTCCTGCGGTGATGATGAAATAATTACACAATTGTTTGTCTTGAATAGTCAGTTCCCAGTTTTCCATTCGATCCGATATTCTCGCTTAGGACCATACAAATCATTTCATATATTTTCGTGGTGATGTCTGTAGATAATAGTGTCCGAGGTTATTCTTACTTCGAGAGACCTCCCATTTCCCTTTCTTCAGTTAGCTAGAGCCAATAATCGCCGGACAAATACGTAGACATTTCTCCACGTCTTCGAGCGTTAACTCTTCATATATCAATCTTTTTCATACAGACTCTAACGAGGGCTTTTCGCATTACTTCAAATTATCAACATAACCCTTTTTCGCCCTGTAATATATCTTGTTGAGTGGCCGCTACAGACATGTTGAGGATCAAGTGGATAGGCCGATAGTACGGGCTCCCCCGATCACCCCAAAGTGTATATATTGAAAGAATTTTTATATTGAACGCGTAAGCATTTGTGTTTTTTTTTTTTTGCTGTCGTTTTTCTATTATAGTGGATTGATATATAGGAATACTGTTGCTCTTCCGCAACTTTCATTGTTGTTAGAAATAGGTTTGAATTTTGGAATGAAATTAATTTATAGATTTTAAGTGTTACGTTTTTTTTATTTTTTTATCAAACTTCAGTGTTTTACAAACAAGGTGATTACTCACTTACTAGGCTCAAAAGATAAAGTCTTTAAGGCCCGCTTGCACCACAAATGACTAGACAATGCGTTGAGTTATAAATGCATTCAAAATATCGTTCCATTTCTGTGAATCGTTTGAATTTTACAGACTCAGATGGTTGTTTTTAACATACCGCTTAATACATAATGCGATAAATCACATCAGAC
Organism: Standfussiana lucernea; assembly: GCA_964057025.1. Taxonomy (NCBI): domain Eukaryota; kingdom Metazoa; phylum Arthropoda; class Insecta; order Lepidoptera; family Noctuidae; genus Standfussiana; species Standfussiana lucernea. The sequence goes on from OZ059802.1 coordinate 10,383,583, forward strand.
TAGATTCTCTTTCATTACTTTCATATCATTACCATCAACTCTTACTACAGCACTACAAGTAGGAACAAGTATACATATAACTATCAGATATCGTTTCGTCCGCAATAAAATTCAGGGATCACTATGACAATAAATTGTTTGATCAGATAATTCCTCCAATTTGACTTCTACTTGAGTGGATTATGTTCAAGTATGGACCCATTGATTGCATCATCTAAACTATATATTATAAAGCTGATGTTTGTTCGGTTGAACGCGTTAATCTCAGGAACAACTGTTCGAATTGAAAAATTCTTTTAGTGTTGGATAGCCCATTTATCAAGAAAGGCTCTAGGCTTTGTAACATCACGCTGCGACCAACAGGAGCGGAGCATCAATCAAAAATGTTACGCAGACGAAGTTGCGCGCGTCAGCTAGTCAATAATATGCATGCATCTATGATTATTGCTGGTATATCTCATGTAATATGCCATTAGCTAACGAGATTACTTGATAAACAAAGTAAATGGAAGTTGTGGCTGATAAGTATGGGTACTTAAAACATACTTGGAGATTTTTACATCTCTCGTCTAGGTATAATCAATAAATCTAAGTTCTCCTACATGGATGGAAGTGAAGTTATCCTTTTTGTTCATTATAATAAGATGTTTACTGTCAATCCTAGCCAGTCGTCGGTGTTCGTGGTAAAATCGTAGAGGAACTATAACATCATATCTCAATTACCTTTTACTTTTTTCAAAAGTATTATTTATAAACCATTCCTAAAAGCTAATAACTTATCTAACTTAACCCTATCAACCAACAAAGGCAACGCTGACACGTAGAACATAAAAATATACGCGTTTTAATTTGTTCACAAAATGAGATTTCCTGTAAAAGAATCAGATAATGAGGGTACGTACGAAGTTATATCCGGGTTTAAGGGAGGCCTTGACCCGCAATCCGGCCGGGCGAATGGATGGTTATGATGGGTCTATAGAAAAACGTTCGATGCTTTCGTAACGGGAGTAAGATGAATTATTTGGAGGACTTTTTGAAGGATAATCCACTTTTTTAATGGGATAGTTGGTGATAGGTTCAATTTAGGTCCAGTTGAATAAACTTAAGTTAGCATAAATTCAATAGGTTAAGAAAAGATATTATGAAAAAAGTCGTTTTGGGTTTTAGCACTAATGCACTATTTAAAAAAATACCTCAAGCTAGAAAGATTATCTTTGCCGAGTAGGAGCTGGATGGGGAGTTATAGAGGATGGAAGAGACACCACACACACGTAGTCAGTACATCATTCTGAACTCCACCCCCCAAATAGAAATGCTTCGTCGGTAATTAAAAAAAAACAGCTGTTTCCTACAAAACTGTCATACGTCACGGTTAAAATGTATGGAACAGCAGTTTTTTTTTTTAATTCCCGTTGAAAAAGGAGATCACTAAGCCTCAATACATTTTCGGGCTATTTCCAAAAGTAGCCAACAAAAATAAACGTATTATTTAAATAGAGCGTAACATAACAAACATTTTTTATTATCCCAGCTGTACGTCAATTTAGCGAGCAGTTATTCAACCACAAAATATCTGAGATCACCCGGATTGGGCAATTTTTTTTTTTTGCCGGCCAATTAAAATAAACGCAATAATTTAATAGAGCTCTTGGATATAATAAAAAAAAATATATCATGCCACCCAAGTTCTATACCACTTTTTTAAGTAAATAAAAATGATTAGCTCTGATGATAAGTTCTGTAATACATAACTTATTAAGTTTCCTGCTTTTCCTCCTTAATCCATAATTCCACTCAGATTCGATCGCGTCAACTAAGTTACAGTTAACACTAATGTATGTTTCCCATACCGATACTCAAACACTATAGTGTGTTTAAACTTTAATACGAGACTAAGCACTAAACGTAGATAACTCTTATAGTTACGTAACCTATTTAGATATCCAGGCTTCGCAGACTATGTGACGTCATTAATAGTTATTATAATAGTACACTTTAGGATGTTAAACACATTATTATTTCGCTGTAAACTTGTTTGTTATAACTATTATAAGGTCTAACAATTCATACACGAAATATTTTCAGAGAGAGAAAAGCCATGTCAATGGAAAAAAAGAATATCCAAGTATATTTCTATGAAAAACTGATTGATTTTTACAATTGTTAATAATTTAACATCCATCACGCCAGCTCCATCAATCTAGCGTAATGGATGTTGAATAATAAGGAGCCAATATTTATTCAATTTTTTTTTTTTTTTATAAAAATATACTTAGATAAAAAGAAAAACAAACATTGAAATGGCTTCGTTATAGCCGTTAGATTATTCTCTGAAAATATTTTCGTGTATTAATAGTTAGACTTTATATTGTTAATGACAGTGGAAATTAGTGTTTGTGCAAATTATGAACAAGTCTACCGTGGATAAAGTTGGACGTTTCGTATTCTGTAGTGCGAATATTTGTATCTTGTACTAACAGGTGCAACAAGATAGAGTTAGAAACAAGTTTAACTTAACCGCGTCTTAGTGGCAATACCAAGAAAGGATTGTGTGAAGTTTGATAATAATGACTTGGTGTTTATTGGACAGTGAGAGGTAACGCCTGAAAGCCTAAAGCCCAATGGTCTAATTGAAATAAATGCTTTGAGTTTGAGTTTGAAAGCAATCAAGCGATTGAAGTAAAAACATCAGATAAAGATAGAAATGCATTTATTTTGCATAAACATGATTGTGTAACATGATACATGGATATGCACGTATGGATGAAAATGATTTTAAATTGGTGGTTCAACATGTTTTGCCATATTCGGCCTACAAAATAGTTTATAATACTTAATTGGAAATTATAAATCAGGAAATAATTATATTATATTCGAACTTCACCAATTCAAATACATAATCATCAGTGTACGAAGGTGATAATCCGAAAATACAAAAGAGGTTATTAGTACCTTTCAAGTCCAAAGAGGAGACACTGCCAAACGACTCCACATAAACTATTCATCTATTCAATTTTTTTTTTTTTTTTTAACTAAATCTGATTCAAATCGGGAAGTAATATTTTTATAATAATTTCACGGGGACGAAGGTTATGGACAACAGGTAGTAATATAGGTACAAAGTGTAAACGGACCCTTCAGAAAGCCGTCAGCCAAGCATTCAGTACATAAAACTAAGTAACCCTACGCAAGAAATATTGCTGGGTAATGACTTTTTTTGGGGTGAAAAATCACGTTTTACGGTAAAACTCAATGTAATGCACTGAAGAATAAGCTGATGGATGCATTGAACAGTAAGGGGGTCATGAAGGTATTTAAATTAAAGTTATAACTTTAAAAACTAGTATTAAGAAAATACTTCTCGAAAAGTTTGAACTTTGTCCTCCAATATCTCCGGAACAAGACGGGATGGTCCAGAACTAAAAATTATCGAAGTGCCTTTTGGCTTCGTTTAGAGTCTATTTACACCCTTTATATAACAATACTGTATTAAGAAAAGAAGTTACCTAAAAAATTACGCACTAACTACTTTACATTTCTCTTAAAAAAAAAACATTCAATTTTAATACCACTGACGTGGCATGGAGTATTAGCTTTTGAACGACAATTTTTTTTCTTTTCTGAATGAGGACCTTTGTTGTGCTACTCCTCTTTTCTGAAGTTCGTGACTGGCAATTTAAATCTATCGTAGCATGTGCTGTGCCAAGAAGGTAACATGTTACTCTGTGTCTATGATTATGATCGATAGGTACTTATTTAGTAACTTGCTAAGCAAGGTAGACCGGAAGAAAAAAGGTGTTGCGCCGACCTTAAGTAACAAGTGACAAGAACAGGAAGATGATAACAAAGCATTACTCCTTTAGTATCTGCATTTTCAATGGGATATTTTACATGCTTCTAAAATTAAGAGGCACTAGCTTTTGATTTTATAGTTCAAATTAAAGTACGGCTTTCTTATTGTTTGTTGGTAACTTACCGTATCTACAAGTATGATGTACATATACGTATAGATAATATAAAGTGGTCTTCCCACGCACCTACAAATATGTTAATGATATTTCAACAATAAACAAAATATGTTAAGGATTGTAATATACTGTTGTAAAAATTAAAATTCAAAAGGATTTACACGAGCTACAGTTTAACAATATTTAAATGTTAACATGTGGGAAGTCAAAATACGGGTAAAAGAGTATATAATATTAGTTTGCGTAGCTTTATTGCTTATATATTAACATTAAATAGGTTGTAAAAGTTCAGCATCGAAATGTTTATGTTTTCAAAACGTTGGCGGAAAACGGTTTAGGCAGCAAATAAATGTGATTTTAAAATGATTGGTTTTGGCAAGCTTCCTTCTGCCACAACATTTGTAAATGAAGCTGGAAGTGGTAAGATGAGTATATAGATTCACATAGTATTAACTTATAATAAAACCTAGTAGACATTACCTTAAGAATATTTTTATTATTACTTTTTTATCTTAATAATTTAGTCACTCTTTACCATGGGACCCATGAAAGAGAAAAAGCTAATTTCATTTTTCTCAAGTAATAAAAGAACCTTTATATTTTTGGTCCTTCGAACCGGATAGAAGAAAACTGTCACTTTGATCCGGTCGAAGCACGAGTCTTAGTTACTATCAAATTCAACATGGCGTTAGAAAACAAAATCTAGTAGTCACGGCAAGGTTGCAAATTAGAGTGTGTTAAGTTAAAAAAAAAATGGAATCATAACATTTAGCCTTTTTTCTTTTTTTAAATTAAACCATCAGGTACATTTTAAATTTATCAGTATTATTAGGGTAACTCTAAAATTAGTACATTTTTTATCCATATAGTTTACTCTCATCAGAAAGCCATACACACAAGCAACATTTATTCTCAAAATAACGTATAAATCTATACTAATAATATTATCAAGCTGAAGAGTTTGTTTGTTTGGTTGAACGCGCTAATCTCAGGAACTACTGGTTCGAATTGAAAAATCATTTTAGTGTGGGATAGCCCATTTATCGAGGAAGGCTATAGCCTATATAACATTACGCTGCGACCAATAGGAGCAGAGAATCCATCAACAATTTACGCAGACGAAGTTGCGCAGGTCAGCAAGTTATTTATATAGGTATCGAATAATTACAACAAAACACTAAAGACTCCCAACGGAACCTGACTAGTCCGAATTAGCTCTAAAACCCTAGTTCTAATTACACCTAGCCCAAAACTAGACTAGACTACGTTATTTAAACCTAATGGAGCTGAAAACGATTTTATTAATGAATAGTTCATAGACACGTCGGTTCATTAGAACGGAAAACAATAGAAGTGGGTGTGAAATATCTCTTGGCTCAGAAATATAAATTTAAAGTAAGATATGATACAATGTTTCATGTGCCTTTAATCTCAGGCTTGCATAAACAAGGTGTAAACGGACACTTCACAAAACGGTCAACCAAGCATTCTGTACATCAAACTAAGTAATTCTACGCAAAAAATATTGCTGGGAAACGACTCTTTGTTTGGGGTGAAAAATCACGTTTTACGGTAGAACTCAGTGTATCGCACTCAAACCACTGTGCTGATGGATGCATTAAATAGTACGGAAGTCATGGAGGTAATTCTAAGTAAAAATGATGCTTAGACTAACTTAGTTTGATATACAGAATGCTTGATTGACGGCTTCGTGAAAGGTCCGTATACACCTTGTATAGCCACACTCCTTTTGATATTATATTGGCAGCTTATTCCACAACCCGTTTATATGATACTAGCACTTCGCCCGTGACTTGGTCCGCAAAAAATGCAATAGCTTGGCTAATAAGCATGATTTTACTATAATTTATAGCATATAACACCCATGAATAACGTAGCTTTTTATCTGTGAAAATAATTTTAGAATCGGGTCAGTAGTTCCCAAGATTACCCCCTACATAAAAATTTACAAACAAATTTTACCTCTTTATTATATTAGTATAGATAACAAACGGTAGTGGTAGTGCTCGCAAATATCACCATTTGGGGAGACACAAATGGGTACTTTAAAATCATCGTCAGAGTATATTCAATGATTCAGTAACACAATTACCAACTCCCACAACAGTTAAAAATAGAGCCAATTTCAACCTTAAAGCCGGCTTTTACATAACATTTACCTTTACCATTTATAGAACAAACTATAATGATCACAATAAAATCTTAGACTAAAATTGAAACCGACAAAACACTTCAGCCGAATATAGCCGTAGAATCAGAAAATATATCTTGAAAAGTTCTGATAGCTGTTCGGTCTATTTTTGTTGTTATCTAGACCTTGAACTGAGATCTGGAATAGTGACTTTCTGTCCGATTCGAGGGATCAAAATGACAATACACTATGGTCTAGTTTTCTTGGAAAATGTACTTGCAATGTTGTTTGAAAATTCAAACGCAAGAGCCATTTTGTAACAGTGAAAATGTATATGAATTTTTACGTTATCGAACCCTTTTTTGCACAAGTATTGTACAATTCAAGTGAGGGAAGATATTAACCTTATCGGTTTTAAAATACCCTGTAACAAAATAAGACTGAATTAAACACTAGTTAAACTTACCATCGTAATGAACACACTGTAACACAAACTTCAAACTGTTTCCTCCGCTGTTTCGCAAAACACACCTACAGCAACTTCAATTTATATCTCATAGGACTCACAAACAGAAATGCAGGCAAAAGCAATTGGATTAGCAAGTTAACACCTCCCTGCGACGCCGTGTTTGACATTTCCACGCTCATAAAGTTAGGTAATTACTGACGTTAAATTATGAAAGCACAAATACAATACTTGATGGAATTGATGGAACTTCGTCATAAAAATAGAAGAAAATTGAATCTAATTCACCCTAGATTAGATTCAATTTTCAATATTTTATCGGTTGATAATTGCAGAATTTTGTGGTCAATCCAATTGAATTTGATAAATGTGTTGATTCAAATCTTAAAATGGTTGGTTGAAGTGACTCACTAACCCTGAAGTACTGAACTGAACGATATATCAGAATTTGAAATCTGATTAAAAACCTATCCATGCCAAATGATTACTACGGTAATTATATAAAGTAGAAACTTTTTTGGTATTTTATTGGTACAGGAGCTCGTGTTTTTATAATAACAGCCGCTCGGGTCGATCTTTAGGTTAAGCCGCGCTTGCCTAGGTTGGTCCGTAGATGGGTGACCACCCATTACATACCGAATTTCCTCTGGGCCTCGGAAAGCACGTTAAGCCGTCAGTCCCGGCTGTCATTTGTAGATATTTGACAGTCGTTACAGGTAGTCAGTGGCCCGAAAGTCTGACAACCAGTCTAGCTAACCGTATTACCCAGTACTAACTGGGTTGTGGAGGTCAGATAGGCAGTCGCTCTATGTAAAATACTGGTATTCAGCTGCATCTGGTTAGACTGGAAGCCAACCTCAATAAAGTTGGGAAAAAGTCTACACAGATGATAATTCAATCAGAAACATGTGCTGGTAATCTGTTTAAATCATCCCCGTATATCCAATAAACAATTTTTACGGGCTTTAGGGTCACAGAAATTTTATAGGTAATATAGTGATAATTGACCTCGTTTTGATAGTTGATAAGGGACAGTATCATCTTGACATAATCTCATATATGTATATTCACCTTTTATGACACTTTGGAGAAGAGTGAGGGTCTTCGGTATAAGCGGCTTCAGTGGTGAACAAAAAAAAATCATTTTCTAATTGTCTTTATAATTTTTTTTAAAGTCATTGAAACGAGAGGGCACACACAGAGGGAAACAGAAGAGCAAATTATCACCTGCCTTTCGTTTTTCAATTTCACTGTATCAATTCAGAATCACATGGCAGTTTCAAACAGTATTGGTTTTTAACCAATATTTTGTTGAACAAGTGTGAGTTTGACATACAAATTATGATCTCAGCTTCCTACCGTTAAATACGGGGTGGAAGGGACACAGACAGTACATCATTCTGAACCGGGGCCACTACAAAACTGGAATTCATACACTGTCAAAATGTACTGGTTAGCTGTTTTTGTTTTTGAAACCGACAAAAAATTTCTATGTGGCCCCTCAGAATGTTGTACTGAATTCGTGGTAACGATTTCAGCGTCGCTGTCCCCTCCACCTTGTATAATTTAGGAGCAAAACTGAATCAGAAATGTTATCAAACCATTTAAAACCATTTTTTTTCACATATTCCTATAGCAGATTCTTGTATTTCCATATTCACAAGCGATTCACAAGTCCCAAGTACCGTAGCAACACTATAGTTTGTGTGATATTGTCATGCAATGTTACATACACGAAAATTTTATCATCCATTTCGATAAAATATACATATTTGATACAAGGGCATTTATTTTGTAAATTTTGGCTCATCTTTTTATTTTGTGGTGACGCAATCGTTTGTTTGGCTGTTAAGAAATGGCCCTATATTTCCTGTTTAAATTATTTTTGGGTTTATCCTATTATAATTATTACATTATGATTCGATTAGAGTGTAGATTAATTGTTGGTTGCCCTTACTTAAATGTAAAAGTTTGTAATAGAGCTTTGAGCCCGTCAATCGTATATTCATTAAATGCTGGTGTCTGTGGCGAAATGTAGATTTAAAAAAAAAAAACCAGCAAGGACCGTAAAAGCTTATTAAACCGGAATCCATCTCCGCAAAAAATAATTAATTCCGTCCATTTGAAATACTCGAATAAATAATTGATGACCGCTCTTCAGCGCAGAAGCTTTTTTAACCACCCGTGATCGCAAGACTGATCAGATTTTTATGTCAGCAGCCGTTCACCCCATTTTCTCATTCCACAAACTTTATAGGAAATTTTATTACTAAGCCATTGCAGTAAACCATGATAAAGTTGGCAGCCTTTTTAATATCCTAATGACAGTCATTACGTGAATATCAAAGAGAATATTTAAGCAAACGTAACACATGCTCGGAAGCGAAACTTTTGATCGATTCTAATGAGTTTAATTTCATGATAAACGGTTCTGAATGTTGGCAAGTGAAACGACGCCTTCACTGGATCTGTGAACGTGTTCCAGCCCCCTAACGCTGAGCTATAATACGGCGGTGCATGTTTACGACGCGGGGTTGATCTCACGAAACCATGGCGCGGTGTTTTGACGGTGCTCACAGGTGGTATAATGAGTCGTGTGGGGCGCGGCGCGGATATCGAGCGGGCGCTGGCGGCGGCGGCGCGGCGCGCGCAGCAGTGCACCGGGCGCCTCCAGCCCGGCCGGCCGCGTTCCTCTGGTACATGCGACCTCCGCCGGCCGCACGACACCGGCCGCGCGTGGCGGCCCGACCGCCCAACGCGAACCTACCCATTTCCCGTAACTGTATACTACCCACCCTATCCTGTGGTAAACAAAACCCATGTGATAGTGACGTGAAGTGACCGTTTATCATTGTAATTCAGCCACGTGAGGATTTTATAATTCGACGTGACGGCAACCTACCGTCCGTGTAGTGTAATTAGTTAATCAATTATGTAACAGCCATAATGGCAAAAGCTTTTCAGTGGTAACGCTATAGGCGTCTATAGAAAATAGGGGAAACCTTTTTATAGATACAAAAATGTTGTGGCGGTAATTGCCCGCGTAAATACGTTCAACGACATTATATGGAGTGTGAACGTTCATATTATTTTCTTTAGAATTTTTGTTTTAAAATATCGTTTAAAGTAATTTATGAAAACTGTTTCTAAAAACGTATTAATGCTACAAGTAAAATTCCGGAGAAACAAATCGTATAAAGAAAACTTTTAAGGCTTTTATCGTTATTACCGCCTATAAGGTAACTTAGCACTTCATAAACTATCAGCTATCCGAGCACATAATATCTACCTATGTGTACCGGCTAATATTGTTACAAAGTTTCATTCAAACTATCGTGAGCGTAGTCGATTCGTAGCACCTGTGCTACGATATAAGCTACGTGAGCGCTACGCCGGGGAATTATTAATATTAGTTGTGAATATTACAGTTTCCGTAGCGTGTGAATAGGGTCGTAGATTAAAGGGCGTTTTGATATAAATTCTACACATTCCTTCCACATAATCTTGACCTAATTTCCTATGTACTAAAAGCCACCACAAAGGAATATATGAAGAAGTCTTCTAACATACAAACGTCTATATATAAAACTAATTAAGAACTAAGTGCGTAATAATAGGCTTGTGATGACTCGTCTAATACATTGTATTACGCTATAATATTGAAAGTTAGTTCTAGTTTCTAATCAGGTCATTCGTGTTTCCAACACGAGCATGTTATTATATTTTAAACAAAGCCATAGGTATAATTACGTTCTACAAAAAAGAAAATGTTTTTTTTTGCACTACAACTATCGCATTTTAGACGGAAATCCGAAGCTCTATTGGATTGAGTCAAATAGCAATTCTAAATAATGTTTAAAAATCACCGAATTTTCTTATGCATTTTCGGATTTTTACATATTTTTTGTCTTGGGAAATAAGCTAAACTGTATTGGGTTCCATATAACTATTTCAAGTAAAAATCCACTGATTTTCTTAATCCAAGCATTATACCAGTCTATAAATCAAGGTTCGTTTTACAAAACGGATCAAAGAACCCAGCCATGCGCACATTGACCAGATACTGCTTCCGAGTTTCACAAAACGCAGACGATATTCGCCCTTATTCATAAATATACAGACCTCTTAAAAACCAAAATGGTTTATATGTTGTCCCCTTTTACTTACATGTAAATGACAAAGACAGGATACATTTACAAAGCGTTTGTATATTAGGCTGTGCGCAGACCTAACCGCAAAGGCCGTGACGAATTAATGCTTTACGGAGCAAAGACATTTTTTTAAATATACTCTCGTTAGACGGGACAATGCTGGTTGAATACCAGCATTGCCCCCTTCTGCTTCCACCCGCTGCATCCGGTAAGACTGGACCGAAAGCTGACCCCAACGGAGTTGGGAAAAGGCTAAGCAGATGATGATGGTGAGTCGGGACAATACTAACAGCATCATAATCTACTTACAATAGCAGGTTACGATAGTGGACCGTGTCAGACTTGGTTTTATTATTTTGCTCCATAGTTTTTCTAGGAAATTTTTCTTACCAGAAGGAATGTCTTCTTACCCGAAGAAATTTCTCTTCTCCAAATTCAAAAATTTGAGAAATTTCTTTTCTGAAATTTTCTTCTCTGTACCTAGCATCTTTATATCTTTGCTCTTAATACAATCATCAGTTTCTTGGTGAAAGTTGTCAAAGTATAGATACTGAAATGGATAGTTCTATTCTAAATGTTTCTTCTACAACAGACGAAACGGTTTTAACTGTAGCTAGCACACGATCTAAACACAGTAATTATATTTGATCATGTTAAAAAGACGAATGAAAGATGACCTGCATAGGGCATATTTGAGGGGAAACACCAGCAGGGGTCACTTTATGTGGACATTTCATCAGATTACAGCAGTCAATTGCTAGACAAGGCTGGCATACATTGATATTATTGGTGACGTTGATGCGATAGGCCAGATGTGTAGTAGTCGCAACTGGCGTGCTTGTATGACCAGATTTACATATAAACGTGGTTGAAGCAAAAGGAGTATGTAAGCATCGTAGCGGGTGGAGTTTCGTAGTTTCTGCCCACCCCATTAAGAAAAAGGCGTGAGTTTGTGTTTGAATGTCTGCGAACTAAAGTAGTCTATATTTATTGACAAGACAGGGACAAAGACAGTATGTTATTTTTAATAAGATATCACAGACACACGTCGGACTGGCAAGCCATAAGTCTCGAGTTCGAACCCAAGACACGCACCTCTGATTTTTCGGATTCATGTGCGGATTGTATAATTTGTCCCTTGTTTCGGTGAAGGAAAATATCGCGAGGAAACCAAGCCGGCATAAAACCGCATTTGTACCGCGAATTGTAATGGTTAAAAGTGGTAAAATAATTACTAGGTTGGCTGTAGGGTCATCTACTGAAAACATTCCGATTGTAATATTGTGAACAGAAGGTATATTATATAACAATATAATATACCTTCGACGGCTATATACACAACAGTGTGTATATAGCCGTCATCTAACTAAAAATGTTGCCCATCAAAAGCAGTACAAAGATAATATAATAAGTTCAGTTATTTCGGTATTCATCTATATTTCGGTTTAAAAAGATCCGATCCGATTTATATTTTCTGGCTATCTGACTGTCCATAATTCAGCATTATTTCATCAAAACGACATACGCTACAAGCGAATGAAACTTTTCTTTTCAACGCAATTTCTTTTTGTATCAAGTGACATCATGATGAATAACAAGCTCTGAAAAGGGATGTCCCACAAAAAGTTGAGCGGGAAAAACTCTTGGACAATGTTTTTTAGGTTACCCCTTGGGTAATGTTATTAACAGTTATCACAAAAG